>OZ020518.1:2021572-2171800 GCA_963971425.1 Bryoerythrophyllum caledonicum | reverse complement strand
CGGACGGAATGGATGGTCGGCCGGGACTGCGGACGGCTATTTACCCCCGGGTAAATTGACAAAACGGGTTATGTCACCGGACGTCCTGATAGGCCGGAGGACGTCCTCCGTCCTGACGTCCGGACGTCACGGACATCGAGCGTTCTGACAACCCTGGCCGGAGCCTTTAGAGATTGTGGCACCTGGACAAGGCGCACCACCCGAAGTGGTCACACCACCCAATGGCCCATTGGATTCTTAGCCAGGAGGCCAGATCTTCCTTTCTCCGACTAATGGCAGCCCTCCGGAGAGCGAGGCGAGAGGATTCCAGGTGATACACCACCAGAGGGTGACCAGGAAGACTCCAGCCCAAGCCATGTGTGGAGTGATTTTTCACCACTCTAATAAAAACACCCAAGTGTACCCACCTTTCATAGGATTCGTTACGAGGATGATCATACGCCTAGTTTTAAGTAATTAAAGCTTAATTGTGTAGTTTAGAGCTATCCTCTTGGTTAACTCTTAAGGTTATCCATCTATTTTTAGGAATTTAGGGTTGTTAGCATCACTCTTAAGGGATCCATCCACAAAGTCTAATTCCAAAGGATCTCTCGTGGCTTAAGACGGAACATTAGTCCTTTTAAGATTGTGCTTATGCGACTAATCCTTAAACACTTGCCACATTGGGCTAATGGAAGATTCCATTAAGTCTCATTGCATTGGTTCCTTCATTACAGCCTTTACAAATTTAAAGTCTTACCTCATACAAAATCGTTCCACTTTTCACGTCCGTCCACTCGGTCCACGTGATCACGTTCTTAAGACAATGGTTAGTCTCAAAAAACACACACACAAGTTAACCTAAGTCTTAAAGAATTCACCTCTTAATTCTCCACTTAAGTTCACTTATCCACAATTATCCCTTAAAGACCACGGTTGTTCCACACTTACTCGTACCACTTAGTCTTTAAAATGTCTAAATTTTACTTAAGACTTCACTCTCGATCGGTTCCATGTTCTTAAGAATACAGTTTCTGTCCTTGAGTTCTTAAGCACTCACTTACTTACTCAGGACTGATTCTTAAGAATCTGCACTGTCTAGACCGATTCAGCCCCACAATATTCTTAAGTTTTTGTCTTAAGACTTCCAGAATCGGGAATGCATCTCACTGAATGCAAATGTTATCCCGTATTCTCACTCACACAAACCTTTAAGTCCAAGCCCTTAAACTTAAGGGTCTCATGGTATTAAGGTCTCAACCTTCATAAGCTTATGTATCCAAACTTGGACTTAAGATTCTTAAGTTCTTATGTATTCTTCTTAAGTCTTTCTTTGGGATTTGCTCTATATTTTCTCTCTTATGATAGATTCTTTTAAATACTCACAACTTAGCCTATCTTAGAGAATCCCTTCCCTTAAGGCTAGACTTAATGCCAATTTTTTATATGGATAATATGACACTCTTCCCATGCACCAAGGTATACCACTCTTGATGTTTATTGCATAAATTGCATTAACATGAATAAGAACTCCACTCTTATTCTTATAATACTCAAGTTATGCTCACCCACACTTGAGATCTTCTTAAGTACTTATGCACCACACACCTTGTACACTAAGTCACTTAAGTCCACAATATCTCCATTAATCTTCACACTCATGATTAATGCTCCAACACACACAAGGTCACACACACGACCTCAGTAGTTAGGGTATTTTCCTAGCTTAATCCATGAAGAATAAATATACAATGCATTCATGCATAGGAATTTTATCCACAATTAATACCTAATGCATGCACTTGCATTTACAACACACAATGTCAAATTTATTCAATAAAGTTCACATAATATTGTAATTATACATATAACTCAAGTCACAAGACTCTACATATGCAAATTCAATAACAATTATATATTCATATATAAAATAAAATACTCTTACAACATTAAGAGTCATCAACTAGCTTTTTCACCTAAAGCTAGAGCTCACTCCAATCTTCCTCCAAGGAATTTCTATGGTAATGGCAAAGAATGCTAAAAATTCAAGCTAGTCATTCTACTCAACATCCAAAAGGTACACCTCTTGGCAAGAGGTTTTCCCTATTATTAACCATTAAGATTAATTCCACTAAATCTTCACATCTCTTTATATCTATTCATGAAAAGGTACATCCTACCCAAAGGGTGCGAGTTCACCCCTTTTCCCATTATTTCCTTATTCTTGGATATGAATAGGTACTTTCCACTTAATTAACTACATAGTGTAATCTAAATCATCAATTTTTTAATTCTCCATATATCTACAACCCTTTTTACACTTAATTTTCGGAAAAAAACTAATTTTGTCATTTTGGCTCTACACCATGCAACAAGCTTCACCAGAGGCAGCCACACCTACAGCACAAGGACGCCCGGATGGTGTCGCGACTCCACGCACGGTAGAGGACTCCACTCCAACCCGGTTGCGGTTCGCCAAGAAGTATACTCCGGGACCACGGAGGCTGGCTGTGGAGGAGCCGACCTATGATTGGACTTTTTCACCATGGGTTCAATGGAAGCCCTGGAGAGAGACATGGGATGACAAGTGGGCCAGAGACGTCGAATTGGGAGTCTTCTACGAGTATGCTTGGCCTGAGCCGCGCCAGGACTTAGTCCAGGAGTTCATTGAAGGTATAATCTCACCAGAGTCCAAGATCGGAGGGGCTCTGGTTCCTATTCGGGCCAGGGTGAGAGGGTTGGAGGTGGTTCTGACATCAGAGGTCATTCAGGAGGTCTTTGGGTTGACTCGAACCGGGCGGCTCAAGGCCTACAAGGAAGACGAGGAGCACAAGTCGAGCATTGCCCGGAGGTTTTCCTTGATCGATGAGGATTTCCAAATGGATGGAGTTCGAGTGTCCGGGTTTAGGGACCACTACCAGCCTAGGATCAAGGCCCTTATGAAGGTGTTGTGCCTGAAGAAGACGACCACCCACGCCAACCTCAACCTGCTTCGTTACATACACGAAGCAGTTCGAGCGAAGCACGAGGCGGTAGACTGGACGCCTTTGGTGCTCAGTAGTCTTCCACGAGTTCTGGGCCAAACACGAAAGGGTATGAAGGAGGTCCCGGGCGCGCAACTGATTGAGGCCCTTCTTTTGAAATGGTTTCTCACCGAAAGTGAGCCATCATTCAAGGAAGTTGGCCCTTCCCGAGCAGCCTTGGAGTCCAGCGATGATCAGGAGGTGGCGGAGGATGGGAGTCAGGACACCCACACGAAAACTCCAGCTCCCACAGAGAGGCTGATCACGGGCACTTCGAGGAGCCACGGTGACTCCAAGGGTCGAAGTGCGACGGAGGTAGAGACACGATCAGGAACAGCGGGCTCCACACCCATCCCCTCAGTTACACGAGAGCGTCCAAGACTCGACCAAGACCTGGGGGTTAGTCAGGAGCACCCAGCCACTCGACAAGCCCGGGCTGGTCCGTCATGAGATTTTGATCAGTCACCAGGCCCGAACTCGACTGATGAGATGGACTCCATCGAACGGATCATCTTGGAGCAGGGCATAGTTGACTCCAGCCCGACAAAACTCCAGGAGTCGCCACCCGACCAGCCACCACCCACGAAGAAACGACACATATACCACCCGGTCCCTAGTGCTGAGGCCCCGCAGCAGATTTCAATATCTTCTGATTCCAGACAAGAGATTCATCAGCTATTAGCAGCGACTATGGAGGAGCAGCCAATTAGCGACGCCACAGTCAACATTGAGCTACTTCCCGAAGAGGCTCCGGACGCCTTTTCACCACTCGTGGAGATGACAGATGTAGCCCCTAGCGATCACACCCCGGACAGCACCAGCTGCCAGCCTTTACATCCCCCGGGCGAATCCTCACCTCCAACCCTAGACATGGTGATAGTTGGCATGCAGGCCCTGGCAATTGTCGTAGAGCATAATGTGACGACGGCGACCCAGATTCGTAGCCTTTATGTGGAGGAGCGGACCTGTACCGTACCCAGGTTAGAGTATACCCGACTTCAAGATCAGGTGGGCACCTTGGAGGTTGAGCTGACCCACATACGTCAGGAGATGGAGGCGTCCCGACAGGCGGAGGCAGTCAACTCTGTTTCCCAGCTACGGCGCCTGGAGATCGAGATGCTCCTGAACGCCAGGCTGAAGGCTCATGACCAGCTGGTGTTAGATCACTACTTTTTGATGGAGGACTATCGGGAGCAAGGCCTCACTCCATTAACCCATCCAGGTATGCTACTCAGCCACATGGGCCCGGCTCACCGGTAGTTGTGGGATTCCTGGAAGTATTATACAGATGATGTGGCCTGATATCTTCGGTACTTGAACCGGTTCTCAGCGGCCTACCCGGATTTCGATTTCCTGGCTGGGGACTTGGAGTCGCAGAAGTAGTCAGGCCTCATATTGACCGAGATGCCAACTAGTGGCACTGAGGCAGCCCTTTCGGTGGTGACTTCAAATGGGAGGTACGTGTCTGGCTATCTTCCGCAGGGCTGGGAGGAATTCCGCAGCCACTATACGCCTACTATGCTGCCTCGACCACCTTCCGCTTCTGACCCCGGAAGTTCAGGCATACAAACTCTGGATGTTGGGCCATTGGGCACTCTAGAAGACCGTCTCCGGAACACCCTGGGCACGGCTTTGACGGACGATCAGGCACTGCAGACCGGTAGGTCTCCTCAGGCTAAGGACCCGACACGAGTCTCAATTGAACTATGCCCTCCCCCATGAGGAATGACACCCCGCGGCACCACCGGAGCAGCGAACCGACGTATCCAGAGTCCGGCAGAAACGCCAGGCATTGGAGCACCCGGCCATATCTCCAACACTATTTTCTTTCCCAGTGGCTAGAAGTACTTCAGTGACGCTTTATCTGAAAGGTGTTAGCCGGGAGTCCCTTCCTCCCAAGTTTTGTTTTTTGAGACCTAGATTTTTTGCGGTTACATACTCTTGCTAGGCACCAGGACCCTTGAACATCGAAGGACCGATGTAGTTCAGAAGAGAAATAATGTTAAGCAGAGAACTCGGATTAGCGGACCCGTGTAGTATTTTTTCATTTTTGAATCTCGTTGAGTTTTTGGCTCTCCAGTGGATGAACCTGGCCAGGCGGATGATTTCCGACTTGGACAGTGTTTCATCCACTAGACTGGCCGGATGAAACCTGGCCAGACGGATGATTTCCGTCATGACCAGTTTTCATTAGTCAGTCGGATGAACCTTGGCAACTGGATGACTTCCATCCAGCCTAGTGTTTATCCACCGGATGACTTCCATTAGGATTTGGTGTACATGGACGGGGAGCTTGGAGCTCTCTCTCTCTCTCTGGGACTTGGAACTTGGAGTTAGAGCTTAGACACTATTAGGGTTTGAAGGTTTTGTTGTGTTTTTGAGGTCACATTGAGTTGAAAAGACTTTGCCATATAAAAACTATGACCTAGCCAATAAAATCCGACGTGATTTGAGGTTTTAAAAGGAGTTTTGAGCAAATCAGGGTTTCTAGGGTTTATGTGAAAGTGAGTTTGTAGGTCAGTCTTTCTTTAACAAACACAACAAGCAATACATTGGGCGTGGCTAACGGCAAACAACAACCCTAACCATACCACCACTATTATTATCACACCTGACACCAATTGGTACCAAAATTGCAATCCACACTTGGGCCCATTCCCACACTCTCAAATCATAACACTATTTGAAGCGGATTCAATGGTGTATATTGAATCCACTATACCACCGGGAATACAAAAACCCATACTTGAACCATCAACCTTACGTATACTATGTACACATCATCAAAAACGAGCAATTGGGACATTGGAACACCTTGCTCAACTTACACTTATTGCACAAATCTCAACATCAATAATGTATATACCGCAATTGTTCCACCCACGCCCACACTAATTTGTGTAAGCCGTGACAATAAAAAATGGTCTTAGACCCCATCTATAAACAACTTCGCACTACCAACCCCTCCAATCCCCTTACTTCCAACATACCAAGCTCAAACCCCTCTAAAATTTGACCCCAACATTATTTATTACTCTGACCAATCCTTCAAAGAACCAACCAAAGCAAGTCCAAAATATTGGCACCGGGGAAAAGCCGGTCTATCGAATATACAACCCTACCAAACAAATTTAACTTGCCAAAAGATTACAAGGACTCCAAAAATATCCTTAGAATGAAAATGATAGATATTTATAAAACCCTCAAGATAATCACCATGCAATACCCCAAGGAACCGACACACATTTTCACGAATTGCATTAATATATGATACCTCCGAAACACACACACAAAACATCTCACTCAACACAATAGTCATCTGGATCATAATATCCTAACATCCATGGTTGAATGCTCCAGAACGGCACACAAATCTCCACACTTCATCAAGTTTGAGCTCATGGTAACATCGACGGCAACGAACAAGCCAACAAATTAGCAAAGGAAGGTTGAGAGAAAGACTACCGGGATGCTAAACACCCCTGCGAATAGGCTTATGCCACCCCATACTACTTTCATAGATATGAATGGTCCTCTATGAATGAAACCCCCCACAAAGCTCCATAAGAGTCTTGGATAAATACCTCAAAAAACACGACCTAAAAAATAATTTGGAAACCCTTACAGAAAAATTTCCTAGTATTGATAAATGGACCGGTAATACAAACATTGACAACAAACTCTCCACCAATTTTTTTAAAAATGCCATAATCACGGACTAACAAAAAACATGCCTAGTCAAATTCTGCACTGGACAGTATATGGGAACGCCCTTAAACAACTCTTCTTTGGCGTAGAAAGATTCCCTTCCATCACAAGTTCAATATGCAACACTACGGACTCAAACACATGGTTACACGTTTTACTTAAATGGCATAGCCCATGTATACACCCCCTAATTGTCAATCGTCACAACAAAGTGGTATGGGCAATCCGTAAATCAATTGTGTCATCAAACAAATCCCTTTGCTTCATCCTCATGAATGTCAGAACCTTTAATGACAACCCACAAGAAAATATGGCCTTCCATGGTTATGACCATGCACATGCAGTACTCGAAGATGTCATTGTCATGCAAGATTTAAACCCCACCCATTGTGTGTTAAAGGGCTACCATTCAAAGACACCCCACCAATCCATATAGACCCGAATCTCACAATTCAATTCATGGAATTCAAATATTATAATGATAGATTCTCATTGGAAGCTATTGCAAACAAAATATATAAATATTAACCACTACTCGATGATATTCAAGCACTCGGATGAAAGGTAGACCCCCTCATTGTCATCACCACGGGTGCTAGAGCCACTACCTTTGTCCCCTCAATGAAAACCCTTGAAAAAACATTCCAAATTCCTATGACCTCAATCAAGACCACCTTTCCAAATATTAACACTGCTGCAATCCAACATGCTATGTCCATACTCCTACACAATAGGAAACTCAAAAACAACCAACCCATCCGGACACGGTCGACCCCCCATGAAAACCTACTAAACACCTTATCGCATTAACCTCTGTGGTGTCTTTGGTTCTCTCTTCTTGCTTACTTGTTACGTGGTACATTGTCTCTACCTTCGAGAGGGGGAAATACAGCGACCTCAACAAATGAGTTAATGCCCCTCTCAGGGAGCATTAATGAGGGCCAACTCATAAACCTTAAGGTGGCTGAAGTCTTTAAAATAATTCTACTATTGCCTAATGCACTCTTAACACATACCACATGTCGCTTTGCCTAAATAATATCTACATCGTGAATTATGATCACAAATGTGCATGTACCCTCATAGACTCATATTTTGAGGTGGCTTCTGGAGCAACTTCAGATGAGTGTAGAACAGATAGAAACTTGTGTTTTTTGATGAAATTTTTTGTGATTTCTCTTATCTTCCTTCTTGTAGAGCATATTGTGGAGAATAGGAATTAAGATTGATATGATGAAGCCAATTTCAGGAGACAAAGTGAGAGATATTGTTGCACTTTTGATGAAAGGTCAGAGTACAAGAGTGGTTGCAAAGTCTTTGGGTTTCTCACAAAGTACGGTGAATAGAGTGAGGAACAAACATTGTAGTAACTTAGAATTGCCAGAATGAGGTGCTCCAAAGATACTTACCACTTCAGAGCGACGACGTGCAGTGCGTTTGGTCACAGTTGGAGGGTTAGAAACGACAGTACAGGCAGCAAAAGTGTTGAGAGAGGGTAGAGAAGTGGGTTTTTGCGATAACACTTTGCGGTCTGCTTTGAGAGATGCTGGATTGAGTGTTTGTGAGAAGATTCTGAAGCCTTGTTTGTCACAGAAAAATGTACGAGAGAGGCTACAATTTGCAAGAATTCATAAAGAGTGGACAGTAGACAATTGGAAGAGAGTTGTATTCAGTGATGACACGAAGATAAATCGTTTCAATTCAAATGGGAGGACTTGGTGTTGGGTAAATGCCAAAAAAAGCTTGCCTAATCGTGTGGTGAAGCAAACAATGAAGCATGGTGGAGGGTCTTTGATGCTATGGAGTTGTATGATAGCAAGAGGTCTAGGTGATTTACAAAAGGTGGATGGGTGTTTAAATGCGAAGGACTATATTTCAATCTTGCATGGAGATTTGTACTTGAGTTTAGAGAGATTAGGATACTTGAACCTCGATAACGTCATTTTCCAGCATGATAATGCTCCCATACATAAAACAAAGATTGTTCAGAAATGGTTCTTAGAGCAACCATTCTCTGTTTTAGAGTGGCCAGCTCAATCCCCAGACCTAAATCCCATAGAACATGTTTGGACAATCCTCAAACATCGTTTGAATTCCTATCCAACTCCTCCTATAGGTCTTTTGCAATTATGGGAGCTTGTGGAGGAGAGTTATAAGACGATCACTACAGAGCAATGTGAGAGATTGTATGCTAACAAGCCAGATCGAATTGCAGCTGTTTTGGCTGCTCGTGGAAAGTGGACAAGATTTTGATCACTTTGTGTAGAACGCCTCAATAAATGAGTCTATGTAGATAGTTAACTTTGGCACTATGTATTTTTTTTATCTAGTGGCAAATTTTTTTCAATTTTCTTGAGGTTGTCAGTTACTTCATGCTCTCAAACTTTCATGTTCAAAATTTATTGCTTTGATTCTTCATACTCTCTACATTGTTACTTTTCTAAATCAAATACCCTCATAGACTCATTTCTTGAAGTCGCTATACTTCTACATTACTAACCCATGTCATGTGGACACATGCTTTGTAGTGAAACAAACAGACAACCCCCTTTGAAGACCAGAGTTCTTCTACTACTTGTTGAGCTTGTTAAAAAAAAAAAAAGGAAGCCGTGAATTGTATACCACTCAATACCCTCCACGTCAGAAACAATGACACAGCGCACATCCCACCACAAAATCCATAGATGGACGAAAATCACACCCAGAACGTAGATGGAGGCCGGAGCGACTGATTACGCGCTTTCCCAGCAATGATTGGCGCAGAATCTACGAATCAGCGCACGCAGGGGGAAGGCCGCGCCGCATGTACGCGGGCGGAAGAACGCGGGAGCTACCATCTTGGGGAAACGAAGATGCGAGAGCCGTCGGTTGGTGTGGAGGCTGAGGGGTTTGCGAGCATAACGGGAAGGGGGCATCGTCACGTTGCCTTTGGCACCCGGTCATCGCACTATGTTTGTTGCAGCTCCGCTCTGTGTCCGTCTCCGCGCCATTGCCGTCTCTTTACCGTCGACTCGCACCGCTCTCTCCCCGTCTCTCTCTTGCCTTGCTTGAGAGCCTCTCGTGTTGGAGCTTCCGTTGCCGTTTCTTGCAGCGTTTTCTTGTGCCTTTTTCGGCGTTGTGTTGCGTTCTGTGGCGGGGGAGATCCGGGGTTAGGGTCAGCGGATCGGGCGTGTGGACTTGCTTCACCATGAATCCCGAGTAGTAAGTGCTCTGCGTCCTTCTCTGTATATGTGCGGTTTTTAATTTTTGGTTGTGCGCATGTGTCGGGGTCGGTGGTTCAGGGTTTCGGGGTCGGTTTGCGATACTTGGTTGCAGATCGGTTCTGTGACGGACGCCGGCTCCGAGTTGGCGACGGGAGTCTGGTAGTGTTCTTGGGAAGGGAAGGTGTAGTTGGAGTTGTGTTTGATTTTTGTTCGTTGAAAAGGTTATTCTCCGGAGAAAAGGTGAAGTGCGATGGGTAGTCTTGGAGGAGGGCCGGGGAAGTACGCGTGATTTTGTGTGGATGTTTTGGTGACGATTTAGTTCTCGTTGGACGTATTTTCGTGTAAATTTGTTCTGGTGCGGGGATGATCATGCGCGGGGATGGCCTAGGTGCTGTCTCTGACGAGGTGGCCGGATCTGGCCCATCCAGTTTTTTTGCTCGAGCGGCCACGCAGAAAGATAGTCATGATGGGAAGCGATGTTGTTATTTTTGACGAGTGATGCGCTGATAAGATGAATTCGGGCAGGTTTCTGGTTTATGAGTTTGTAATATTTGCACGGGTAGGGTTTGGAATATCAATTGGACTGGGCAGAAGCATCTTGATAGCTATGACGTCATTAGGTTTACCTGTTGAGGTTTGATTTGGAAGGCATCTGGCTGTTTTGGTTTTTGCGAAGCGGATTCTTTACTTCGGAGGTGGATGCGTAAATTTAGAGATAATCCGCCTCCTAGTCCGATGCTGTGATCATGGTTAAGTCAACTTCTGTGCAGTCGATGGCTGAGTCGGATGGCAGCGTTCCCCCATAAGGAGTTAGGGTTGCGTGCGGTGTTCGGTGTGTACTACTTTTGAGAGGTGCACGAGAAGATGTGCGAACGCCTGTGTCTGACGCTAGAGATTGCTGTAGTTGCTGTGTTGGAAGGGGAGTAAATCGTGCCAGATTTGTTTCGTTTTTACGGCCCAGCTATTCGTGTCCGACGGTCTTCTGGTGTAGAGAAGGCGTTCGCTTCACCGCAGGCCTTTGTATTCTTTTTTTCAGGGATTGGCAAGGGCAGTGATCGATCGTTGGAGCCGGGACTGAATCTGGTGCCTCTGATGTTCTATTTTGCAGTGACTACCTGTTCAAGCTCCTGCTGATTGGAGACTCGGGTGTTGGGAAGAGTTGCCTTCTGTTACGATTTGCGGTAAATATCTGACTATAATGTAGTTTTGTCCTGGAAGGACTTGGTCGGCTAATGTGGAGCGCGTGATTGTTTTGAAAAGTCTGTTATTTGCGAGCTCTGTATGAACTCCTTGAGAATGCTTCATCTTTTATTTATCCTAGTCATTATGACTGAATGTCAACGTTTGTGCAGGATGACTCATACTTGGAGAGCTACATTAGCACCATTGGAGTGGATTTCGTGAGTACCGGCAACCATTTACTTATTTCAGTTTGGGTTAAGGATGGCGTTGATTTGCCTGCTCTAACGTACAATCTACAGCCGATAGCGAGGAGTAGTTTATGGTGAAGCTTGTCTGGTGATTGGTTTACAATCGGTGTCTGAAGTTGGAGTGCGAGGTGCAATGATCGGCGGTAGTGGATGCTGAGCAGCTGTAGAGTCGTCTGTAAACATGTGGCGTGCCTGGTTAGAGTGGTTAACGTTGGGCAGCGGTTGGAGGTTGTTGGCGAAGTTTGGTGGTGAAAGATTGAATTGGATTTCTGATGTGGCATTGTTTTGACAGAAAATCCGAACAGTGGAGTTGGACGGGAAGACCATCAAGCTGCAAATTGTGAGTAATTATGAGTTGTCTGAGTGGACCCGTCGGTTTTTACTGCGTGGCTCTTATGCTGCACAGAGATGTTCGCCAAGTTGGCTAGAGTATTCTGAATTGTCATGGAGTTGGTGGTTGCTTCCTCCGTCAGTTTTTTCTGGTTATCTGGGGAGAACGTCTTTATGAGGGAGTACTTGATGAGATGGCAGCTGAATGGTCCACTTAGCTGCCAGTGTATAGTTACTGTAGACGTTTCTAAGAGCCGTGGCGAATAAGACGAGGTGACTGTGTGTGGGGTGCATGATTGCAGTGGGATACCGCAGGTCAGGAAAGATTCAGAACAATCACGAGCAGCTACTACCGCGGCGCCCACGGTATCATTGTGAGTGGGTTTGTCTGGGTGTTTGGGAATTCGCAGTTGGAGCTGTGAAGTAGGAATCTGCTATTAGCATGGTGCTTGAGCGGGTGTGGAGGATGGACACATGCGTGGTTGGTATATATTGGGGAGAGGAGTGAAGAATGGTTTTGTTGTTTTGTGCAGGTTGTGTACGACGTGACAGACCAGGAAAGCTTCAATAACGTGAAGCAGTGGTTGAACGAGATTGACCGCTATGCAAGTGAGAACGTGAACAAGCTGCTTGTTGGTAACAAGTCCGACCTTGCATCGAAGAAGGTGGTGGACTACGCGACTGCGAAGGTATACATCGGAGCTACAGCTTTGTCCTGCAATGTCTTTTGGGTGTCCTGCAATGTCCTGAATCCTTTGGCTGAGTGGGAGTATTTGTATGACGAGCGTTTCGGGTTGATCTGAATGTCCAAGTGAGGGTCTCGTTTGTGGGCGGTTAGTTTCGTTTGTGACACAGTTTTGTTGTCCTTGTTGTGGGAACCAGGCTTTTGCCGATGAGATCGGGATCCCTTTCTTGGAGACGAGTGCGAAGAATGCTACGAATGTGGAGCAGGCCTTCATGACAATGGCTGCTGAGATCAAAAACAGGTGGGCAAGGTTTTTCTAGTGCAGGTGTAGTTGTTTTCGTTCTATGTATTCGGTCAGCGTATATGCCACTCTGGAGAGCTGTGATATAGGGTCATGGTTGCTTGAGTTGTCGTGGGGCCTTGCCAGTGCGGTATAAATAGAGTCTTATGTGTATTGCTGGTGCAGAGTCGATATGGTAGACAGGCCGAGATGTAGGAGTGCAATCTCGGTGAGTTTGTGACGTATTTCTTGGGACTTGATCTGATGGTTGTGTGATTGCGTGCAGGATGGCAAGTCAGCCTGCTTTGAGCAGTACCAGCAGGCCGGACAATGTGCAGTTGCGTGGACAGACGATCCCTCAGAAAGGTGGATGCTGCTCGTAGACGATTGGGGGTGGTTGCCGTGGAGGAGGTAGCGCAGTGCTTTTGTGAAGGGGCATTGTGTATCTGCCTGGGAGGCTACGTGGGTCTGCGGCTGTCCTGTGGAGCCTCATATGCATAGCTGATTTGTGTCTTGGCGGTATGCTGGCCTGGAGATCCTAGAGTGGTCTGGTCTGTTGATCAGCAGGAGGCAGAGACGTTGGTTTCCGACTGTCTATGTTGGTTTGCGAGACTAGTTGAATCATCGAGGTGTTAAAAGTCCGCCAGGACGGGGGTGGAAAATTTGAAGGGTGCACATGTAGGTAGGCACATTGATTTGTGTGTCCGGACTACTGTAAAGTTGGGGACAGGGTAGAAGGGTGTATGTGGGCTTATATGTGTACCACGGTTAGGTCTGCTATGTAGGGGAAAAGCTTGCCATCCATCCTGGCATTGCAATATTATCAATTTACCGCTTTTGTCATTTGAACATTCAGCTATTGTCGAGCTGGTAGAATGAACATTCATGTTTTCTTTCGATGATGATGTTTTTGAAGGTTTTGGCTGGAGTGTGGGGTGAAAAGTGAGGAGCTGTGGTGATTGACTTTTGTTGTTTAACTTCTGACAGTTTTCATGGCTGTCTGCTGAAATTTAGTGCAGTTCCTGCGGCAAGATGGAAGTGCACTGGACATGTGAACATTGCATAATGATGGTGTCATCCTGTCGGGCAGTGCTACTGTCATATGATTTGTTTTGCATTGTAGTTCCTTAGGTGGATGATGGTTAGCTATGGTTGCCCGTTTTGACAGGACATCCCCACGCTCAGACTTATCGGGTGGGGGACGAGGTGGTGGGGCCAAAACCTGGCTCCTATTTTGTTTTTGAGTGGGGCCCTAAATTTAGCCAATGGGGGACTTCTACTCTAAATTGAGGCCATAGGCCCCAATTTCCTAAAACAAAAAGCCCAAAAAAAGCCTCTGACCCCCCCCCAAAATGGGAGGGCCAGAAAAATGAGCCCATGCTATTGAGACGGGGGCCCACCGCGGGTAAGTCCGAGCTTGGGGGACGTCCTGTCCACGCCGGTGGATAGAGTGTCTCTTTATCCGCTTTGGGGGCACTTGAGGATGTACGAGGTATACTTGTTTAGTATATTTTTTTGTTTATTTGATGTTGGTTAGGACTCTCAATCTATTGTGGTTATCGATCTTTCTTTACACAACATGTCGCATCTGGTCGGTCCGGGTTTGAATCCTTGGCTTGTTAGAGCGGCCGCGCACGTGTAGTTTATTATACTATGGTGATGAATCCTTCATGTATGCGTCGTAATTGTACTTCGTGATAACGTCATTCGTAAGTTCGTGTATGAGCTAATTGAGACGCCGACCATTTAGTCTAGCCTAGACGGCCTTTAAAACGGCTTTGGTGTTCTCGTGATACTATTCTATCCAAGCATTAGTATCATGCCCAGCATGTTGTATGTGGCGATTGCACATAATCCACATTCCTGTCTTTCCCATCCTTTGCTTCTCGACGTATGCCCAAAAAGCCTATGCACCTATGACCATTGTTTTTAGCTTCAGGAATCATGCGTAGACATATTGAAGCACCGACATTGTAGAAAATGGAGATTCTTTTATGAACATAAGAGCCCTCAGTTCTCAAAGCGCCCACGCCTACGTGATGATGTTTTTGACCTTGAAACATACATTCTTTTGCCGTGCACGGCAGACGTTCCAAAGGCACAAGAAGACGGAAATAAGTGGAAAGATTTGTTTACAAGACAAATGCAAGATAGCGGTTACCGTCTCGACTAAGTACGTGGACGAAATACATTAAGTAGCATGTAAGATGAATTCAAGAAGTGGTATAAAAGGCTCCAAGACGAACTTCAGGGTGTTAATCTTAGTTTGCGCATCATCGACGAAAGCGTTTGGACGCCATTTAGGCATCTTTGAAACCAACTTTACCCATAGGGCTCCTAGCCAGGGGCTTGTGTCAGCATGCGTGCTTCTTTGCAGTACTACAAACGCCACCTGTATACCATTACGCCACTTGTCAAATACCATTAATAAGTATAGAGGGTATTGCATTCCACGCCAAATAGTGTATCAGACCTGAAGAGTGTTTGAATGAGAACAAAACATATGTCTCACTGACAAAATTCATGATTGAAATGTCTTGCCCTATTAAGCTCATAGTGTCTCGGAACATGTCGCACAAGAAACTAGAGTTGAAAAGGGGACGGATTTAAAAGTACCTTCCAATGATTTGTTCCAAAAGTGGCATCATGGCAACGATGCTCTCTAGTCCGTGGCGCAACATTTTTGTGAACTAGAACTCGTTCTGAATGTTGATCACAAATGGCCCATTGTCGGTGGTGAGGGTGTGTGGAACATGACCTTTCCTTGTCTCATGGTAGAAAAAAACAAGTTGTGGATTTGCTTGCACCCACAACTTCACGGATTCGGCATTGTTCTTGTGCCTTTTGTGCTTGGTCTTCCTAAAGCCTTTTGCAATATTACGCCCACTCACGAAGGAAGTAGCAGCGCTCTCGAAGGACCCCTTGCACAACAAATTTCATAATTTGTGCCCGATGCATCCTTATAATCTTATTGCCGGAGAGTCCTTGTCACAGGCAAATTTAGGAGCCACAACTACAACAGTGGCGGCAACTATTTCTCGAATCGACCGCGGTCTGCATGATTCACATTTCCGTGTACAATCAAACGGTTCTCATTTTGTGTCTCAGATTGTAGTATACAATCTCAGCAATGTCTTCAGGTAATAGAGTAGTTTCACCTAGAACTTTCAAATGCACTCTCTCTTTATGGAGCCACCATTGCGAGTACTTGTTATCCTTTTCTAAGAGTGATTGCAACCATTTTGGAGAAGGTTTCCTTTAACATCATATTGTCGTCGTTGTATCTCTATATTTGGAGTAATTTCCATAACTCGTCCAGAAAGGTCTTGCAGCCCGTTTTGGCACTCATACCTAAACAAATTTTGATATAGTTATTCTTTAACCATTGTGAGTAGACCGCAGCAAAGACCATCGCAGCGCTCTAAATGTGTCTCTGAACTGCTTTTAGAGACAACATTAGAGAGAAGCAACGATGTCTCGGAAGTGCTCGCCGGGACAGCCTCACAACTAAACAAATGTTGGTTGGCACTACTTTCCGGGACAACATTAGAACATAGCCGTTGTTAAATCAAAGGTAGATGGACAACCACAAATATGAGGAAATTGTGTGGGTGCGTAAGGGACATACCAATAAATTACAAGTCCAATGTTGTGCCGTGGTTCCTTCCCGGATCCTTCCCTTTTGGCCTCTTTAGAAAATTGGTATGGACATCAGATCGGTGACTGGTCTTGCAGGTGACGAGGTTGTCCACTCAATCCCATGGTATATCCGCAGTAAGCGTCCGCCTTTCTACACCGTCCTTGGCCAATTCACTCTTCCTCTCGACTCGTTCTCGCCAACTTCAAACTTTATGCCTACAGTTGTTGCGCTAGCCGCACTGCAATTGTTCATGTACACGTGTTCGACAGAAGCATTTGGTACACGCTACTGCCACTTCAAGTCCTTGTATGTGATCCGGCCAACTGGCGGGAAGTGCAATGCCCTTTGGTACTCTTGCAGTACCATAAAATTCTTCTCCATGTAGACGCGCTCGTACGACCCTATCCATGAAGTGTCCTCTAGAGGTTGCAGCCCCTCAACGTCTCGGACAAATACCTCCTTTAGGAGAATCTTCTCCCACTTGTCTTGCCATAAATCCAGAAGGTGCTCTATGATGCATACAAACACCAACGTCTTGCCCGAAACATGCATATCGCCACAAGTCTCGTCCACTAGATGTTGCCGTTGCAATATCCTAAACCCCGAAAGCAAAACCATGCTCAAAGGAGTCTTGGCGTCCTGCTTGAGACAGTACCAAGTATAGTGGACAAGACCAAATTTAGGGTCTTTCTTTTAGGTTTTTAGCGGGAAGATCCGTAACATTCACAATATCCTTCTATATCAACATGACATATGTAGGTATGAGGGTCACCATGGCCATGGCGAGGTGTCTCGCGAGATTCAACCCAGCGCGAGACAAAATGAGTCCAGACATGAATTTTTTGAGACCGAGCGTTTGACATGGCATAGCACAAGTCCGCCCGGCTAGGACCGCTAAGTGTTGAAACCGGTCTCAAGAAAGATGGGGGTGGCCACCTAAGACCATGTCTCGTGTAAACGACACTAACAAGCCTGCATTTAGAAATAGCCATCAATGGAAGGGCGAGCTATACTAGACATCAGGGGATACACACCAAGTAACCCAAAATATGGGTTGTGGGCTAAATCTAGCCATGCAAAAATGAAGGTTGCAGGTGACTTTGTGAGACTCTGTTGGCGATGCTCTTATCAAACTAGTATATTGACTTGTTGTCCCCAACGGTCAATGACTCAATGTAGCAACGTTGATTCATAAATGCTATTAGTTTTTGTTCTTTGATGAAGATTCTTAGCAACGTTGATTCATAAATGCTATTAGTTTTTGTTCTTTGATGAAGATTCTTAGCAACCATTTATACAGTGATCCGCCTCTTTGATTAATATTGATAGTCGTGTTCTCAGTAGATCTTCATCACATGGTGTGGATACAATAAACATCATTTTCAGTATACTATTAGATCACAGGAGGTCGCTTACAACAACCTCACACTGGGTTGAGAACTTGATTTCTTTACATTCACCTTCTGCAAGAGGTGGGGTGATGTTATCACTTTGGATAGAATTATTGAGGGAGAACACTTTCATACATGCTTTGACCAAGGAGAAATCTATCAACGAAGATCCTCATACCATCTGCATTATCACATAAACTCTAATGTAGACCTTGGTTGTCCCCGACTGACCGGGTGCCATCCTCATGAAGGTATCGTGTATAGATGCCAGATCCAAATTTAAAGAATTATCATCGTCACATGAACTCCATCTTAACACTTAAACGCCAAAGCAGATAGAAATTGGCTTCTCGGATGACATTGTTGGATGATAATCATCGTAAACAATTGTTTTTCATCTAATTTTTTCTTAGGAGAGTTCCTTGTATGTACAAACAATAGATGATGATGAAACTGGCCTCATTGAGGTAATCATGTTTTACGTAAGAAAGAAAATGCTTGTGATACGGATCTCAATACAATGAAATTGAGAATCTTCTAGCTTAAGCTCTAGATCTGAATTCAAGCCATCAACATGATATTTTTTGAATTTGAGTCCAACTAATGAAATGAAGCTAATGATGTCTAGTTTCCATACCATTTTGAAAATTAAAAAAAAAACGTAAAATTGAACAAGTTATTGCAATTTGAACTTGGACCTATAACCGTGGTTCTAATTTTAGCCAAACACGGAACTTTCATTTACACCACAAATTTTGGCACTATAATGTCTACCTTTGATGAAATTTTCAGAATTTTTTAGCATAATTTGTATTTAATATGAATTTTCTTCTCTTTTCCTGCAGAAAATCACAATAAATTCAAATTTCCACAAAAAATTCTGTGATTTTTGTAACATGATTGAGACGTATGATCTCATCTCTGAATTTTTTTAAAAAAAAGTCCACTTTTATTTGATGAGAAACTAGAGCATACAGTTGATTGAAAATTTAGATTGATGCCACGGTCATAGGCTGCGCGTTGAAGGGTTAAATCTGTTCCAAAAAATATTAAGCATGTGAACTTTAAAGCATCGAAGTGGAAACTGAAAAGGTGGAAGGTCAAGTGGAAATTCAAAAGCATTTAGGTGAATACGCACAGCGTGTGTGTCAAAAATGGTGTTTGTGAAATGAGGCTAATCCACAAATGCCTCAAAGATGATGTTGATGTAACGCATAGTTTTCATGCTTTAGTTGAACTTGGTGACTTTGTGAAACCATGTACTTGTTTAATCTTTGAAGTCATCTTCATTTATGATCTGGAGCCACAACACACAAAGCAACACCAGTGAGGAAAGCATTCCATCTTTTTCTATATTGAATAAGGAGCCTGGTGAGATATATGTACACAGAAATTACTACCTTCTCCTTCCTCGTATCTGTACATACACACATAGAAGGCCATCAATGTAATTTCAAATGGTCACTTCAAGGACTGGCAGAGCCATGTGAAGACCTGGTGCAATCAGCCCGAGCGCAAGAAGAGAACAACTCTTCTGTCGTCGTGTGGAGTTTATATATCCCCAAATTCTGCGCTGTGAAACTTATATGATTCTGTGCGGACAATAATACTTCGAAACCCTGCCTACAAACCTCTCGGCGACTCGTATTCCTGCCATAACATTACTGCCAGATCGTGCCACTGTTCCGTGAAGCTTCAAAATCGTCGCCAGTGAACATGAGCTTTTACAAAAGAAAAACTTCGGCAGATTCTCTCAGTCCTACCACATCAGCAGCCACTTCTTCCAGCGTCATAAAACCTCAACACTCGCGACTCCAGAGATCGGAAGAATGAACAATGGTACCCTCATTCAATCAAAGGGTAACACAATCCTGCACACGAAGTGCAGGTTGCGTCGATCGATTCGTCACTTAGGCGCTTGCTCGCACGGTCACCGGCGCACTCAATTCGTTATTCCTCCCCGGCTTCGGGACCCCTCTCCACTTTATAGTACAGCTTCCGCTTTGACGAAAGCGTCGATGATGAGAACGAACAGACATGACTACATTCACGCCTTGGACTGTAGTTGAAAAGTGCTTCCAGGTCGACACCTGCTGATTCGGTGGGAAAGCGGCACCAAACTGGAAGCAGGTGACGAAAATCCTGTCGATCGTCTGCTCCACGTCTCCAGAAGCACCAATGAAACAAACCCATGATCTCAGCTTGCTCCATCTGGAAGCAATTGGTCGAAGGCTGTATACGATCTTGTCTCGCAAGTGGAAGGCGGAGCTGACAGGCTTGAAAGATACAGTAGGTCAGGATAGAGACTACCTAGCTTTGTGTGTCTATCGATCAGCTGGTTGCCATGGAGAAGAGCAGGATTCTTATTGTGGGTGCAACGGGAGAGATTGGCAAGTTCATGGTCCCCGCAAGCGTGAAGCTAGGCCACCCCACCTTCGTGCTGGAGCGCCCGGGCTCCGCTGCCGCCGACCCCGCGAAGCAGGCGCTCTACAACGAGTTCAAACGCCTCGGCGCCACCCTCCTCCCTGTCAGTTGAATGTTAATACGTTTCGATTGGTTGATTGATTGGTTTCAAGAATTCTGTATATGTAAATCTTTGGTTTTGGATGCGCCAGGGGGATCTTGGCGACCATGCTACGCTTGTGGCGGCGCTGAAGCAGGTGGACGTGGTTATCTCCACGGTCGGTCGCGGCGCGCTGCTCGACGGCCAGCTCAAGCTCATTGACGCCATCAAAGAAGTGGGACACATCAAGGTAATGTTCTCCACGGGAGTCCAATTGAGTGTGGGGTTTAGACTATGGATTATGGCTGTATCGGCAGTTTTCAGTACGACTGGCACAAATCCTGATTGCAATTCAACCTGTTTTACATTACTGCAGTAGGGCAGATGAAGCATTACAATTAGCAGTGTGAAATCCGCTGACATAGGACTGATTGCAGAGGTTTCTGCCGTCGGAGTTTGGGTCCGGGATCGACAACCAGCCGTGGAACGAGAAGTCCATTCTATCCGGGGTGTTTGCGCCGAAGCGAGCGGTGCGGCAGGCGCTGCGCGAGAGTGGCGTCCCGCACACGCTCATCTGCGGCGGTGGATTTGCGCGCTGGATCTGGGCGTCTCTGGCGCAGCTGGATGTGATACTCAGCGGCGATGTGCAGCCGCCCAGAGACAAGGTCACCATCTGGGGCGACGGCGAAGGACTGCGTACGTTGCAACATCCCTCAACCCTAATTGTTCTTGTTTTCTCTTGACTCTATTGCGGATCAGGTAATTAAAAAACAAGCAAGATTATGGGATGTAATGAGCCTCTAATTGTCCACCATAATCTTGGGTGGTTTTGAATCGTCTGTCAAAATTTCACTTCCGGCAACTGGATACAAGTGCTTGCCCTAGCACTACAAGAAAACAGGGTGTTTAGCAACGTTTTGAAAAATTCCTAAGCAACGCCTAGGGCTTGCTTTGTACATAAAACCACGCTACAATTGTTGCCCCTAGGCGTTGCTTAGGAATTTTTCAAAACGTTGCTAAACACCCTGTTTTCTTGTAGTGTAGTCTTGCATGGTTGCAGTCAGTGTCTTACTTGCAGCCATTGGATATAATTGTCCTCATTATCTTATGTGGATTATAACTTCACCTCCAGCTATTGCATCTTCATATCGACGTAGTAGTTGAACAAGAGAGCAAAGAAAAGCAGAGTTCGCCATGCACGTAGAGTCAAATCACTAAGTCATGTTCACCACTAGTCAATGTTGCTTGCTTATTAGAGGACCTCAACGCCCTCAAGCATTATTAGTTTCTAATCCTTCTCCTCACGTCCAACGATTACATGCCTAGATTGTTCATGTCCGGACTTTGATGTTGGTTTGCAGTCGTGTCCACGGACGAGGTCGACATTGCAACACTCACAGTGATGGCCGCGGACGATTCGCGCACTTTGAATAAGCAGCTCGTGGTTAGGCACAAGCCCAATCTTGTGACGCTCAACGGCCTTGTGCAGCTTTGGGAGAAGAAAATAGGTCACTCTCTTCACAAGACGTATGTTCCGGAGGTCGAGGTGCACAAGATCATGGAAGGTAAAGTAGCAAACCTTGATCCATCCATTCTATTTGGAATTGGTTGAATTGCCCAATCTTGGTTATATTCCATACTCGGTAATTCCTCACCTTTACAGATGATTGTACTATTAAAATGATTCATTTTCTTATGAAGGTAATCATATAGTTATTTTTAAAGTCACCCTAAATTCAACCCTCTCTTAATTTATTATAATACTACTCTTTTCTCACTCTTAAGAGCTATTAGATCAATATGAGCGTTTGGTGGTCTCTAAACTCAAGTTAGAAGTAGTTTAGTCACTTTTGAGAAGAAAGGAGAGGTTTCGTTTTACCATGAATCATAGCTACCTTTTTCCCTGTTCAACCAATTATAGAAACTTAGAGCTTAATCTAATGAGAAAAGAGGTCAAAATTCACTTTACAAATAAGTCCAACACTTTTTATATTTTTTTCAGGGTGGAATCCGAATTCCTACAATGACATCTTCGAGGCCATCATGTGGGCCGTTGTGGCTGGTCGCTCAGTGTTTGAGCTGGATCCCAGCTGTGATGTGGATGCCGATGATCTCTACCCGGACTACAAGTTTGTCACTATGGACAAATATCTTGACAACTTTGTTGACAAGGAATGAGCAATGGTGGTTAACATGCAGATACAAGTTAGTATCATATGAAGTTGCTACACTAACCTATGCCTTTGTGGGCATGGGCTCAAAGACACTTTATTCATATTTGGCTTTTGAGATAAATAAAATGAATTTTATAGTAGACATTCTACTTCATATGTGCATGTGTATAAAGTATGTATATAAGTTTTCAACATTTTTTGTAAGATGCACAAGTTTTCAACAATCTATTGTAAATGGTCAAGCAATCAGACAACACTATTCAAGAAACAATGCAGATAATCTGCGTCCAATGCAACGAAAGTTAAAAGGCAAATTCACAATGAATGACAAACAAACCTAGGATATTTTTTGACTCAGAGGAGGATAAATTATTAAAAAAAGGAAGGTAGGCTCTGTACCTTGTTTACAGTTTATTCCAAAAAGATCTACATGATGACAATTTCCATTAAGAGATTTTGGCTACAATAGGTGCCATATTGGCAATCAATTCACTCTAAATAGAACTACCGCAAACTCACAACTATCTAAAGGCTACGGCAACTTGCACTTGCATCCACCATTAATCTATGTGGATCACCAGTTATCAACTTTGGCTACTACACTCTTATAGAATGGTCATGCCGGTCGGCGGTCATCACCTTGACTTTGCTCCTCCAGGACACCTATCACATTCTAAGGACAACAAAAAATGGAGCCAATGGTAAATTCCGGCAACAAAAAGCTTGCAACAAGGGGAGCTATCATTATCAAAATTCAAATATCAAAACTGGATCTTCTCCTCTAACGACATAAAAGCAGAAAATGAAAATGCAATTAGAACCACTAACACAAGCTTGCAGTAGATGGTTACAAAAAGTTACAAAAACCTACAACAACACAAGAGAAACACTCAAGAGTGTCCTCCCAAGTCACTCTACTTGAAATGTATGGAAGTATTTGGAAATTGGTGTTGAAAAATACTATTCTGCCCAAGAAAATCGTCATTCAAGGTTGATAATAGATTACTAAAGCCAATTTAACAATTCTCAATGGATTCCTTGGCAAATTTCACATAAAATAGGCACAAATTTTACGTAATTCAGAGCTAGAATGCTCCTACAAATCAATTTCAAAGTAAGGGGGTTTTTTTTTAACCTAAAACTCCCTATAGGTTATGGCATAGGTACGCAGCGGCCAAATGGATGAAAAGTTGTGGATGGAATTACATTCATCCAATAGCATTTGTTATAAGTTTGGCTATTGGTTCAAGCTCGTTCAAAAACATAATCTAGTTTGTAATGTGAAAAGGTACCGGATAAGCTGGAAGGATTCACTCGGCTCTTTCGATATTCCAATATTGGGCTATCTACTTGCACTTCAATGTCAAAATCTTCTAGTTATCTACTTGCTCAAAGCTCGTATGTCCACACCGACGTCAAGCTATCCACTATTGGTTCAGTAAGTTAATTAAGATTATATATTACAGGCGTCGAGCAAGTGTACCTGAGTATCCTTCGGAAATTGCAGAAAGTCATCGTAACTACAATATCACTAAAACTTATTCGCTTTTGTCAGGGCACAATAGTAGTCCTCTAAATCAAGTCCTTCATACTCCTCTTCATCTTCCACCGCTTCAAATCAATTGACAACTGCGTAGTCCACGCCTTCACTGCAGTAGGCTGGAGAACATCGAAATCCTCTCAAACATAAGCCACCAACACAATGTCAACTTCAATTCCTATCGAGGCTTGAGTGAAGTTCCAACACGGTTCAAAGCTTTGATTTCAAAGCTCCAACACTATCAGAGCTTTCATAGTTGTCCCTCCAGCTTGAATCTAAATGTTGTACAGAATAGTCTCCATTTTTTCCTCCTTCAAGCAACTCTAACAAAATAAAAAGTTGATTTCAAGCTCTTAACTACAACAGCCTGTACCATTTTGGAGTACTAAATTACTGCAACCAGTATGTTATGTGCCAACCCTATGCTAAAATTCCTCCATCATGCAAATTCGAGAGCACCTGCTACCGATTCTGTGATCTTAAAGCTCCAGCATGGTTCAAGGGTTACAAAGCTCTAGCTTAACCACCAAACCTCTCACACCAGAGATCTATCTAAACTCGAGTATTCTCCAAATTGTTCCAAAATACTCTCACAAATCGAGAGCGTAATCTGCACACGCACTTCCTTTAAATTAGAGAAACATGGATGCGCAAGAAATGAAGAAGAATCAAGGGCCAAATGAAACAACAAGAAACGATTAGATCTTTGTCAAGTAAGAATCAAAGGAATCTCCAATGTAATCAAGCGTCTTGCACTCCACAAAGGAAGAACCAATGAGTGTAAGATAGAATTGGAAAAGGGACGTCTTTATTAATGATAAACCATCACTTACGAGCAAGACAATTACTACAACATCTCCAGTCTCACTCACAAAGCTTGACTTGACACAAATATTAAGTTAAGGACGTTGCAGCGCTATACGCACATATCCAAATCCTGCAATGATGAAATCCTCTATCAGATGAATGTGAAACGGCCGCAACTCCCAGGGATTGACAAATCCTTCTTAGAAATTGACAAATCATACGATCCCTTTTAGAGACTTCTAGTCATGCAATGTCTCTCAAAGACTTCTTCGAACGGGCTAATAACTAAAGAATTTCTTTGAATACCCTCGGACAATATTGTTCCAATCAAAGAATGAACAAGGATTGTCGTCCGGTGAATCCTCTAGACGCGGTCTCGAATGGGATCTTGAAGATGAATTATCTATTAGGTGGTCTAGTACCCTTTGCTTATTTCATGGCCAATTATGTCTTTGGATGAGGTCTTTCATGGGAGCAAGATGAAGTGAAGCATACCATTTACATTGCTCCAGTCATTGCGATAACCAATCGAGACAAGTCGGGCAAGAAACCAATACCATTAACAACGAACAACCTGGAGGTGATGGAATTTGTGCATTTGGAAAGAGATGATTTTCTCCGTGTCATCAAGGACTATGTGACAAGTGCGAATTGTTTGAAGGTTTATGGCTGTGTCATAATAAGATCGAATTTGGTCCCCCCAACTTTGCAACCTCAATCAAGAATCACGGAATCACTGTTGTTAGTAGGGAACCGTTGTTGAACGGATTGTAGATGGTTGGAGGGATGCCATCTCGAAGTCTATGAGACCTTCGTTTGCTCTACGCCATTTGCGCCTTTGGTCGCCGAATACTATAGGGTGGATTCCATGAACAAGGTATCAGTGGACGTAGAGAAGATGGTCAGAGACACATTCATGATGAATTGGATATAAAATGATGCAAAGGTGGTGTATGTCTAATGTTTCGTCAATCGCGAGACTTGAGGTGCACCAGAGTATAGTATCAAGGATGAGGTCATGAGAACTTTGTTTGCAATGGAGTACAAGAATGACCAACAATTCAGGAGGGCTTTAGTTCTTGGTGTATTTATCACAGATTGAGATGGTATGTTGAAGTTGGCAAACAAATCTTGGAGAAGGGTATGTTGGTGCACCAAATACGACCCTGGCTTCTTACCTCCATGTTGTAAATCACCGAGGGCATTGAGGGCTTCATGTCACCTCCAACTCCTTAGCACAACTTACCGTTGTACTTCAATATTGTCTATGGTAACAAGGTTGGATATGATCCGACATCATTCTTTTGATCATTCATTGGAAACAACATGCCATTTGAGACTTTGATATTTGCATCGGATTTCAAGGATGCTCCCTCATAGTGGGCTCAGCCTAATTGGACAAATTTCAACATCGACGCGGTTGACAAATTGATTGGTATACGTGAGGCGCCAAACACTATCATAGTCAACATTGGTGGAGGTCCTTTGATAACCTGGATTGGTTTGGTAAGATGATTGTAGGATCCTTTGATCTCTATTTGGCTTCCTTCTGTTGCGAAGGGACTATCTTACTCCCATCTTCTTTGATTATTATAAGTCTACCTTTTTGTTCTCTCATTTGGGGTCTGGTTTCATTGCTTGTAGATAAAAGGCGCACAAGTCATTGACATCGTCTTTTCCAAGGACCAAGAGGTGGATGCCCTTAGAAGAGCGACATATATAGGACACTCGCATGCGTGCGAGTAGAGGGGAGCAACAAGAGAGAGTTCAACTGCAGTCGGAGGAGCGAACAACAAAAAAAAATAACATGATATGAATGTTGCGGTAGCCGGCTCGAATTTTTTTTCAAATGAAAAGCACTCACACGGAAAACTTTCAAATGAAAATTTGTGTTAAAAATTTAGAAAAATATTTGAGGTGAAATAATTTAGATTAAAATTTGAGATGAAAATTTGAGGTAAAAATCCAAGTAATAAGATTGAGGTTAAACAATTTAGGGTAAACAAAGTTACTAATTTTATCTAACAACTAAGATCTTTTCAAATTTTGAATATTTTAATGAAAATTTATTGGACACCTCGGCAAGAGTTGGGGTTTCTATTCTTGTATGAACCAAACTTCCTTGGAAAGACCAAAATCTTGGCAACAAAACCTCCAAAAAGTATTGCCATGTAGGCATATTAGACATCTTTGGCCTCAATCCTTGGTCCGGATGTAAAAGCCCAAACACCCAACGAAGGCCAATTTTCAAGATCTAGATCAATCAAATTGCTAGTATCATTAAGCACCTCGACGCTTGGTACGAGTGTGAAACCCCCTTTAGGATATCATGGGGGAGCTTTAGCTTGTATTGGGTAGGGCTCCGAGAGCATTAATTTCCATTCCTTTTATGTGTGCAAAAAAAAGGGAGCATGAAATTCATCATGCTTTCTTCATAGTTTTTTAAAAAGTGAAGGGAAGTTACATGTCACCTCGAGTCTTGTTAGCAACTGGGACCACATGCATGTGGTGATTTGGCTTTGGAAAGGGTGGGGGAGCTACCAATCAACTTTTTGGGATCTTGGAGTACTAAGTGGGAGCTTTAGCTTGCATTGGTCAGGGCCCAAGAGCATTGATTGCCATTACTCCGCATGCATTTCATTGGTGCCAAAAAAAAGAGGATGAACTTCCTAACAATCTATTATGGTGCATAAAAAATCTCCTCGATTCCTCTTTCGGAAGCACTTTCAGGAAAACTCTTTTCATACTGTACTTAAATCTTCACCTCATTAATTTCTTTCCTCTTCAGGAAGAAGTTTCAGGAAAAAAAAACAAATTTCAATCATTTTTAAATATTTCTAGAAATGTACCATTCAGCAATAAATGTCCGTGCATGTCTAACGCATAATGTCCCATGCATCGTAAGATCAGTTGGTTGACGATGCTTCGGATCCCATACCCGGATTCGCCACCCACGTATCACATAGACATCACATCAATATCACCCCAATATCACCCAGACATCAACCGAGAATCGACCGAGACTCTCGCCGTGCACGCCATTGCGTTGCTCTCGCCCTCGCCCTCGCCATCGCCAGATCTGGCACACGCACCGCGATGCAAGAGTTCTCCTCGTCGTCGATGCTCGCGAAACCGGAGGAGCAAGCCTGAAACCGGAGTTCAAATGATCGCGCGCGATGGCGGAGATCGGCAGGGAACAGCAGCAACAAGAACCGGGCTTCGGGCGCCACCGCGTCTTGATGGTGTCCGATTTCTTCTACCCTAACTTCGGAGGCGTGGAGAATCACATCTACTACCTCTCGCAATGCTTGCTGCAGCGAGGCCACAAGGTCATCATCTCACTCACATTCATCTTGTTAGAAAGGAATTTTCAGTTTTCAGTTGTAGTTTTGAGGGTTTTTAGGGTTTATGGGTTTTTAAGGCCATCATCTCACACTCATCTTGATAGAATGGAATTCTTAGTTTTTAGTTTTAGGGGTTTAGTTCTTAAGGTTTTAGTGTTTTAGGAGTTAAGTTTTTAGTTTTGAGGGTTTAGTTTTTAATTTAAGGGGTTTTTCAGGATCATCATCTTACACTCATCTTGGTAGTTTTGGAATTTTTAGGGTTTAAGGGCTTAGTGTGATTTTTGTCGGCGTTTATTTTGGTGTTGCAGGTGGTTGTGGCGACACATGCGTATGGGCGGAGGAGTGGCGTTCGGTACATGACCAACGGGCTCAAGGTGTACTACATTCCTCGCCTCCCATTCATCCAGCAAGATGTGCTGCCGACTCTGTCTGGCTCTCTGCCCATCATCCGGACCATTCTTGTGCGCGAGGGCATCACGTTGGTGCACGGCCATTCCGCGTTCTCCACGTTGTGCCATGAGTCTCTTCTACATGCTCGCACCATGGGCCTTCGCGTTGTGTTCACGGATCACTCCCTCTATGGCTTTGCAGACCTTGGCAGTATTCACATGAACAAGGTACCATTCGCTTTCTTTTTACAGTTTCAGTGTTTTTATGATTTCCTTCTCAACTCTAAGATTTTCTGTTTCTTTATATATTGATCTTTCATGTATTTTTATGTAAGTTCACGCAAGAATTTTCACCTTTGGATTGGAGATTCTTCAAGTAACATCTTTCATTTGGAGGTCATCACAATATCTGTACCTTATCATGTTCAAATACGACACCATACATGTGGAATACTGTGACCTTCTGACGTTTAAGGGTTAAATACCACAAAATTGTTGAATTAATAGAACTAAGAAAAGGTCATTCAGAAGCAGGTTTCTTCTTTGAATTTCTTTGCAGAAAAAAGGTATTCAAGATGGAGGGCTTATCATGTGTGATTTCGTGGTGGCAGGTGCTTCAGTTCACTCTCGCAGATGTGCATCAAGCAATCTGCGTCTCGCACACAAGTAAGGAGAACACAGTGCTTCGGTCTGGGCTGAATCCGGAGAAGGTGTTCGTCATCCCGAATGCTGTGGACACAGCCATGTTCCGGCCTGACCCAGAGGCATCCCCCAGTATAGAAGAAGAGATCATCATTGTGGTCATCAGTCGCCTTGTGTATCGAAAGGGGGCCGACTTGCTGGTGGAAGTCATTCCGGAGGTCTGCAGACTCTATCCTAATGTAAGTGCCTGAACATGGAAAAACGACATCCAACCTCCATAGATGAAAATTAAAACCTGTTACATCTGTATCCAAATTCTGGGGAAAGTTGGATCTCTTCCTAGAGGTTTCTAGTGATTAATTTGAGCACAGCAAGAATGCTTAGGCACCATGCGATTGCAGGTGAGATTTATAGTTGGTGGTGACGGGCCTAAGCGGGTGCGTTTGGAGGAGATGAGAGAGAAACATGGACTTCAAGATCGTGTGGACATGCTCGGCGCTGTTCCACATACTGATGTCCGCTCCGTCTTGGTTCGTGGCCACATTTTCCTCAATAGGTTTGTGACTCTCCACTGATTAATATTCTAATTTTTATCTTCGTTTTTGTCAACTTGTGCAAATTCTGTGTTCTGATTTGACTTATCTTCACTACAGTTCTTTGACGGAGGCATTTTGCATTGCGATCTTGGAGGCAGCCAGTTGCGGGCTTCTGACAGTGAGCACACGCGTTGGTGGTGTTCCCGAGGCATGTATGGACTTGCAATACTCTGGTTTTTTGCACTATGTTCTTTCTAAAGATTACTCTAAGTTAGTTTGCCTTCATCCTTGAATAATGATTATTTATCGTTGGCCACTCGCAGGTGTTGCCCGACGACATCATCGTGCTTGCTCCACCTGTGCCAGCTGAGATGGTGGTTGCTATCGGTCAGGCCATTCAGCTCCTACCGCAAGTAGACCCCTTCTCCATGCACAACAGGGTAAAATTATCAACCTCTTGATATTTCGCAATGCAAGGGACCTCTTAGATATCTGTTGCAAGTTTTGAGCCAGAGTATGAACTTCCTCGCAGATGAAGAATCTCTATAGCTGGATGGATGTTGCTAAGCGCACAGAAGTTGTATACGACCATGCTTTGAGTTCTGAGGACGATGACCTGCTCCTTCGCCTTTCACGGTAAGAATTACATCCTTTTAGCGAGTTGATGTTCGTTTGTACATGTCGATGCACCCTAGACATGGAATACAGGTTTTTTAAACTTAAAATATCAGCTCATTGTTTGCTACTGTTTTCAGGTATTACGCCTGTGGGCCGTGGGCAGGGAAATTGTTCTGTTTGGTAGTAGTGGTGAACTACATTGTGTGGTGCTTCCTGGAGTGGCAACAGGTATGATTTTCCCTTGATCCCATATATGAATGATTTGAAATCGATAGCATGTTAGATTCTTTCTTCTAATTTATGCTTTTACTCATGGCAGCCTGCGAAGGATATGGAAACTGCCCCAGACTTGCCACCTCCCCAAGCTTTCATTGACGCTCTAGATTAAATCTAAGCCATGTATTTTCTTTAGTTTTTTCAAATCTCATTGTTCACGATATCATTTTAGTTACAGAAAAACTACCTTGTTCTGTATTGAGTGATTGCATCGTTATCATATAACCCTGATGAACTATCAGGTTGTATGAAATTGTGCTTAGTAGCCTCAAGATTAGCACGAAATTGTTCCCATTGTTTCAATGTGAAAGCCGCTAGCTGTTATTATGAAGTAAAGAGTTGTTTTTTGATCCAGCACTGATGAATATGTAAACTTTATGCTATACTCAGTACTACAATCAATCAAAGGCGAACTTTTCGTGCAATTGCTTGTGAGACAAGTATGGTTCGGCAATCTTAGCGTGTAAGTTATACTTCGGCACTGTATGAATTTGGTTCTATCAGAACAATCCAGAACCATTCCTGGGTTGGCCTGTTCCAACTTGAGCAAATCACTGAGTATAAGCAACTTTCCTCCACTCGCTCCCATATTCAAGGATGCCATGAAGAGTAAAATTGTTGTTTCAGTGAAGCCCATAATGCCCTAATATGTTGTGCAATGATCTCACTCCTCTACACATCAAACAACTCTTCAGCATTACAGGGCCTCCACAATTTGTTTCACCCTAGTAAAGATGGCTTTTAGTGTAATGGTACAAATAGTGTAGTTACCCTAGTACACTGTTTGTTAACAAGTTAGCAATTAGTGTTAGCTGCCATTGTCATGAATATTATCCCTCAATCGTCCACCTACTCTAGTACCCTTAGTATTAGCCCCCAATCAACCACCTACCCTAGCACAAAAATTTGTTAACAAGTTGATAAATAGTGTTAGCCCCTTATCAACCGCCTACTAGCCGCCATGCATTTATTCTCCCCGTTCCATCCTCAACCTCATCTCCTTATCCTCTCATTCCCAACTATTCCAATTCACATCTCTTGCATTCCTAGAATTTCTTAATTAATATCTAATGAATATTTCATGTATATTTGTATATTAAAATAATATTTGTATATTAAATGTATATTTGTAAGTTTAAAGAATATTCTGTGTACATTTGAATATTTCATATATATTTTAAAAATAATTTAATGTATATTTGTATATTTAAGAACATTTAAAGAATATTTAAGTAATATTTAATGAATCTTTAGAGTTTATGATGATTCAATTTTTTACATATATTTGCATTTTTAATGAATATTTAACGAATAGCTAATAAATTTCTAATGTATATTTAATGTGTATTTGAAAATTTAATGATTTTTAAATGAATGTTTAATGCATATTTAGTCACTACTTAATGTATATTTGATGAATATATAATGTGTATTTAATGTACATTTCTATATTTATTGTATATTCATGTTTTTTCTGTTTTCCAATATTCCATTCTTTTCTCACTTCCCTTCAAATTCAAAGTTCATATTTTTATTAACTTGTACTTGTAGTTTCATTTTCCCTCCATATGTACATTCTTCTTTGTCCAATTTTTGGGATTCCCCATTTGTTCCATATCTACGTTCTATTTTTCTAAAAAATTCTCTTGCAAATTTCTGTTTTTCTACATGCACTCAAAATCTTCTTTACTTTGATACTCAAAATGTACACATGATCATTTTCTAGGTCTCATACACTACATGACCACAAGCAAAAAAACCTTATGTTACACTATTTACTAAAATTGACATTTGACGTTTAGTGCATTGTTGACTTTACAATTTGTGTATGGGTTCGTATTTAGTGTACACTACACTAATGGCATCTTTAGTGTAGTCAATCAACACAGCTTCTCACTTCTCACCCCACACTCCAGCCAACACCTTTAAAGACAACATCATAAAAAGAAAACATGAATGATCATTCTACCAGCTCGACAATAGCTGAGTGTTCAAATGACAAAAGCGGTAAATTGATAATATTGCAATGCCAGGATGGAAGGCAAGCTTTTCCCCCTACACAGCAGACCTAACCGTGGTATACATATAAGCCCACATACAAAATGCCCATTCACAAAAGCACTGCGCTACCTCCTCAACAGCAACCACCCCCAATCGTCTACGAGCAGCATCCACCTTTCTGAGGGATCGTCTGTCCACGCAACTGCACATTGTCCGGCCTGCTGGTGCTGCTCAAAGCAGGCTGACTTGCCATCCTGCACGCAATCAAACAACCATCAGGTCAAGTCCCAACAGATAGGTCACAATCTCACCGAGACTACCCTCCCACACTCGGCCTGTCTTCCATATAGACTCTATACCAACAATGCACTTAAGGCTCTACTTATACTGCACTGGGAAGGCGCCACGACAAGGAACACTAGCAAGCATGATGCATTATCACACAACTCTCCACCATGATGCAGCATCTAGGCCTGCATACGTACAACAAAAACGACTACAGCTGCACCAGAAAGACCTTGCCCACCTGTTTTTTATCTCAGCAGCCATTGTCATGAAGGCCTGCTCTACATTCGTAGCATTTTTCGCACTCGTCTCCAAGAAAGGGATCCCGATCTCATCCGCAAAAGCCTGATTCACACAACAACAACAACAAAACTGTCACAAACGAAACTAACCACCCACAAACGAGACCCTCACTTGGACATTCAGATCAACCTGAAACGCACATCACACATTTACTACCACACAGAGCCACAGGATTCAGGACATTGCAAGACGTATCAAAACCAGGAATCACAGACACTCAACAGCCCCTCAGCTACTCGACCATTGCCAAAGCTGTAGCTCGGATGTATACCTTCGCAGTCGCGTAGTCCACCACCTTCTTCGATGCAAGGTCGGACTTGTTACCAACAAGCAGCTTGTTCACGTTCTCACTTGCATAGCGGTCAATCTCGTTCAACCACTGCTTCACGTTATTGAAGCTTTCCTGGTCTGTCACGTCGTACACAACCTGAACAAAACAACAAAACCATTCTTCACTCCTCTCCCCAATATATACCAACCACGCATGTGTCCATCCTCCACACCCGCTCAAGTACCATGCTAATACCAGATTCCTACTTCACAGCTCCAACTGCGAATTCCCAAACACCCAGACAAAGCCACTCACAATGATACCATGGGCGCCACGGTAGTAGCTGCTCGTGATTGTTCTGAATCTTTCCTGACCTGCGGTATCCCACTGCAATCATGCAACCCACACACAGTCACCTCGTCTTATTCGCCACGGCTCTTAGAAACGTCTACAGTAACTATACACTGGCAGCTAAGTGGACCATTCAGCTGCCATCTCATCAAGTACTCCCTCATAAAGACATTCTCCCCAGATAACCAGAACAAACTCGCGGAGGAAGCAACCACCAACTCCATGACAATTCAGAATACTTTAGCCAACTTGGCGAACATCTCTGTGCAGCATAAGAGCCACGCAGTAAAAACCGACAGGTCCACTCAGACAACTCATAATTACTCACAATTTGCAGCTTGATGGTCTTCCCGTCCAACTCCACTGTTCGGATTTTCTGTCAAACAATGCCACACATCAGAAATCCAATTCAATCTTTCACCACCAAACTTCGCCAACAACCTCCAACCGCTGCCCAACGTTAACCACTCTAACCAGGCACGCCACATGTTTAACAGACGACTCTACAGCTGCTCAGCATCCACTACCGCCAATCATTGCACCTCGCACTCCAACTTCAGACACCGATTGTAAACCAATCGCCAGACAAGCTTCACCATAAACTACTCCTCGCTATCGGCTGTAGATTGTACGTTAGAGCAGGCAAATCAACGCCATCCTTAACCCAAACTGAAATAAGTAAATGGTTGCCGGTACTCACGAAATCCACTCCAATGGTGCTAATGTAGCTCTCCAAGTATGAGTCATCCTGCACAAACGTTAACATTCAGTCATAATGACTAGGATAAATAAAAGATGAAGCATTCTCAAGGAGTTCATATAGGGCTCGCATGTAACAGACTTTTCAAAACAATCACGCGCTCCACATTAGCCGACCAAGTCCTTCCAGGACAAAACTACATTATAGTCAGATATTTACCGCAAATCGTAACAGCAGGCAACTCTTTCCAACACCCGAGTCTCCAATCAGCAGGAGCTTGAACAGGTAGTCACTGCAAAAAAGAACATCAACGGCACCAGATTCAGTCCCGGCTCCAACGATCGATCACTGCCCTTGCCAATCCCTGAAAACAAGAATACAGAGGCCTGCCGCGAAGCGAACGCCTCCTCTACACCTGAAGACCGTCGGACACGAATAGCTGGGCCGTAAAAAGGCCACAAATCTGGCACGACGTACTCCCTTCCAACACAGCAACTACAGCAATCTCTAGCGTCAGACACAGGACGTTCGCACATCTTCTCATGCACCTCTCAAAAGTCGTACACACATATCATCTCACGCAAACCTAACTCCTTGTGGGGGAACGCTGCCATCCGACTCAGCCATCGACTGCACAGAAGCTGACTTAACCATAATCACAGCATCGGACTGAAAGGCGGATTATCTCTAAATTTATGCTTTTACCTCCGAAGTAAAAAATCCGCTTCGCAATCACCAAAACAGCCAGATGCCTTCCAAATCAAACCTCAACAGGTAAACCTAACGACGTCATAGCTATCAAGATGCTTCTGCCCAATCCAATTGATATTCCAAACCCTACCCGTGCAAATATTACAAACTCAGAGACCAGAAACCTGCCCGAATTCGTCTCATAAGCGCATCACTCGTCAAAAATAACAACATCGCTTCCCATCATGACTATTTTTCTGCGTGGCCGCTCGAGCAAAAAAACTCGATGGGCCAGATCCAGCCACCTCGTCAGAGACAGCACCTATGTCATCCCCGCGCATGATCATCCCCGCACCAGAACAAATTTACACGAAAATACGTCCAACGAGAACTAAATCGTCACCAAAACATCTCCACACAAAATCACGCGTACTTTCTCGGCCCTCCTCCAAGACTACCCATCGCACTTCACACCTTCTCCGGAGAATAACCTTTTCAACAAAGAAAATCGAACACACAACTCCAACTACACCTTCCCTTCCCAAGAACACTACCAGACTCCCGTCGCCAACTCAGGACCGGCGTCCGTCACAGGAACCGATCTGCAACCAAGCATCACAACCCGACCCCGAAACCCTGAACCACCGACCCCGACACATGCGCACAACCAAAAATTAAAAACCGCACATAGACAGAGAAGGACGCAGAGCACTTACTACTCGGGATTCATGGTGAAGCAAGTCCACACGCCCGATCCGCTGACCCTAACCCCGGATCTCCCCCGCCACAGAACGCAACACAACGCCGAAAAAAGCACCAATAAACGCTGCAAGAAACGGCAACGGAAGCTCCAACACGAGAGGCTCCCAAGCAAGGCAAGAGAGAGACGGGGAGAGAGCGGTGCGAGTCGACGGTAAAGAGACGGCAATGGCGCGGAGACGGACACAGAGCGGAGCTGCAACAAACAAAGTGCGATGACCGGGTGCCAAAGGCGACGTGACGACGCCCCCTTCCCGTTATGCTCGCAAACCCCTCAGTCTCCACACCAACCGACGACTCTCGCATCTTCGTTTCCCCAAGATGGTTGCTCCCATGTTCTTCCGCCCGCGTACATGCGGCGCGGCCTTCTCCCTGCCTCCGCTGATTCGTAGATTATGCGCCAATCATTGCTGAGAAAGCGCGTAATCAGTCGTGCCGGTCTCCATCTACGTTCTGGGTGTGATTTTCGTCCATCTACGGATTTGGTTGTGGGATGTGCGCTGTGTCCCTGTTTCTGACGTGGAGCGTGTTGAGTGGTTTACAATTCACGGCGTAGGAAGGCTTTCACGACAATCTCCACACGTGTGGGTTGTTTCTTAGAAACTCTACAACGTTCTATATTGAAATTCTATATTCATTGTATAAGTTTTTGAAAATGGTTTTGTAGGGCTTGTGATGTTGGCAAGCTGATGGGGAATGTGTCTCATCTTCTCGCAATGCCGAGAGAAAATTCATTGTATTACGTGGAGAGGAAAATGCCGTGGTTGGCATGTTATGGATAGCTTTGACCATACATGCAACATTATATATTGTTGTAGCGACACCTTTCCAAGCCTCTCCGTCTTTTCATCGCTCACTTCGAGATGGAGTATGGGGAATTATGGAGTGATTAGTTGCAACGCATCACAGACTTCCACAGTGAGAAGAGGGACACTCCTCCCATGATGTACACGAGATTAGCAAGGTTTGCGGTGGAGTCAAGGGGTGTTTTTTTCGAGATTGAGTTGTGACAAGGATTGACAAGTGGTTATTGGATTTGAATACATCGCAGATTGTTCTCGACTACGATGGCCTGGCTTAGATGTTTGCTCATGTTGAGAAGTGCAATTGGATCCTATGTCAACAAATTGTGACCGAAATTGCTCAAAGAGAAAGGGTCAAAGTATGGAGAAGTCCAAGCCAAAGGCGAAGGTGACCAAAGCTGGAGAGAAGGCATGGGAGAAGAGCTTTCGCAAGCAGTTCAAGTGTTCTCATTGTGACAAGCTCAAGCATAGTGATGACAATTGTGTCCTTGTTCATCCGGAGAACTGCAGAGTTGGAGGAGCGATTCAATGACTCGAGCAGGTGGCTGAGACAAAGCCTCCATTTGTAGACTCTTCCATAAATGTGGTGGTGGTGGCGGCAGCTGAATTTGTAATGCTAAGTACAGTACTGCTATTGGAAAATGATTATTCTATTATGCATTCCCTCGACATCTGCAAACTGCTCATTTAGCAGTGATAGGCTAGGCGACCTTAACTCACTCCACAAACAACGGAATTTGATTGGTTTTACCAGCCCCACCAGTTCTTGCTGTATTTTTATTAATATTTCTTTGCTCTAATTCTGGCACATGCTAGCAGCTTTGAATCGGGGCCGTGGAGCTATCAAGGGCTAACAACGAAGGATGCAATCGGGTGGACGGTAAAGAAACGATGGCATCGATCTTGAGTCTCAAGTTTGTCTGCCTAATTTTAGCAACACCAATGTGAGGCTCAGCTTCAGTGTTGCCATCGAGTTTACACCTCTTGGCACGCAATCAACCCCTACCTTTTGGGGCGATGGAGTGCAGAGGAGACCCAAATCATTCGTTGGACACATCCTATCAGAACCAATGTTATTCATCCATAGACATTCCTCCCAGGCTAACAACGAGAATGAACCGCCTAACAGGAATAAAGTCCAATTTTCTATCAAGAAAAACACGAGTTTACAAACAAATCTCTGATGAACTCCAAGTGCCGCAGTTCATTACGGCAATGAACTGGGCAGCATTTAAACTAAAACATCTCAAGAGAAGGTGGGAGGACGCCATCACAATACATCACCGCGGAAATGACAAGGAATCTGTACACGTTATAAAACTGTTCACACCTGGATCTATCTGTACATACCTGCTCTAGTACCTTCAAAAACTCGTTACTGAGCAAACATGAAAGGGGACACGGGCTCGGAGTCCCTCAGCTGGGATGCTCCAATCTCCCCATCTTCTCTGCTGCCATCCTCTGTACTTGAAGTGTCACTAGAATCGACAACGCGTCTTCCAAAGCCTGGAGCCAGCATCCCATTTCCAGGTCCTTCTAACCTCTGGGGATCCACAGGAAGTAAGTTGTGTTTCGGTGTCGTCTGGCTCATATCAATATCTACATCAACGTTGACGTCATTGCCAGCGGCTTGTCTTTCTCCGGCCACATTATTGGTAGCGACTTGACTCGCTGCATATTCTGCTCCGTCATCGCTGGTCCTCCGATTCTCCTCCTTCCCGTAGTAGCGTTCGGCGCTGGAAGAATCATTCTCTCCATCAGCTGTGGCTGGTGTGGCCATTGCCCAGCTGCCCGCAACCTCTGAAGCAAGTAGGTCAGCCGTGCACAGTGAATCTCTGCGGTACCTCCTGCTCGGTGTCATACTTTCCATAAGGGTTGCCGGAACTCGTTCTGCACCGAGGGAAACCCCTTTGTCGTCTGTGAATAACATATAATACCACCGATCCAAAATTAAATCCAAAGCCTCCACAAGAATTTCCAATGAGGTACACTTTAACCGTACCCAGACTCTCGAGAACAATTTCTTTACAAAATATATACAGAAGTCAGCCAAAATATGAGTCACGTTTGTTTCGAGTGGAGAAGCCTCACCTTCATCCGAAAGCATTGCACTGTCAAGCAAGTTGCCAGTGCGGACTCCGGTATTGTCCGGATGTGCAGCTTCTTCTTGCATTGGTACGTCTCTAAGACCTTCATTAGCTGGTGGAGAAGCACCTGACAAGCAGAAAACTACCTTTTCAAACGTCTGATACACATACCGTTGTAACTAATCAGATGGAACATACAAGTCCAAATTCATTGTAAACAAGGCAGAGAGAGAATTTGTGGATATATCAGATGCACGAATTCCAACCTTCATCGTATGTGAGTTGTGAAGGACGCAAATAACAGGTACATGCAAGCGAGGTGGTAGAGAAAATTCTAAAACTGCAATTTGGTAGAACAAATTACGCACCTTCCGGGTTAGCTTCGTGGTCTAATTGCGTACAGCCCGCGTCAACAATTGTAATCTGGGTAAAGCCAACTTCTCCAATTTCTAGCTGTGTGCCTCCAACGTCACCTTGCAGTAACTCGGCTCTCCCATGCACCTCCTGAGGATACTCACCCTGTCCATATGTCGAGGCAGGAATACCTCCAATCTTAAGACCACTGCAAGAACCCTTCTGCGTGACAATTTGCGTGGGAGGGATATTGACATCCGAGGACCGCGTGGCAGAGTGGGACGCATTTGAACAATTATCTTGTTGTGTATCTCCTTCTGTATCGTCATCAATTGCGGTCCCTTTGCTATTACCATCCTGCGCAACAGTTCGCCTGGATCCCATGTTTCTATCCATATCGACTTGCATGGGTCGATTTTCTGATGTACTTTGAGATGTCCCTCTTGTTTTCTGAGTTCGTTTGCTGCTTTGATGCTCAGAGAAATGTAAAGGACCTGGGTGTGCTTTAGTGGACAGACTAGTACTGCGCACATCGGTATTGTCGTGATCATTATCACTATCACCATCTTCAAGAGTTCGAATCATCACCGATAGCTGGTCCTGCTGCCTCTGCTGCAGTGCAGCTATTTCTGCGGCGGTGGAATGAAACGCTCGAAGTTGAGTTTCTCTGCTAAAAAACAAATCAAGCGTCTTAGAAACCCAAAACAAACATTGTTGCCAGCCTTCCAGACTTGCGCAAAAGAACCTAAAATGACAGAAAGTAATCGTTTGACAGTCTTTCGAAGATAAAGAATAAAATAAACATGACCACGGAAGAGAGAATCGCAAGGGTAAATTGCGATTGGCACATACCGAAGTACAATGCGTTCTCGTGCACCCTCCAAACGCTGCTTCTCTAACTTAAGATCTCTGTAAGCCACTTCCATCTCCACTTCCAACATCGATATCCTTGTTTGTGCACTCTCCCTTGCTTTCTGTTTTAGAATAGAAGATAAGAAAGCATAAGGTAGCAATCAACCGAAACGTCCAACATCAATGCCATCCAGAACTGAAATATTCTAGAGGTTTTCAATGCCGTAACAAGACCATGGTCATGCTTCAGATGAAGGGACGATGTTTTGCTTTCAGGGTCTAAACGTAAAATATCAGCAAAACCACATACCTTCTCATCTTCCAACTCTCTGCAAGTCTGCCGAAGTTGGTCCTCAAAATCATCTGCTCTCTGAGGCATAAAGGAAGTTTACCATAAGAACTGATGAGCTATACTTCTAGCAGATATTCCGTGAAGGGATTTCAAGACGATATGTCAAAATTAAGATGACTTTCCAGCTGAGTGCGAAAATTCACAAGTGACCTTACATTATGTGCTGATTGACTCAGAGCTTTCTCCTCCTGAAGTTCGGCTCCTAGTCGACGAGCCTTTTCTTCTGCAGCAACAACGGCCGCCCGTTCCGAATCCTGAAAAGCAAGAGAGAGTGATGAAACGGACGTATTATTATCCTGACAGCTTCGGGAAGAGTAACCTATGTAAAGTATCAAAAAAGAAATCTCTAGATGTGTCAAAATTTCGGCTCTACGTATGATTCATGAAGCAGCTGCATTACACACTCGTTAAATTTCATATGCCCTATAATGACGAAAAGGTGTCGTGGAGAAACTAATGATTATTGTCTTTGGATAGCGACTCGTTTTAACTGCAGTGGAGATAGGAATCGCAACAGAAACTCCTTAAAAGAAGGGACGACTCCATAAATAGATATTCGCTTATTTGCCAAAACCATGAGTGAAAAAGAAAAACATTTGCAAATATAAAAGCCTGTGAACACCCCAAGAAAGCGTACCAGCTTCTTCCGTGAAATTTCAGCAGCTGCACGATATTCCTTTTCCCCTTCCTGCACAAATCAAGCTCACACAATGTGAGAAAATAGCCAGGTAAATATTTTTTTGTTATCTGAGTGACAGGAAACCAGTATGGTAAAACTAGGCATCATTGCGTAGAAAGAGAATCCCATCCAAGGACCACAGCATGAATGACATGAGGAGCACTTTCAAGTATGACAATGGTGACAAACTAGAGAACCAAAAAAAAACAGTGCTAAGTGAATAATGAAGCGTGGAACCTGAAGTGCCAGGATAATCTCATTCTGCTGCTCTTGCTGACGAACAGCTGCTTCCTCGTAGCGCTTCAGATTCTCTGCTGCTTCCTTACGAATCCGGTCTAAGGCTGCTCTAAGACTAGCTTCCGCATCTGCTCTTTCCTTGCTTATCTTTAAGCGTTCTTCTTCTAGCAACTTTTCAAGCTCTTCAACTCTGGATTTCAAACTGGCAATTCGTGGACCACAGCAGTGGCATTCAGTTTAATGAGCACAAAAACTGCACATATTACTCAAGTAACAAAATATTTAAGCAATAAGCAACGAGCCTGAGGCATTATGAAGCAAATCAAATCTTACTTTGCGATGTGTGAAAATTATGAATGATGTGATAAAAACAGCAACTATGGAAGCAAGAATAGGTGCATACCCATCAATGACTTCTTCTGCATCAACACGAGATTTGGCTTCAGAAGCAAGTTGTTGCTGAAGAAGCTCGATACTTCTCTCTTGTTGCAAACATAATGCTGCACTAGCATCCAAATCCAATTCTTTCGAAGCCAAAGATTGTTTCAACTCCTCTTGTTGTGCGCTAAATTTCTCTGTGAGTGCTGCTCGTACATCTTTCAATTCCTGGGAATCACTCAATGTACACATAAGTAACTACGAACAGAATAATAATCTTGCAAACAACTCCCCAAAATCCACACCAGGTTTTATAATCATGGTAATTATCTGAAACTGGATGAAGACAGAAATTCCGGACATCCTATATGATGAAGAGAAACACACGAGTAAACATTCCTTGGGTCACAAAACTGAAAGATACTTTCCAAATTAGGTTTTCATTATCACAAACATGAGATAGGTACTGACAGCAGCATGGCGAGCCTCAGCATTGCGATAATCAGAACGCATTTTCTCAACTTCCACCGTATGCGTCTCCACCAGGACCCTTAACTCCTGGCACCTCATCCCAAAATACCACCTCCCATAAGTTTTTCACATACTTCACCTGAACTTCCTAATGTATTTCATGAAAAATGACAATAGAGCAGAATAGACAAATTCATGACCAATTCTTGAGCTTGCCTACGCACCATGAAAACCAAAAGAAAGAAAAGGAAGTAGAAAAAAGGAAAGAACTGTGAGCTATGCTACAAAGAGTACAGAGCGCACTTCATTTGAACGTTGCAATTGGCGAACATCATTAAGCATGATGGGACCTGAAACACCACCGTTGCCAAGACCCTTGATGCGTTTCGCATCCCCGCCAACGATGTCTCCGAGTTCGTCTGCGACATGAATTCACGTGGCATCAAACAAATAGTTCAAACAGATCATGCTGCATACGCTTGTAGAGAGTACAGCCTTTAAGAATTTCTTCTAAACTCTGAACTGCTCCTATCACCACCACAATCACCAAAAAAAAAACCAAAAAAAAGCACAAGGAATCCAATTTACGTGCAAGTTCTGATACCTCAAACAAACAACACTCCGCTTACCAGGAGGAGAATCCTTCCGCTTGTTAGGATGTCCTGATCCCTCACCAGGTGCGACAGAAGCAAGAGGTAAAGCCGCCTGCGTACCGTGATGAGAAACCTCCCGATACACAAATGAGAAGGCGGTTTCTGCAGCACAACATAAAGACTTGGATTCAGGACGGCCAAACAACACACTACCCTAACCTGGCAGAGAACATGAACACGACGAAGAAACACTCACCATTCTCTGGCGTGCCGACCAAAGAGATCACATCGCCATGTTTAAGCTGCACTTCCTCGCCGTTCCTCTGAAGCCTATCGAAATTGACGTAGGTTCCATTGGAACTGCGACAAACCAGCGTTACAGGACGTCCTGATTTCACAAAAAAGCATGAAAAAGCCATCAGCAAACGGATAACACACCTGGAGTCCCGGATGCAGGCAACCAGGCGATCGGCCGCAGCATTAGCAACATGGCCGGCAGGCAAGAGTTTCTTGTCAGGACCTAAAACTCTCCGCGAAATAGTGCAATGCCGAGCACTAACATTCGGCGAATCGACGACGCAGCTCGTTTCCTTGACCGTGCGCCCTAGCACATGCTCAGAATGTTGCAACATGATGTGCAACCCCTGCGCAAAAGAAAAAAATATTAAAAAAACTGCATTCCCAGGGTTAAGGCGGAGAGGAGAGAGCAAGTTACCTGCTGGCGCTTGCGCGCGTTGCTGGAGACGGCCGTGAGCATCCCCCAGAGGCCGGGGAGAGGGCGCGGGAGCGGGCACGGCTGCTGCGCGACCGCGGCAGCAAGCCAGACGACATCGCTAGAGCGATGCGGAACGGAAGCCGGAGGAGGAGCCAGAGCGAGGGCAAGAGCGGGGTCGGGAGCTTGAGGAGGAGCGCCAGCGGAGGAGGCCATGGCGCAACACCATACCTCGAGCAGCGGGGAATTTCACAAAGCGACTAGACACAAGAATGAGCGCGTACAGACACACACGCGTGTCTCCGGAGTGTGGCTATGGCGATGGCTGTGGCGATGGCGGTGCGTGCGTGCGGAGAATGTTCGAGAATTCTTCTTCCATATTTTTGTCGACCGGCCTTTGCTTCCTTTCCTTGAATTCTTCTACGATTGGGTTTGTTTGATATGTTTTTATGTTTGTTTGTTGGTAAGTAAGTGGAATGAGCGGCTTCTTTGTCACTCTTCTTCCTGGTCCCGCTTTTCTCACGCCCGGTCAGGGTATCGCCGCAGGACCGGTTATCCTTGGAAACCTGGGACAAGGGCAGGGTATCGCCGCAGGGCCGGTTATCCCTGGAAACCTGGGACAAGGTTTTACCCTTTAAGGGTTGGGCTGGCTAATGGAAAATTTACAAGTGTAGTAGATGATATTTTGCAGAATCTATTAAGTATATACATTTGACTATCAACCATAGCTAGCCTGACCTTCTAGTGTTCACCCTTAGACGTCATCATGTGCCGTTGGTGGCCACAATATTCTAAATGTATGGTGTCGTATTTCAACATGATAAGGTTTGTATATTGAAACTAGAGTGTTACCCATGTCCTCCGGACACAACATTTTTTTGTGTTGAGTCCCCACCTCCCCATCCCCTAGCCCTTTCCCTCCAATCCATTGTCCCCCCGTCCCTGTCCCCATCCCCCATCCCCGCCCCGTCCTTTTATCCAAACCCTAACTTTTAGCTTTTCATCCATACTCGTTTTTCATCGATGTGTTCATCCATTGACGTGTTTTTCATCATGTATTCTTTTACACATATAGATATGAAGCTATATGTGTCTTTCTACACGACATAGGAACCCCATAACCGTGCATCATCTAGGTAGGGTCCCCATGACCGTGCAGCTCGTTGGGTAGAGCAACTACGCGAGCGCCTTCGGCGTGGCATTCGTAAACTCTGTTTATGACTGTCGCCTCATCATCTGCGAGAGAGAGCATCATTGTAGGGAGAGATGCACTCTTGTGTGCGTCCCTGCGATCAACCACACTCTCCCTGTCGTAGTGACCCGGCAGCGCCATGGGGATCTTCCTCGATGAGCCCAAGTTCCCCGTGATTGAGCGCAACCCCACGGCCTCGTCCACCATCTCCAACTCCAACTTTAGCGACTACATCCGTATCATGGCCATCACCGCGCATCGCTTCCCATCGACTTCCTCGTTGGTCAGTGGCGCTCGATATCCCCTCCCAAAACCCTAATTGCATGTCTGTCTTTTCTGCCTCATCTCATTTTATGGAGGTGTAATGCGGCAATGCAGGTGGGAGCGTCAACATCCGGGATCCGTCTATGTACACGGCGGGACTCATCGGGTTGATGGGCGGCGTCATGTACGCGTATCAGTGCTCCGCGGGGAGGCTCAGAAACTTGTTTTTCATCCAAGCTGCGTTTGTTCATCGGCGCGCTTGTTTTTCATCGAAAGCGTTCATCCAAAAGGATCGTCCTTCATCATGTATTCTTTTATAGATATAGATGACCTCCAAATGAAAGATGTTAGTTGAAGAATCTTCAATCCAAAGGTGTAGGTCTAGCGAAACTTTAATAGATTTTTGTATTCTACCTAGAAAAATACGTGATAGTATCTACAGTAATGTTGTAATATTGAATGGATGTTGTAATGGGAAGGGTGGGGAAGGCTGTTAAATGGTATTGTTGAATGAATGATTCTATCAAAGTATGGCATCAAAGGATGATGGTGAAGTATGGTGCAATGCATGCACCTTGGTTGATTTATTGAACATGTGAGTACGTGAGCTGATTAATTAATTAACTCTCTTGGTAATCCACAATAACAAATTTATCTTATCAATGGGGACTATTCCTTGATAACGACCAATTCTGACATGCCTTAGATTGAATGGATGTTATGTGGGTTGACAATTTGGTTTTATGGAAGTTGTTGTAAAAGCAAATGGCTGTTGTAGAGAGCAACTAAATGTTCTGGGCCCACGCCACCTGTTATAATGAATTTGTTGTTATATCAAATGCTTTTATAAAGAGAGCCCACCGTACAAACCTTATCATGTTGAAATAGGACACCATACATGTAGAATACTATAGCCACCAGTGGCACCTTATGACGTGTAAGAGTTGAGCATTTCCGGTAATAAGTTAGTAAGAAAAATTGATTTCCGAATTGGTGTTGATGAGGATTCTGGCCCAGTTTGACACGTCACATCACAGGATCCTCATGGGACCCATCGGGTACAAATCCCTTGCTCTATACGAGATGTTGGCCTGCTGAACACGTATGTTGGCAGCCAAGGCATGGACAAGGCATCTTCCCTTCATAACCCCCCCCCTTTTACTTGTATGCTTTTCACAAGACTATGGGAGCAAAGCACGGGGATGGGGCCACCGGGTCAACCCAGAGTAATGTTTTCCCTCCATGATGATTGCTGTAGGCTTTCAAATGTCAGGCTGCATGGCATCACTCACCAACTAGGGACTGCATCTTCTAAGGTAAACACCCCTTTGCCAACAAGTTAAGCAATGGAGAGAATAAATAAATGATACATTTTTTTCCTTCCAGTCGTACCCAATAGAATTGCAATTTTAACCCATGTGGGTTCATATCTTTCCAATCAAATGTGAATTAGCTATGAATCTCCAAAGTTTGGTGCCATGTTTAGTCGATGGCGACCAATAGTTTAGTTGGTGGCTACCCTCATGATTCAAACGTGAAGGGTCTTGATTAATAGCAAACCTCTATCGCGACTGAATGGATGGTAATGGGATGGAAGTGGATTGGATACGCCCTAATTTTATGGGTGTCAGTTTTGAGTTTTGGTTTGTTACCAAGGAGTTACCTTATACCCGTTGATTGGGAAGATAAATATAGGCCTTTACACAAAGCCCCACATCTAGGTCTCTTGATGGTGTAGAATTCTTGACTTCACGTGAACTTCTAAAGGACCAAATGTTCCAATGGCCTTTTTAAGAATCTTGGTAGGTCTTTATGATATTAGTTAGATATTAGTTTTCAACATTTCTCTTATGAGGTTTTTACTACTCTTGGGCATTTTATAGAGCTTTGTTGAATATATATATAATTTTTTAATGTGACATTTGATGAAAAACTTATGCTACCCGAAGTTATTTTGTGGGAGGGAAGGTAGTTTGCGTAGTATACCAGGTTACTAAAAAAATTGGGATTTGTTACAAAGTAGAGGCACCCAATTCCGTTCCACCACCCTATCAATTCCAAATCTTAGAAATTAAATTTGAAAAAATATTTGTTGAGTTTCATTCCTAATTCCCCATCTTTCTACATATATATTTTTGACATACAATGTCATTTGAGTCCCCAACTGGCTTAAGTGATTTGAATTGGGTGCCTCCACCTTACAAGTAATCAACGGAACTTCTTTTAAGATTTTACAAAAGAATCTTTCAGCAATGCAAAAAAACCACACCAAGAGGAGTCAATGTTTATGGGCATCCTGCCAAAAAACTTTCAATCTTCCACACAAATAGACACAAAAATTTGAGATTTTCCACTTTTCCTTATTTTTGTTCTTCAACTTCAAGAAAAACATAATAATCTTTCTCTTCACTGTTTAAATTGTGATTTTATTTGAAAATAAAATCACAAAAAAATAAAATAGAACTTGAGTGACTTTGGACCCCTTCGTGTTGCACAATTATTTGAATGTATTAAACACCTTCAAAATACCTCTTTATTCTTAGAGATGAACCTTACATCATATAGGTTGTGACTGTAAAGTCTAGCAACTATGTTTATTGTAAATTTTTTATTTTATTCAATTTTTTAGAAAGCTTTCCTTTGTAAAATTAGGGTGCAAAAGACCATTGACCTATCCTACAATTAAAAGTCAAATGAGATCTTTATTTGAGAATGTGTTGATTGACAATGTTAATGATATTTATGGAGTTTTTTTCTTTACTAATTTAAACATAGTACTGGTCCTCTAGGAGGAACCCTAAAGTGCCCATGAAAAAAGAGCGTCTATTGCCATAATGTATTAATCTTTTAAGTGAACCAAGCGAAAAATATCATTTCAATGTTTATAAATAGATATAGTGTGTATTTATAGAACTCACCATTTATTTCAAAATGATCTCATGTTGCAAGAAAACTTCCTTCTTTCAAGTGGTATACACTTCGACCCCTTTGTAGAAATTTTGAGTGATTTATTTGAGATTTGACCCTGTAATGCCTAAATAGACTACAAGGATTTGAGAGAATCCACGAGCATAATAGATTATGTTGAACATCATTCATACAACAAACACATTTCACTCCGACTCCGCTTCACGGATATCAATGAAGTTTGCCAATGCTTGCATCAATTGGAAAACAAGGAGATCCTAAGGTGAAAACAATAATCGACACTTTAAATCTTTGAGAGGAAAATGAGAAACTCCATATGTATATCCAAAACTCTCCTCAATTGTATGGTAATTTTCTTCCTTCCATTGGTACAAAATGTAGCCTTTTGAACCTTTAAAGTCAGGTACCGTACATACATGCACATATTTTCCTCTGTAAAAAAAGTATTGAAGTTTAGCAAGACTTACACCTCTAGATTGAAAATTCCTCAACTAACATCTTTCATTTAGAGGTGATTTCAATATGTAAACCTTATCAGGTTTGAAATACGACAACATACATGTAGTATACCGTGGCCACCACTAGTACCTTTTGACATTTAAGGGTTCAAAGGTAGTTTCCATTGATTCATTTGAGAACTATGCCAATGGACAATGTTGTGCTTGTGTGACACGTAGGGATGAATGAGTAAAGCAACATGCACTTTTGTCCTTGTAGGTACCGTACGTTTGGGTTGGTTTAGGCACCTAGCTCCAAAAACAATTATTCTTCCCTTATGCAGGCATTCAAACAAAATGGGTACCACCTTTACAACAACCTTGTTGGATATGCCTGCTATATTCAAAGGCTATTATAATGGAAGGAGGGGGTAAATGAGTGTACTCCAAGTGTTGCTGTTATAGAGGGAGAAGATTCATTTTGATTTCAACTGGTTGTTATAACGAAATTGCTGTTGTACAAGATGTCTGTATAAAAAGAGCCGACTGTATCACATGTATCACCTTGATACTACATGGGTATCACCTAGACAACACACATATATCACCCTAATATTACATGGATATCACCTAAGCAACACACACACATCACCTTGATACTACATGGGTATCATCTAGGCAATACACATGTATCACCCTGATATTACATGGATATCACCAAGGCAACACACATGTACCACCTTGATACTACATGGATATCACCTAGACAACACACATGTATCACCCTGACATTACATGGGTATCACCTAGGCAATACACATGTATGACCTTGATACTACATGGGCATCACCTAGGCAACACACATGTATCACCCTGAAATTACAGGATACCACTCAAACAATACACATGTATCACCTTGATACAACATGGGTATCACCCAGGCAACACACATGTATCACCCTGATATTACACGGGTATCACCTAGAAAGGTCTCTTGGAATTTCCCAAAATTTTCCCAAAGTCTTCCATTATGCTTTAACGTCAAAATACCTTAAACCGACACTCAACCCTGAAGCGACCCTGCAGACCTCCCCTAAACCGGATTTCTTCCTCTCTTTTTCTGTCAAAATTTCTGTCAGAAATATTCCAAGTCTATTCCAAGCCCACCAATGAATGCAAGGATGGAGCTGGATGGAGCTGGCGGTTTGGTAGGATAGAGGTGACGGTTTAATGTGCTTTTAAGGTTTGGTTTTGTCACTAAACCTGGTCGCTTTAGGGTTGATTGGAGGAAACCCACTTCTTTTTTTTTTTCTCACAATCTACAGCGTTGTTTTCAAATTTTTTTTCTCTCACAAATCAGAACCTTATTTCTCTACCCAAGCATATTTTTTTTGCAATTAAGTCTCAACTTTTGAAACACAAAATCACTAAAGTGTCGGTTTAAGGTATTTTGACGTTAATTAGGTACGAAACTCGTGACCCGCACGAAGGGTTGTTGCGGGATACGTCTCGGGGCGTTGCACTTTTCTGCAGACGAAGACGATCGCAGCAAGGTTTTGCGAAGAATCTGAGAGCGCGACGGCGCGTGCGGGAGGAGAGAGCGGCGGCAGCGAGGTCCCCGAGCGCGCGAGGCAGGCAGGCGTGGGAAAAGAGACAGGCTTAGGCAGTTTGAAGGCGGGCGCTAACTCAAGTGTGTTCCCGAGAGAGGGAGAGAAAAGGACATGCACACCGCGGCCACGCTACTCGTGAGTGCCAGATCGCACCGGTCGCTCGTCGCCCCTCACGTCACGCAGGTGCGAATTCGACAACGGTAGTCGCGGGTGGCCCTTGGGTCAACCCGCACTGCAGCTGCGTCTGTTACGCCGCCGGTGCACCCCATCTCCGTGCGCTGCTATATCGCCCCTCCACGCCCTCCCCCTCCTCATTCCGCCCCAGGTGAGATGGCTTCCTCCCTTCCTCCCCCCGCCCACCTTGCATGCCTTGTCGATTCCCCTCTCCTTCTTTCCTGAATTTCCTCCCCCTCCTCCTCTTTTCTGCTGTATTCTTGCCCTCATTGTGAGTTTTTACAGAGGGAGTGATGAGCTGGGGGCTAGTATACGAGAATTGGCTCTCTCACTCCTTCTTTCTTGAGTTTCCTCCCCCTCCTCTTGTATTCTTGTCTAAATTTTAGAGTGAAGGAGGAGGAGGAGAGGGAGACACATTTTGGTGATGAGCTGGGGGATAGTATACGAGAATTGGCTCTCTCACTCCTTCTTTCTTGGATTTCATCCCCGCCTCCTAAAAACCCCCCTTTTTTGCTGTATTTTTGCCTCGTCATGAGTTTTTACGACAGTTTTGGAGTGAAGGAGGAGGATGAGGAGGAGGGGGGGTTTTGGGGGATGAGCTGCTGGGGGCTAGCACATGAGAATTGGCGTGGTTTGGGGGGATTTACTGCTAGGTCTGGGGTTCTGATGATTTGCTTTTCTGGTTTGCAGGTCAGATGCAAGGGGAGTCGACGTCGTTGCTGGCGACCATGAGGAGCGGGGAGGATATGGCACGCAAGAAGAGCGCGGCTGCCGCGGGGGAGATGGACACCGGGGAGCGCCGCCTCAATGAACTGGGGTACAAGCAGGAGCTCCGGCGCGAGATGGTACTACTACTGTTTCCCTTAATTCGCGCACCCGCGGCCTTTTTCCCCTTCTTTCTTTCTTTCTTTCTTTCTTGTGCGCATGTCTGATGGGGAATGAATCGTGGATGTGATGTGAAGACGCTCTTCAAGTGCCTGGCGATTGCGTTTTCGACTATGTCGTTGTTCACGGGAATCGTCCCGCTCTTCGGGATCAGTTTCATCTACGCGGGGCCAGCTCCCGTGTTGTGGGGCTGGGTAGTGGTTTCCTTCTTCACGTGGTTCGTCGGCTTGGCAATGTAAGATCAGCTTCTATGTTCTTTCATTGGCAGATTAAATTTTTGTAAGAAGATGTTCTAATAGTGAATGGCCTATGATGTGCAGGGCGGAAATCTGCAGCAGTTTCCCAGTACGTTGCTTCTCTCCTTCACCTAGAAAATTTAGATAGGGTTACGTTTATGTTCATATCCCGTGCGTTGAGTTTTCTTCTTTATCATGGTTTGCGTTTGTTGACAGACGACAGGATCGCTGTATTTTTGGGCGGCTCATTTGTCTGGGCCGAAATGGGGACCATTGGCATCATGGATTTGTGCGTGGCTTGAAGCGATTGGTTTGATCGCGGGCATTGGAACGCAGGTAATTATAGGCTGTGACTCGTTATTGTGGATCCACTCTCACCATCATAGTGTAACATTGCTTGTGGATAGGCGTATGCAGGAACGCAAACCTTGCAGAATATCATTCTGCTCTCAACGGGGACTAACAAGAATGGCGGCTACTTCGCACCTCGAGGTGTATTTCTCGCAGTTTATATCGGCCTCTGTCTCATCTGGGCCGTGCTCAACAGCTTTGCTCTCAATCTCATCGCTCTCATTGATATCGTTTCCATGTGGTGGCAGGTGCGAAATCTCTCCTGGTCTTTCTGTTATGACTCTTTTCACCTGGATTTTAATAGTCTGGACCTTTGTCTCAGGTTTTGGGAGGGACTTTGATTGTCATCATGCTGCCCTTGGTAGCGCCGACCACTCAGTCTGCCTCCTACGTGTTTACGAAGATGGATATCGCGTCAGATACGACAGGTATCTCGAATCCTGTGTATGCTGTTATGATGGCTTTTCTGGTGAGCCAGTATTCCCTCTACGGGTATGATGCCGCTGCCCATCTGACGGAGGAGACTAGAAACGCCGACAGGAATGGTCCTATTGCAATTCTTTCCAGCATTGGGATGATTTCCATCTTCGGTTGGGCCTTCATCCTGGCTCTCATCTTTAGTATTCAGGTAAGCACACACACCTCGTTTGTTGCTCCTAGTTGTAGAAAGAAAAATGTTACAAAATCACTGCTGCTGTTTTCCAGGACCCGAGTTATTTGTACGACACCACAAATGAAACAGGAGGTGCTTTTGTCCCTGCTCAAATACTGTACGACGCATTCTATGGGCGCTACCAGAGCGGCACAGGAGCCATCATCCTCCTGTGTGTCATCTGGGGCTCATTCTTCTTCGCTGGCCTTTCCATCACCACCAGTGCAGCTCGCGTTGTAAGTACCAGATTCTGCACCCTAAGGACAACCACTAGCTAATCATTCAACACATCATAAACTACTCGGAAGGGTAACTAGGCCGAGAGAGTATCCAACAAGATAAAGCCAGCAGCATGCATGAGTGAATGAGAATACTATTGAGTTCCAGCGTGAACCCAAAAGTAGTTACCACTTTGGACCTCGCTCTCTGTGTTGACATACACAGGCTCTGTCACATCTCTGGTCTCACTAGTCTTTGGTCGCCTTCCCAGGTGTATGCGCTCTCGCGGGACGGAGGAGTGCCATACTCCAAGCAGCTGCGGAAGGTGAACCGGAGCGTGCAGGTGCCTGTGAACGCGGTGTGGTTCGCGGCGGCGTTTGCGATTGTGCTGGGCCTGCCGATCCTGAAGCTGAACGTGGTGTTCACAGCCATCACGTCCATCTGCACCATCGGGTGGGTCGGCGGGTACGCGGTGCCCATCTTCGCGCGCATGGTGATCAAGTCGGAGAAGTTCAAGCGGGGGCCGTTCCACATGGGCGGCGCCAGCCGGTGGGTGTGCCTGGTGGCGTTTCTGTGGATCTGCTACACTTGCGTGGTGTTCCTGCTGCCCACGTCCTACCCCATCAAGCTGGAGACCTTCAACTACGCGCCCGTGGCGCTGGGCGTGGTGCTCTTCCTCGTCATGGGCTGGTGGGTCGTGGATGCGCGCCACTGGTTCAAAGGGCCCGTCCGAGAGATCTTCAACCTCGATGACGATGTAGCCTAAGTTCAATTCAGCCGGCGAAAACCAAATCGGGAAAGGCGAATGTGGATACACGAGGATGGTTGGGAAAGGCGAATGTGGACACACGAGGATGGTCGGGAAAGGTGAATGTGGACACACGAGGATGGTCGGGAAAGGCGAATGTGGACACACGAGGATGGTTGGGAAAGGCGAATGTGGACACACGAGGATGGTGGGGTTGATTCGGCAAGTCGTGTGTTCGAAAATAGCTATGGCCGTCCAAATTGGGCTTGTTCGTCGTTAACAGGTTAAGGTAGCCCTCTCTCATACACATAATGACATTCTTCACTCCGCCCTTGTCCTCTGGTAAGATTACTATGCAGGTGCAGGGAATTGGCGGTTGTATGATTGACCTGAATTCTTTAGACACATAATGTTATGCCTCATGCTTTCAACTTCGGTACATTATATTGACACTGCTGTACATTCCAATGAGCCAAGGCACAAGCAATTCAACAAACAACTTTCTTCCGGTATGTGACCCTGATGGGAGTCTTTAGAACCCCAACTTCGGATCTCCTTATTGACCCTGGTCGAGAGTTGCACCAAACCTCAGCCTCGTCGAGCGTTGCACCAAACCTCACCCTCGGGTGGGTCCATTTTTCTGGCCGTGCCCGTTTTAGGATCCTAGAGATTTTTTTTGGAATTTTTTTGCCGAAATTGGAGCTTGTGGTCCCAAAATACCCTGTGCGGGGCTTTTTTTTTGGCGAAATTTCGGTGGATTGTCAGAAATCTGACCTCTCGAGCTTCGTCCCTCCAAAAACTGGCCTCTGCAGTGCAACGAGTAAGAGGGACACGGGTCCAAAAAAAAGGGCTGACCCTATGGAGTCCTTTCATGGATCAAATTAGGCCCTTTTATCAAAATAGGGCCAGGTATTGTCCCACCCCTCTCAAGCCCTGCCGAGCCTATGGCTCGGCTCAACACTCGACCGGGGTCAATAGGCAAATCCCTTAACTTCTGGTCTAAATCTCTTGGAGCTTAGATTTAGATTCAATGAGTTTTCAAGTCCTTAAGAATGGATGAAAGCGCACAATGAAATAAGATGTGGAACTTACTATAATGTCATCTGAGATTTTGTATAATTGGATGAATTGAGTAGGAGTTGACATGTCTTGCAATAATTGTATGGTCTACATATTAGGTAAGCTTCACCATAACCAACCAAAACCCATAGCCAACACCTATAATATTGGGGTATATCCAACCCTCTTCCATCCCATTACCACCAACTCAGCTCTAAATGTAGATTTGCTATTAGTCAAGACCCTTATTTTTGGTTGTTGTTTATGGGGAGTACCTATTGTTGGCCACCCACGAGACATGGCTGCACAGTTTGAAAATTCATAACTAATTCAATTTTCATTGGAAGAATATGAAATCACTTGGGTTGAAACTGCAATTCTATTGGCTATCACTTGAAAATAATAGTATAATTATCTCCTCTCTCCATATATGCACATTCTTTAAGGTGTCGGTTTTAGGGGAGCTTACCTTATATGTATTTGCGTTTACATTTGAATGCAGTGTTTTCCAGTCCCCAGTTGGTGCATGTCCCCATGATGGAGGGCAAACGTTACACTTTCCCATTGACTCTGACTTGATCCCATGGCCCCATCCATCACATGCAGGCGCTTTGTAGCTTCTGATCAACTTTTTTTTTTCATTTTGAGTGGATAGCTACAATGGCTATGCTCGGACTAGCAACAGGGCAGTTTTGGCTCCATGGAACTATGGATGAAGGATATCAGTTGGCCGCCAAGGCCAACAAAATGAAGCAATTTGGCACCATATAAGAAAATTAAGAAAAATAGATTGGCGATTCCTTTTTTTTTTTCCTAAATCGTGTTTTTGGCTAATCAAAACTACTGTGAAAGTGCAATATGGCGATTCCAAAATTTTGTAGAGTGTAATTTGGCCACTGTCCACAAAATCATATAAGAATTCAGGCTCCTAAACAAGAAATTTTCAAGGAAATTCAAGCCGCAAAAGACAACATGAAGCTGCCTCACATTCTAAATCCACATCATTCTAAACCCACAATATGAGCAATCTACAGTATAAGCATTCCACAAAATGAGCAATCCACGGCCTCAGACATGCCCACTCTCAACTCATTCAACTCATGTGATACAAAGCCATTCTAGAGCTCCGGCATTCTTGTCTGCCCATAGCCCACCCCACCCACAAAAATACATCATCCACCCATGCCCATCCATAATGTTGAATAATATACACATGCCACCGATAGCTGCAACACAAATACTGTTATTTTTAATTCAAATACAATGCACAGAACTTGAAAATGCAAGTGATGGAAAAATATTAAGATGCATAAAAGCTCAACATTTTGGTCTACTACCCAAAAATTAAAACACAAAGAAGTAAAGGTAGAAAATCTTCTACACAAGCATCCTACTCCTTAGACCCATAACGATATCCCTCCGTGGTCTTAAACCACAGCTGAAATGCTTCTTCATATGAAAACGTCTCCAACTCAAAAAGTCTCTGCGAAAACATACCAACTACCAACCCCAAGTGATCATCAAGTGCGTTACCAAGACGAGACTTCAAGAAGGTGAGAGAACTGAAGTGTTCTCTCATCTTCAATTGAGCCCAAAACCATCACCACAACAATCTCCGCCAATTTGAGGTATGTCGGAAATCGGCCTGCAAGAGGTGTGTTGGCTTGGGCAACACACCATATCTTTGTCAAAGGATTCAAATCAAAAGGCTTAGTGCAAGCACGCACACAATTATTAGCCATAAAAAGCTTGAACAATGACTGCTCGGAGTCAAGATCAAAGCCATTCAGCAAAAGGAGAACCACAACCTTTTGCCCCGCATCCCCAATGACCTTCATCTCCTTATTCTCGCAGAACTGGCATTGAGAATCTCCAAATGAACTGGGAAAGTGCTGAGAGAAATGTAGGGCCAAAATGACAAAAATAGTTTTTTTTCAAAAATTAAATGTAAAAAGGGTTACAAATATATGGAGAATTAAATAATTAATGATTATGTTTACACTAAGCAGTTAATTTATTGGAAAGTACCTATTTATATCCAAGAATTAGGAAATAATGGGAAAAGGGTTGAACTCGCACCCTTTGGATAGGGTGTACCTTTTCATGAATAGATATAAAGAGATGTGAAGATTTAGTGGAATTAATCTTAATGGTTAATGATAGGGAAAACCTCTTGTCAAGAAGTGTACCTCTTGGATGTTGAGTAGAATGACTAGCTTGAATTTTTAGCATTCTTTGCCATTACCGTAGAAATTCCTTGGAGGAAGATTGGAGTAAGTCCTAGTTTTAGGTGAAAAAACTAGTTGATGACTCTTAATGTTGTAAGAGTATTTAATTTTATATATGAATATATAATTACTATTGAATTTGCATATATAGAGTCTTGTGTGTGACTTGAGTCATATATATAATTGCAATAATATGTGATCTTCATTCACTAAATTTGACATTGTGTTGTGTAAATGCAAGTGCATGCATTAGGTATTAATTGTGGATAAAATTCCCATGCATTAATGCATTGTTTATTTATTCTTCATAAAATAAGTTAGGGAAATACCCTAACTACTAAGGTTGTGTGTGTGTGACCTTGTGTGTGTTGGAGCATTAATCACAAGTGTGAAGATTAATGGAGATGATACGAAATTAAGTGACTTAATGCATAAGGATTGTAGTGCATAAGTACTTAATAGAATCTCAAGTGTGAGTGAGCATAACTTAAGTATCTTGAGAATAAGAGTGGAGTTCTTATTCATGTTAATGCAATTATGCAATAATCATCAAGAGTGGCATACCTTGATGCATGGCAAGAGTGTCATATTATGCATACAAATAATTAGCATTTAAGTCTAGCCTTAAAAGAAGGGATTCTTTAAGGTAGACTAATTTGTGAGTATTAAAGAATCTATCATAAGAGAGTAAGTAAGGAACAAATCCTAAAGGAAGACTTCAGAAAAGAACATAGAAACTAAAGAATCTTAAGTCCAAGTTTGGATAACATAAGCTTATGAAGATTAAGACCTTAGGTACTAGGAGACTTTTAAGTTTAAGGGCTTGGACTTAAAGGTGTGTATGGGTGAGAACATGGGACATCATTTGCATTCAGCGAGATGCATTCCCTGTTTTGGTAGTCTTAAGATGGAAACTTAAGAACACTGTAAGGCTGATTTGGTCTAGGCTGTGTAGGTTCTTAAGGGATCAGTCCTAAGTAAGTGTATAAGTGCTTAAGAACTAAAAACCAGAGGTTGTGTTCTTAAGAACATGGAGTCGACGAGGAGTGAAGTCTTAAGTATTAGTCAAATATCTTAAAGACTAAATGGTACGAATAAGTGTAGAACACCGTAGTCTTAAAGGGTTAATCATGGATAAGTGAACTTAAGAGGTGAATTCCTTAAGACTTAAGTTAACTTGTGTGTGTGATTCTTGAGACTAACCCTTATCTTAAGTACGTGATGATGTGGATCGAGTGGACGGACGTGAAAAGTGGAACGATTTGTATGAGGTAAAGCTTTGAATTCTTAAAGGGTGTAATTAAGGAACCAATGCAATGAGACTTAATGGAATCTTCCATTAGCCCAGTGTGGCATATGTTTAAGAGTTAGTGGCATAAGCACAATCTTAAAAGGACTAATGTTCATTCTTAAGGCATGAGAGATCCTTTGGGATTTTATTTTGTGGATGGACCCCTTAAGAGTGATGCTAACAACCCTAATTTCCTAAAAGATAGATAAATAACCTTAAGAATTAACCGAGAAGATAGCCTTAACTACACAATTAAGCTCCAATTACTTAAAACTAGGCGTATGATCATCCCCGTAACGAATCCTATGAGGTGTGGGTATACTTGGGTGTTTTCTTAGAGTAGTGAAAAATCACTCTACAAGAATTTTCTTGCATCCAACACTGGGGATAGAATATCCACATCGCGTTCAACGTCTCCGCCAAGGGAAAGTGCTCCTTCAGTTCAACCCTTAAGGCTTTTGCAGCCTCTGTACACAAAAAATGGTACAAACAACTAAGGTGAGCTATGAGCCACAATAATAAAATACATAAATACAAAAGGTAGAAGACGCACTTGTGCATTGCACCTTAACGTTGGCAGCCATGGATTGAAAGACCATACAATCAATGGGTTTGTTTTCGTGGAAAGCAGGTACCTCCACGCCATCCAACTTCCACATCAGCTGCTCTCATTGAGTGTTTAGGTTTTACATCCGACTTCAAAAAGATATTGAAGTGGGAAAGTTCCAACAACGCCCTGAAATTGGTGAACTCATCCGTGCAGTACGAAGTGGCAAGGTCAACATAATGTTTTAAAAATTGACCATCACATGTGGAGAGGGCTACAACAAAATGGCCAATGAAAACATCTTGCTTTCATGATTGCCATCTTTTACTTAAGACCTTGAATGCCAAGTTATATCTGTGAACAAAACAATGAACGCTCTGAGAAAAAAGAGCATGCTTTTCCTTAAGCTGCTTGGAGACTCCGTTGATGTGGCCTTGGAAAACCGCATGTTCGTCAGCTCCAAAGCTCAAAAGTCGCTGCTGAATGTCAATGGCATCAAGTCCTCGACGTTCATTCAAGACCTGAATCAACACCATGAGAATGTCATCAGCCTTTGAGCCATCAGTGATTTTGTGCACCTTCAGAAGCAAAGGCACACGACGCCAATTTTCCACCACGTAAGTATGGATGGAAATCCATGATGAATTATCGACTGCCATGACCTCATCACAAGAGATTGCAATGAAGTTTGCACCCTCAATCTTTGCCTTCAAATGATCTTTGAGCTATACAAGGCACACAACACATTGTTATTAGATTAAGAATGTTCCTATAATTGAAAAGCACTTCCAGCAACTCTACACTCAAGCCCCAACACTGCTATGCACTAGACCAAGGTTGCGTTCCATTCAATCAAGGCAGCCATACATTTCAGCTACTCAAACTTCCTCCCTATGAGTGAAGACAATCCACTATCTATCAGCCCATGCATCAATGTAGCCCCTCTCAGAATAAGAAAAGGCTGTAGACATTCAAGACTCCCAACCTATGATGAGTAACAACCTATATACTACAACATACAAGAAAAATGAAAAAGTGAGATTATTCAAGAACCTACAACATCAAATATGGCCTCAGCCATGATCCACCTAGAGAAAAGGGACTGATGTATTCTTAAAACATTTGGAAATTTCAAAAAGGTATACAACCTCTGTCGATCTTGAAATTCTAGCATCGGTCTACCACTCTGGAGCACTTGAAAAATTGTGGCAAATTGGGATAACTTCTTCAGACGGTTGCTTGAGGTCATGAAATTGACTCGCTAAAGGACTGTTGCATGTGGTCGCCTGGCAAAATCAGCAGCATTTCTCTGATGTGTGCACTTCTTTTTGATGTAGATGTTGCCTGCTTTCACACCCTTCACTTCACCATCCTTCTCAGCTTCCAAAGGAGGATTGCACAGAAATCATGGTCAGAATTGATTCAAGAGATAGAACAAAGTACAAGAATTCAATCATATAAGCATATTAAAAAAGGCATAAGACATAAGAACTAAAAGTACCTTGCATTGGCCCTCATGCTTAAGGAGTTTATCTTTCCCATCAATAATGGTACAAACTATGCACTTGACATGGTCTTTCCCATTTACCACAACACCAACAGACCACGGAAACCACGCAGCCCACTCACGGTAGAAACGGCGCTTTAGGTCATATTCGCGAGATGTCCGCTTCACTTGAGGTATGCGCTCAAAATCGGAGTCGCTAGATTCGCTGCCACCGCTGGTCAAAATCACATGAGCAATATAGTAGCAACCATCTAAGATCAGTAAAAAAAGAGACTCAAACATCGCAGGAGCCGTTGACATCACCAAACATACATTCAAAAGACTCAAACCACAAAGACAATTCAAACACAAAAAACAGTTTATAAAAAAAGACTCAAACATAGCAACTTCATCTGAAGTTGAGAAAGACTTAAACAAAGCATATACAGTCAGCTCCCTTTATAACAACCCTGTTGATTATGCCTGTTATATATAGAGGCTGTAATATTAAATGGATGTTGTAATGGGAAGGGTGGGAAGACTATTAAATGGTATTGTTGAATGAATGATTCTATCAAAGTATGGCATCAAAGGATGATGGTGCAAGTAATCTCTGTATGACGCATACTAGTCAAGGGGTTGGTCAGACACATGCAGAACTAAAAAAAACTGAGCATTTAGTGCAAGCAATTAGTGCACATCAAGGCAGTTGATGGGCATGTAACCTCAACAATGGATGGCATGTAACTAAACTTCATCATTGATGGCAACTCTCATGGGAATCCACAATAACAAATTTATCTTACCAATGGGGACTATTCCTTGATAATGACCAATTCTGACATGCCTTAGATTGAATGGATGTTATGTGGGGTGACAATTTGGTTTGATGGAAGTTGTTGTGATAGCAAATGGCTGTTGTAGAGAGCAACTAAATGTTCTGGGCCCACGCCGCTTGTTATAATGAATTTGCTGATATATTAGATGCTTTTATAAAGAGAGCCCACTGTACATGAGAAAGACTTAAACAAAGCATACACCTGAACGGGAGCTTGAACAGTGGACGTTGACCCTCCGGATGACGCACCAAGCCTCGAAGACCCTGGAAGCCGTAAAGACGGTCCAACATTCTTGCGCTTAGGGGCAGCTTTTGTAGTTGCCAAAGGCCGCTTATCCTTCTTGCAAACATCCACTTCTTGTTGATTCCCCCTCCCTCCGGTGTCCAACAGTTGCACTGTTGGATTGCTATGTGGAGGTGTGCTCGACACCAAGACTATATCTGATGTTGAATTAGAAATTGCTTCTACATTCGACACTTTTGTTGATGTATCCGCTCCAATGTCCTTCACAGTGCTCGGCCACAAGATAGGAGCTTTACTCAAGGCATTTCTGGAGGATTGGAAGAAGAGCTCCAAAGTCACACCAACCTTTGCAGCCGATCTTGCAGCTGGCTCTGGCTTCCGGAGGTCCCTACACTTGTCAGCCGCCTCCTTCTCTAAACGCTTTTGGATCTTCCGTTGCTCACGTGTGACGATCCTCTCTTGCTCTGGGCCAGAGAAGAAGAGGCAAACATGCACATGCAACTCAGTGCTATCAGCGCCCACACCTTCTACCACAGTAGCAATTGCAGCTACTGTTGGACGGAAACTAACTTCACCGCCTAAAGTACACAAGGTGCCAGCAGCTCTCCAATCACCCCCCACCACTTCTGCATCTAGCATGGGCATAGCTGCAGCCGCAGTTGTGATCACTACACATACATGATTCAAACATAATTTTTATTTAGTTTTTGGAACTTAAAATTGAGCCAAAACAAACGACTCAAACATGGCAACAATAGTAGCTGGCATCACAACAGAGACATGATTCAAACATAAACTTTGAGAAGGCTATAGGGTTAAACTTGTTCTAATATAAGATTCAAACATGGCAGTAGCAGCTAAGCTTACATATAAGATTCAAACAATACATTGCAAACACTTTGAAACTTAATAATTTTTTTTAAAGACTCAATCATGGTAGCAAAATTCTCTTCCATCAAAAAACATACATGATTTAGACATAAACATTGCAAAGGCTTTGAAACTTAAAGTTGTACAATTTTTTTTAAAAATCTAAAAAGAGGCTTTGAAGTTGAAAGTAACAAACACTTAAACTTAAACTTAAATTCAAAGTTGGAAAGGCTCAAACTAGAACTTATAGGCATAAATTGAAAGTTGGAAAGGCTTAAACTTAAAGTTGGAAAGGCTTAAAATGAAACTTGAGAAAGGCTTAACAATATATTTAGTTCTCAGTTATGAAGGTTTAAATTTAAACTAAAAGTTTGAAGGCTTTAATACTTTCAATCATATAAAGAAAAGTGATAAAAAGGGATTGAACTTTAAAGTTATAAAAGCTTATTTATTTGAACTTAAACTTGAAGTTGGAAAGGCTTGAACTAAAACTTAAAGGCTTAAAGTGAAAGTTGGAAAGGCTTAACTTATACTTTAACTTTAAGTTATTAAGACTTAAACTACAACTAGACACTTTGAAAGGATTTGTAACTTGAAGTTATGTTTAAAAAAAAAGGACTCAAACATGGTAGCTGCAGCTGAGATCACTACAAGACATCTACACATGAAAAAGAGATGCAATAACATATCTAGACTTTGAAACTTAGAAAAGTATTTTGAAAACGACAACATCAACACAAGGCAGCTGATAGCACTACATGGCATTCACACATAATATATCTAGACTTTGAAACTTAGAAAAGTATTTTGAAAACCACATCACCAACACAAGACAACTCACAGCACTACAAGGCATCCATCCACACATGAAAAAGAGAGGCTAAAACATTATAGAGTTTGGAGCGTAATATTTTTTTAAAAATCCACAACATCAATACAAAGTAGCCGATAGCACCACAAGGTATTTACAAATGAGAAAGAGAAGATGAAATACGGAGAGCCTTCAAAACTTCCAAAAAATTCAAAAAACCACAACATCAATACAAAGTAGCCGATAGCACCACAAGGTATTTACAAATGAGAAAGAGAAGATGAAATACGGAGAGCCTTCAAAACTTCCAAAAAATTCAAAAAACCACAACATCAGCACAAGGCGTCTCAACATGACATAGAGAACCAAAATCGTGTAAAGGCTTCAAAAAAATTTAAAAACTAAAGCAGCAAACAAGGCAAATGATATCACACACAAGACTTTGAGCATTAAATTTAAAAAATTAAAAAAATCACCTTCTATCGACACCGCACGCACAACTCGAGTGTTAGCCGCGGCAGCTGATTTTGGTGTTGTACCGCCAACGTTGGCTCCTCTGGCAAGTGGCACTTCGGCATCGTCAGTGCTGTCGGAGTGAGGTGGTTCATCGTCAGCTCCGCCGGAGTTGCCTGCTTCAACGCCGCAACATCCACGTGGCTCTCTCAGTCGACTTGACTCCACTACACCAGGACTCTCAGCTAAGCCAGCATCGCCGGCTCCAGCGTGGCTACCACAACCGCCACCATCGCCTGCTCGACGGCGGCTCTCACCACCGACACCATCGCATGCACTAGTGCGACTCCCAGCAATGCTGCCATCGCCTGCTCCAATATCACCAACACCAACTTTGCCCGCTCCAAAATACCCATCTTCAGATCTCGCGCCTGCAATGCTTGCACCAGGTGCTTTAGTAGATCCAACACCTACTGACGTTGTGCTTGCAACGCCTTCTTTGGGCGCTTCCACCGCGCCGCGCCTCCACGTACGGCCTTCAAGTGACTACAAATCGCCGAAAAGCGCTCTCCCCATCACTGATGAAAATCGGTGAATTAGATAGATCTCCTTCAGATGCAGCAACACCGCCCTCAACGCCGACATCACCACCACTACTAGCATTCTCCATGATAGAATTCGACGCCATCCACCTACATGAGCTACACAAACATAGACGTAGCAAAAGTGAGACGCTCTCTTGCAAGCACACACACCTCAAACACAACAGATCTACAATGCGCACAACCTCTACCTCTAAATATGATATCAAAGCTCCAGGTTTCCGCCGTCGCCGCCTCACTCCACCTCCACCCTCCCAGAACATCAGAATCTACTGCCAACGATACGCCATAATCTTCGCTAACTGCAACACCCACCTAGAGATCTCCCCAACAACTGCTGTATGCACCATGAACTCTCATATTCAAGGCAATGGGCGGCCCATCAAGGTGTCTGAAGGTGGGAAAGACTGAAAGAGTTTGAAAACCCTAGGCTAATGCAGCCCACCAAACTTCACAGGGATGTCAAGCGAGGAGGAAGTGGCGGCATCTAGACGCACTAGCGACAACATGCGCTCAACGGCAGGCGCAGTAAGCGATGAATGCGTGGGAGTGGCGCTTCTTGTGGCTAATTCCCAACAAAAGCCATGTCAGAAAGGGCTACACAAGGCATGCTACAGTAGTAGGTTGGCTTGCATGGACTGTGCGTGAATGGCAATAGGAAGTATGCTTCTTGACTTTTTTAGCACAGTGCGGCCCCACCCCGTCGCTAAGTTGCTATCCTCCAGCTTGGCCGCATTAAATTCTCGCCGTTTTTCTTTTATTTTTTGACTTTTTAACAATGGATTTATAGCAGCCAAGTTTTTGTCATAGCATTTTGGCCCATTTTAGCCAAATTATTTTGAGCTGACATAGGATATCGTGAAATACAGTGACCTTACAAATTGTCCCAATGTTTATCGTTTGAAATTTGTTTGATTGCATGTTGAAGTGACATGGCAACTTTGTAGTTACTTCCTATTCTCAGTAAGGCAATTGAAGTACAAGTCTTGCCACTTGTATCTACATGCATGTGCATGGATTGAAGCTTAAGATATTTCTTCTTCATTGGGACAATTTTAAAGGTCCATGTCCATATACCATGTGAGCATAGCTGTTGAAGAGTAGATGCATTGTAAATTGCTTGGTTTGTGTCTTCTTGCATTTACATATACATCTATAAGTTGTTCTTGTGTTTTTCTTTAGAAGAGAAAATGGTGAGACCATTGTACTCTCTTTACTTTAGAAAGGCTATAGTGTGAGAGAGGTGGCAAAGTCTTCGCATGTTGGGAAGTCAAGTGTACAAAGGCTTTGTAAAAAGTATTTGCCAGATGCAAATCTTCTAGTTGGGGGTAGACCACACAAATTGAAAAGTCAGATGAACCGGTCTTGTATAAGTAGTTTAACTAGAGGAAAGGTGTCTAGTGCAAGACAAGCTACTAAATAGGTGAGAGAAGTTTTTGGAGTACAAGTGAGTGAAGTTACTTTATGTTGTGCACTTCGTAGAGCAAGTTTGCAATCACATGTGAAAGTGAAGAAACCACATTTGTAAGTAAAAATATTAGGTCTCGTTTAGAATTCGCCAAAAGGTATGAACAATGGACCATTGATGACTAGAGTCACGTGATATTTTCCTGTGAGACTAAGGTTAATAGATTTTCTTCAAATGGAAGAATTTGGTGTTGGGTTCGTGATCCACGAGATCTATCAAAGCGGACTATTGTTTTGACAGCTAAACATGGAGGTGGTTTTGTGATGATATGTGGATGCATGTGCATACATGGACGTGGCATGATACATAGAATTGAAGGTCGCCTCAATCAACATGGTTATCAAAAAATACTGGAGGAACATCTACATGATACAATTAATAAATATTTTTTAGATGCATCAGAACTCATATTTCAACAAGATAATTCACCCATACATAGTAGTAATAGCATGAAACAATGGTTTTCTAAGTAGCAATTTAGTATCTTATCTTGGCCTCCTCAATCACCAGATTTGAATCCTATTGAAAACCTCTGGGCCATTTTGAAAAGGAAATTAAATCTATATGATTTACCTCCAAAGGGAATACTTGATTTATGGTCTTGTATAGAAAAAACCTTCTCTTCTATCAATATTGATGATTGCAAAAGAATTGTAGAATCAATGTCCAGACGGGTAGCAGTTGTATTGAAGGCCAAAGGAAAATGGACAAAGTGGTGATTGCATGTTGGACCTTCAAAACTGTCCCAATGTATAGAGTAGCTTTAGAATTTGTTCTCTTTTCAATGAGTGCTTAGATTTTGATGGAATTTTTGTAAGAAACTAGACATTATCTGTACTTTTCAATAAATTTACTACGTTCCATTCCATAAATATTTTTGTCCTACATTATTTTATGAATAGGACAAGTATAAACATTGGAATAGTTTTGAAGGTCATTGTAGAACGGCAGGGATGGCCAACACCACTACGCACGTGCGGAGCACCCACTCCGCTATCTTCCCCAAAATCCTCTCCCACTTCTCATCTACATAACGCCAGGCCTCAATTTGCGCCCATTCATTCCGGCAATCCTCCCTTCCCATAATGTTCGTGAGAACCCGGCATTCCAAATTCCTGAAGTGATTTTTCCGAGGCAGCTTTAAAAAAAGTAACAGGCCGCCCTGATCAGGCGTTATGCCGAGTGAAGCCCTCTTGGCCGGGCCTCACACGATGTGAGCAACCTTCCTCTTCGGGACTCGGCTCCGCCCTTGCCCTCCTCGTCGGGGTAGCTCACATCGTGTGAGGCCCTTGCCCGGCCAGGAGGGCCCCATCCTATACAAAATATTGCATCACATCATCCACAAAGTAGCTGGAAATTTGGCTGCAGATTTGATTAGGTATCTTTGTCTCGCAAGCACCGACAACAGAAGAAACAAGACAAACAGACACTCTTTTCACACTATCAACATCCACTATAACCTTTGATGTCCTTCATGAGTAAAATTCAGCAAAGGTAGGCCCCCTAAAATCGACAAGTTAAGGAATGTGCATATATGGAGAGAGGAGATAATTTTACTATTATTTTTCACTGATAGCCAATAGAATTACAATTCCAACCCAAGTGATTTCATATTTTTCTGATGAAAATTGAATTAGTTGTGAATTTTCAAACTGTGCAGCCATATTTAGTGGGTGGCCAGCAGTAGGTACCCTGCATAACCAACGACCAAAAGTAAGGGTCTTTTGACTAATAGCAAAGCTGAGTTGGTGGTAATGGAATGGAAAAGGGTTGGATATACCCCAATTTACTCGCATTAGCTATGGGTTTTTGTTGGTTATGGGGAGGCTTACCTTATCACTTTACTCAAACAATCAACAGATCTCCCCAAATTTGAAACAGAAAAGCAGAGATGGAAGAATAGACATACTTTTTGAAGCAAAGATGGGATGATTGTGCTCATTCTCAAACAGAGCTACCCTCAAGAATTCCAGACGTTGGCAGAAAACTGGCATGATGTTTAACTGCACTTCAAAAACCTCAACACCCTAAGGTAGTGGTTGATATTTCAGTGCACTTCCAATTGTTGCACCCTACATTCCGGGGCTGTGTGTCAGAAACCAACCAGCCTGGCTTCAGAAAGTGTCCAAGCTTGTTCTAATTCCGCCCATGCTTGGGAAAATTGAGAACTTCTGATTGGTTCGAATTGGTGCACAAGTGCTCTATTTTCAGAATCCAACCTCTCATGAACACCATGACTCTATGAGCGGTTATTGGCCACTCTAAGCCTTTGTTCTTAAAAATTCATAGAAAATTGTAGAAATGCTCAAAAAATGTTTTTTTTTTGGAGATGCCTTTGCAATAGCTTTGCACAGCATCCAAAAATCATAAATTTTTTCTTTCACAAGTCTAAATATGCAAACCTGAAATTTGGGCGGGAATATCAACCACTACCTTAGTCCATACCCACCATCCACAAACACTAAACCCCAAATCCTTCCAGGTGAGCGAACTAACCGTGTTCAAAGCATAATCCCACTCCAGGGTTGTGCACTTGATAATACCAAATTGGTCCAGAACTCGCGTTCTTCAAGCCCGTGTTTAGTTGAACATGCTTGACATGCTAAACCGACCGACATGTCAAGTTCACCTCCAAATACCATTCGGTAGCCCTTTTAGGTCCCATGTGCACAAACCATCGATGTGGTCCACATGGAGATGCACAAGTGTTGGGCGCCAAAAAAGGGAGCAACAAGCAAGCAATAGAAGAACTCCAACTGAGGCCATTGAAGCAGCGAGTAAGTTTTTGCACAATGGAGAGTGAGAAGTGAATGTCCATGGTTTTTCATGGTTTTTGCACTCGGAGTGATGGTGAGTGAGTCAACAAAGCCATCCTAGACTTGTCCCCCATTGTTGTGTTGGTCGGGCCATTTCAGGTTGGAAGATCATTAACCCTTTACTGCCCAGGAAGCCCGAAATGGGACTCCGGAGGTGCTAAAACTCAATTCGTATGAAATCCATGAGGAATTAGGCTTTGAGATACAAGGTTCAGATTTGCGCACACATTACATGAACACTTTCCAACGATTAGATCATAATTTGTATTTATAGAACTCTTGGAAAAGCTAGGAATACAACCCAAAATACAGTGAATACCATGCCACATACTATTTTGTATTTCATACACATGCACATTGATTTTGGTCTAAAATTTTGATTGAACGTTGTCTTTAAGAGATTCTTCATTGTTTATGTGATTGTTCATCACATACGAAACTTCCATTTTGATTCGTAAAAGGTTGGAACATCTTTGTATACAATCAAGTAGGAAAGAGCAAAAAAAATCACCAATAATTGTGTTAAAATATTTTCTTCACATATGATATGTCAATGCGAAGCTATCAACCTAGTGCACATGACCTCTCTAATTTAAAGTAAAAAAAATCTTTCAAGAATCTATTGATGGTCAAAGTAGGACATCCTCCAAAATCCAAAGATTTCACTATCAATACACGGTAACTTTAACCCCTAAGAGACCAAGTGTCAAAAATGGCTTTTTGAAAGTTTGGTCAGGTTCCTATGGTGTCAATTTCCAACATTCTTCTTTGAAATTTTTACTATAGTTGAAAAATTCCACATTGTCACATTGTCAGGCAAGGTACCAAAAAAACTTCTTCTTTTCCACATAAAGCCTAGGTATCTTTATATTTTTCACTTTTTATTTTTTCCACAACAATATGTAATGTAAACCTTCTTATTAACCATTCGGATTATCAATCAAAAACATATTCAGTTAAAAAAAAATTAAAGTGTGAATTAACAAATTTTGAGCCTCCACTCCTTGCACACTTGTTTTGAATATGCTACACCCGGTCTCTACCTCTAAAAATTGGTGTGTGAGGAGCTAACATCATGCTTAACAAGATGGTAATGGACTAAGACCTTGTGTAGTGAAATTTTTTGACACCAAGTGAAGTTAAAGTCTGCTGATCCACTAAACGCAGGGAAGAAAATGAACCATTTGCTTGACTTCAAACACTATAATCTTTGAATCCGTGTGATCAAAGTTTATGAAATTTTGTACATGTATTACTTAATAAGCCTTTATTGAGATCCTACGGTCAGAACTAAAAATCAAAGTTTTTGTTTCCTTCTTTATTCATTGCACTAGAATCCAACAATTTTGAAGTGTTTTTGGTGTAAAACTGTCACGGTACCTTAGGGGTTAAAGACTATAATCTATTCCATCAACCGTCGGATGTTGTGCAAAACTTCCCCAAAGTTCAGGTCATGGATTGAGTTCAGTTTTGTAAGGTTAGATATTAATATAGGCATTGCATTTCCATCAAATCCAGTTGAAAGAAAAAAATCAACAAGAAATCTTGGTTTTTTCATAAACATCTCTGGGCGGTAATGGGTTAACGACCTAAAACATGCTACTCTAAAGATGACATTTAGTGTAGTGGACACTAAATGCAAACCCAAACACTACACTGATTTTGATGTTTAGTGTCATGGGCGGTAAATGACTTGTAAATGTTGTAAGTTTTTACTTTTGATATCAATTTTTACTAAGAGTACAACAATCTATACTACTCAAAGAGGGGGATCATAGTGGATGTGGTCGGTAAAAATATTCATCAAGAGTGAAAACTTTTAACATTTACAAGTCATTTACTACCCATGACACTAAACATCAAAATCAGTGTAGTTGTGAAGTTTGCAATTAGTGTAGTGACAAATGTATACACTAAATGTCAACTACTACACTAAATGGCAATTCTAGTAAATAGTGGAACCTAAGTTTTTTTTACTTGTGGACATTTAGTGTATGAAACCTAGAAAATGATAATGTGTATATTTAGAGCATCTAAGTAGAGAAGATTTTAAGAAAAACAACAATTTCCAAGAGAAAGATTGGAAAAAATAGAATGTAGATATGAAACAAAAGGAAAATCCCAAAAATTGGACAAAGTATAATGAACATATGGAAGGAAAATGAATTGCAAGTACAAGATTGTAAAACTAAGTAGATTAAAAAGGACAGTGAGAAAAGAAAGGAATATTACAAGGGAAAAAACATTAATATACAATAAATACACAATAAACATGGAAATATACTTAAATATGCATTTAATATTCATTAAACATGCATTCAATATTCATTAAATATGCAATTAATATTCATCAAATATACATTGAATATTCATTAAATATGCATTAAGTACTCATTAACTATGCATTGAATAATCATCAAATATTCATTAAATATTCAAATAAACATTAATAATACATGTATTTAGTTTTATTTGAAACTCATAAAATATTCATAAAGTATACGAAATATAAAAATATACATTAAATATTCATGAAATAAATATTAAAAGTTCATTAAAAGTTCATTAAAAACTCATTAAACATAAAATGTACATTAAATAGTCATAAAATATACATTAAAGATTCATTAAAAAATCATCGAATTGTCAGTAGAAATTCATCAAAATTTCATTAAAAAATCATTAAATATATAAATATGTGTTAAATATGTATTAAATATACATAAAATTTTCATTAGTTATTTTCTAAATATGCAATAAACATACATCAAGTTTTTGTGTTGGGATAGGCTGTTGATTGGAGGCTCATAGTAATTGTCAACCTTTTAACAAATAGTGTACAAGGGTAGATGGATGATTTGCGTTATTATAAATGACAATGGCGGCTTACACTAATTGCCAATTTGTTAACAATAGTGTACTGGCATAAGTACACTATCTGTACCACTACACTAAATGTCATCTTTAGTGTAGTAGTTTACATACAAGTGTTCACATTCTACAATTTACTATTCATTCTACAATTTACTTCAAAAACAAAGCAACAAACCGCATTGCTACACCATCAAACCTTGTTTCATTGTTCTTTCGTCTTAGTTTTTCAATATAGAGATCGGGTGCGTCGGTGTTACTCCGTCATAGTTTTGGTGTAGAGTTTGGAAATAGAGTTTAGTAACAAACAAATCTATGCTTAAACACTACGATGCGGAGAGGCCCTCGACGCCACGTAACGTGATAGGGAGTTTGAACCGCCACATTCCCACGACAGCTGCATCTAGAGGCATGTGCATTCGAGCATTGACGATGGTTGTTGATTTTATGGGCACAATCGGTTTTGGAACGGGTATCCTTCTAGTTGTTTCCACCGTTTACAACATCTTTGAAACATTTAGAGCATTCTTTGACTCTTAATCCTCTACACCCGACCTCTGAGGAAAATTTGGAGGTGGAGCAACATGAACACCACGGAACCAGATGTAGGCATTGGCAAACTTCAATGATTTCCATGAAGTGGGATGTACCCGCTCTATGAATGATGTTCTGCATAATCTATACGCTTGTAAGTTCCCCTAGGTCCGGTGAGCTCGTAGGTCTTAAAGGGTTAAGGTGTTGAGGGTTTTATTTTGGTGAGATTGGTTCCCGAGATCATTCACGGGGTAGTTGATTAGGTGGAAAACTATCGAGGATGAAGGTGACCCTATTTCAGCAAATAATTTTATGTATGGTCATTGCTAAAGTAGAAAATCCTTTACTCCTTTTCTACCTCCAAAATTAGTGTACAAAGAAGTAATATCATATAAACCAGAATTGCAGTAAACTTTAGACCTTAACAAATGCACAACAAATGAAGCCAAGTTCTGTCATTCTTTGTCTTATCTAAGGTTGGATGACCTATAACCACCAACTTAAGCTTGCTGACCTATTTCTAGCGTTTGTATACGTGATAAGAATCTTTTTTGGGAATTCAAAATAGGATTTCATGAATATTGCAATTGTCGTGACCATTTATTTCTTCATATTGAAATTGCTACAAATTTTTTTAAGTGGATAGTAAGCCGTGACACATTCTTGACACACAAAACTCTCTACTTCCACACTAAGTTGTGCTAATGACCACTTGTGCAAGAGACTAAAAACCGAGAGCTTTGAACCAATTATAAATTGACACCCAATCATAACTGACTTTCCTAAAATTTTGGAAATGGGGTGGGTGGCTGGTGGTTTTGGCCCACATAAGACTGTTGATTCTAGGGTTGGTGGGTGATAGGTTATCCAACCTTAGAGCATCTCCAGCCCTGGCGGGGAAACTCCACGCCAAGTAGAGATTATCCCGTGGGAGGAAGAGGACGGGGGAGGAGTTATCCTCTCCTCCCCACACCCGCGGCCAGAGTGCGGCCAGCAGCAATTTTTTTTATTTTTTTATTTTTTTAAAGATTTTAAAAAAACTTAATTTTTTTAAATAAATATTTTCTATTTCTTTCCAGTGTTTTTTTTATTTTTTATTTTAAAAAATAAAATTTCCGACCGTGCCACTCACGGCATGCCACGTGGCAGGCTGTGAGTGGGTGGCCACTCACGCGGAATTAAACGGGGCCCCGGGGAACTGCCGCAGTTCCTCGTCGACGGGGCCCTGTCCCGGGGAATCCCCGCCCCACTCCCCCGTTCTGGGGCATGCGGTGGGGCGGTTCCTCCACCTCGCCACGGCAAACCTGCCTATTTGGCGGGATGCTGTGGCGGGGTGGAGATGCTCTTAGTAAAGGAAAAAAAAAAACCACTTCTAACACAACATTCTTCTAATCCGTGCACATGAAACATCATGAATATATCCAAGCGAATGCATGTTTTTAAGATAAAAAGGATATATTCTATAATACTATTCAAGGTAATACTTTAGATTAAAAAAATAGGATATATTCATCCCTATTCTATGTCCTAGGTTCAGCATGCCAAATAATTAATAAGTTTTTAGGACCTTGGGCTTCCGGGATGAGTCAACAAAGAGCCGTGCACCTTTAGATGAGCATGCCCACGTGTCTCCACTGAGAGGACGCCACGTGGCATGCCCCGTGACGCGGCGCCGTACGCGCAGAGCTGGCACATGGCGAGGGAACCAATAAACTACTGTAAAGGTGCCCCTGGAACTAGAGAGCAAGCACCGCCCCCTTCATCACCAGCCCACTCCCCAAGCTCTCCCAAACAAGCTGCTCCTACTCACATCCACACCTCACCAGCCCCAATCCCTTCTTCGAAGCCCATTCTGTGCAGGTATGTTGGTAAAGATACAGTCTTGTCTGCTCTGTCTACTACATACATAGAGGTTGCAAACAGTGTTGTTGTATCAGATATGCTTCCAAGGAGAGAGTTTTTAAAAGCTAGGAGCTGTTCTTATTAGTTCACGGTGAGCTTTACTCATTAACAGTCCCTGGAGGGGGACCCACGTACACCGACCTGTTTGTCTGTTTGGAGGTGATTCCTAGTCTGTTTGCTTCTTTTGTGTGCAGGGGCATGAACACCATGGTGTCGTGGAAGATGGCGGTTCTTGTGGCCATCGTCACCATCGTCACCCTCATGGATTTCGACGCTGTGGAAGCTCAAGGTCTGCACATCCTATTAATTGTATACATGCGGTGTTCTTCTGTGCTTGACGTTTGTCATGAGTGACTCTGTACCTGTTTCTTTTAGAGTGATTTTAAAGCTGTGTAGGAGGAGGTGAGATCATGGTTGGAGAGAAGGGTCAAGGAACTAGTCACATAGCAGGGTCAGTTAAATGATGAGGAAAAGAAGCCAACTGGAATCAGTTAGTTTTAGTATTTGAGATTATTTGTCGTTTCCAGCTCGAAAATGAGGAAGATGAACCTTAGCTGATATTCTTTGTGTGATGTGGTGATGCAGTGACGGGTTGCACCTCGTGCGCTACTAATGCTAGATGCTATTACAGTCGGTACAGCGGCTATTACTGCGCCTGTCGACGGGGCTACACCGGTGACGGAAACATTGGGACCGGCTACTCGGGATGTGAGCATCTGTACTTCTCTCATTCTAGTCGAAGCTCATACAAAATGAGAGAAGTGTGAGATGAGAAGTTGCTTTTCCTCGGCTCTCACTCTTGCTTTTTTCTGTGTGTGCAGGCCGCAAGCGGAAGCTGAGGACGTGGCAAGTGGTGCTCTCCATCCTTGGGGCCATTCTCGGGGCGCTTCTCATCCTGTGCCTCTGTTTGGCCTGCATCCGAAATGCTTTGACCAGGCGCAGAGCACGAGGCCCGGTGGGTGACCCAGCGTACGGGTACCCTCAGCAAGCGCATCCTCAACAGGGCGTGCCCATGTACGAAACAAATCTCAACAACCAGAAGGTGCCTGGCCCAGCAGGAGTAGTGTAAGCTCTTCCAAACAATAGATGAGAGACTGGGATCGAAATCCCACTCTTACACTGGGATTTGACCTCAATCAAGCTGTATATGATATAATATATGTGAACATGTTTTATGTTCACATACATGTATATATTGATTTACCAAAGGTTTACTCACTGATGCCGAATGAAATCACATAGCAAGGAAAAAGATTATCTGATTATCAAAACCGCAACAGCTGGATGCCGGAGCTTTCATTGCAAAAGGAAGCACTATGATCATAATGTAGCACTAAAGAAAAATGGAAGTTCTGGTTTCTACAAGGTATTATACAATCAGCTCGTGGGCTTGACTACAGAGTTGGCATTATTTCGGGCAGCGTCACCGGTGGTATCCGGTTTGGCTTTGCGAGGTCTTCCGCGACCTCGCGCTTCTTCAGGTTTCTTGGGCGGAGGAGGAGGCGGCGGCGGCGGCGGCGGTGCTTTCGGCTCCCCATCGTCGTCGTCGCTGCTGCTGTCATCGTCCACTTGACAAAGCTTCTCAAACTCTCGCTCCGAAAATTGTTCTCCATAGGACCGTGTCTGCACCGCATACGCAAATGAACTTGTCATCAGACCAGAGTCTGAACGGGGAGTGCAACTAATAAGCACACTAGACATTCCCTCATCACATTCTAGGGCGGGCCTAAGGATGATTCCTAAAACTTCTTCAACCAAAATGGAAGATGCTACTGATAATGAGGGAAGTGGCCATTAAAGCAAAGAAAGAGAGGTATGAGTGAAGGATTAAGTCGACAGTCACTCGACAGTTGAATTCCAACAACCCAGAAGGGCGCCCTCCCTAGCATTAGTTGCAGAAGAATGTTTGAGAGGACGCTAACAAGATGCAAACCAGAGAGGACAAGATGCAGTCATTACCTCCCGTGCACGTTTTCCTCGGCCATAGTCTTGTATTTCAGATCCACCGCCTTTGGCACTTCCTCCTTTAGAGCTTCCCGGTTTTTTGATCAATTTGTTCGTCAGCACCTTCACAATGGGACCCAACTCCGATTCTCCAATCAACCGCGGCGGCAATGGTGGTGGATCACATCCAAGTTTGACTTTCACACACTGCTTCCAACGAGCCTGACACAAGGATACGATCATGATGGTGAGGAAGGATTTCATGCTGTAATCTGGAGAATTGGCGGAGGAAAGTTCACCATTCCACACTAACATTCACAATGTATTTGGTGCAATCCCGACCAATGTATTTCTGAAGAAATATCTGCAAAAGACAAAATGATACCTGCTCCTCCTCAGTACGCTGCTTGTCCACAGCCTCGAAGATATCTATTTCTTCGGAACTGCAAAAAGGAGAACACACGTATCTCAATGAAAGATTCCAACTCTCCAGCAAGCATGCACTGACGATACAAAAGCCGAGCTTACAGGCATGTCTCCAGGCTTGCTCACTTGACCATCAAAAGCAGTCGATATCAAAGTGCTCTTTCAGTAGTTTCAATTTACTTGATGGGCAATATTTTCAACCCATAGCTACCTATTCTAGGTTGACCTAAGAAAGCCCAACAATGAAAATTAAAGCAGTGTGAAGCTAAGGACTTCGGTGAACCATATACTAGTGTAAACATGGAAGATCTTAATTTCTGCATCATTTGAAAGTAAATCCCTTTTAAAGATGCAGTTTATAGCATTTGAAACAATTGTTTATGACATCAGGAGACGGTAAAGCACCACGAACCTTCGAGCCAAGATGTCATTCAATGCCTCGTCATCAAGCACAAGAGCAATCTCTTCCTTCTTAGGTTCTCTCAAGAGAGATTCAAGATACTCCCTCCTATCTTCCGCACTGCAAGCAAAGATTCGTTGAATCAATATTTCACGATTGCACGATGAACATACCCAAAACTCACTGCGGCAAATTGAACTATGACCTGCAGAATATGTTGATGCTTTTTAACACTCGACGATTTAATGTGCTATCCTTTTGTTTGGCAAGTATTTCTCAACACGAGATTGGAATTGTCCTTCGAAATAAGGATTCATGTGCCCACTAGAAAAGCTGCAGCAAGTCAACCGGTTCATTAACCAACCTGGTGTTGTCATCAAAAAACCCAGCCGTGATACTCTGATTTGCAACACCTAGCTTGTATTCAGCAGAAGCTCTCACATGCTCCTCTATACTCTTCACCTGCATGATCATTTGCAGAGAGCAAGGAACAATGAACGACCGAGAAACAGATTCAGACCCGAGTGAGGGATTCCTTAGACTGTACCAAAGATTATCAGTCAAACAACTGTCCACAATCAACAAGAAGAGGATAGACATATCAAAAGCTTGAAATTAAACTGTCCAATGCAGAAAACGAAGAAATATCCTGACAAAATAAAGCTGTGATACAGGTCAACATGGAGCTCTATGGTAGCGGGAAAGTACCGTTTCAAACCGTAACACGAGCACATCACGTTTTTGACCAATTCGATGGGCCCTAGCTTGCGCTTGAAGATCCACCTAGAATTCAATATTTTCAACACCCATTAGTGAGGCTCCCATTTTAGCCAGTGAGCTGAATTTCTGCTAACGACCACCCAGCCCGTGCAACGATAGTCTACAGTGTTGAAATGAGAACTATTCTAGAAGAAATGAGGTCTTCTGAGATTAATAAGAGATGATATAGGACCACACCTGAGGATTCCAATCCGTATCAAAGATAATTACAGTATCAGCTGCTTGTAAATTGATTCCGATGCCTCCAGCACGAATACTGTCAACATAAATATAAGCTGTTAGAATTAACTTCCTCCCTGGTAGATCAACACAACTTCCTCACAATAGAGTGCATCCCCAACCTTTGATATGGACAGTAAATTTCAATAATATGATTTCCCTTGTTACCTGAGTAAGAATATAAATGCTTCAGACTGAGGTGCGTTGAAATCCTGAATGAGTGCCCCCCGCTCACTTCCACCCGTTGAACCATCTAAACGGAGATAGCGGTATCCTTTCCATTCCAGATAGTCCTCCATAACATCTAGAAGCCTCGTCATTGTTGAAAAGAATAAGACCTGATTTGATTTCAAAAATTAGTTAGATGTCGTATAAATCTTAGAACCCGGGGCTCTAAAGAGAAGCTCCCGTGCAATCAAGGACGCTCGACATAAGATCTTCTCTCTTCAAAGTATACAGCAGCCAGAAATCAAGTTATACTTCAAGAGTTACTAAACCTTCAGATTCATTTCAAATAAGTAAAGCTGCTCACAGTGTCATTGAACATGATTGTTAAACAAACTAGACAATCTAAATGCAGACAATCTAACAATTCTTGATAGAAATCAGGCCTCCTAACTGGCCTCTTTGAAAAGCTCTACAAACTCACTTTATGGTTTGCAGCCTTCAACTTCGGGAGAATTCGGTCAAGCATTTCAAGTTTGCCACAGAAGCGAACTACAATAGGCAAGTAGTGAGGTGGGAGAACTTTCTCCGTCTGCAAAATACACAAACGTTGAAGTCAGTTTAGATGTCTATCAAAGATGCTTCAAATGGCACCCAAGCCAAACGGCCATAGAAATGGACTGTGTCATTTCCAAGCCTCCCGTGTGTGCTTCAGCAGAAGAACAGAAACAATTTTGGACAGCTATCTATTGAAAATTTTAATCTCTACCACAAACCTCTTCTGAATGTAGCTGGCTGAGATAAGGGTGGTTGCATATGTTTCGAAGCTCCATGACGGTGTTCTGAATTGAACGTCCCTGCATATAAAATACATCGCTTTAGACCCGGAATTTTAAAAAAAAAAAAAAATCACAACGGAATCGTCACAACGGAAAATTTCCATCACAACAACCAGGTAAGTTGTGAACCACACTTACAGTTCTCTTAAAAACAACACATCAATTCAAACTGAATTGTGCGCAGATTCGGGCCAGAACACAATTGTACTGAACAATACCTACTCATTGTGTGATTTCAAGTTTCATAGCAAGAGTGTCATACCTTTGCGTGATTGAGTGACTTCATCTTATCCTTGACATGTTTCATGAGTAACTTCTGGTAACCAGACGCTTCACACCGCACCAGCCTTTCTATTTTCTCAGGGAGCTCATTCTCAACCTTCAAATGTAAAATAATAGAGATGTAAGATCTTCACGCTACAAAATATTGAAAATGCAATTTACCATGTCAACCGGATTCAATTTTCAAGACATGTTCAAAGGGTACACGTGGTCATACCTTGTGTTTAAGCCTTCGTAACATAAATGGACGTAGAACTTGATGAAGGCGGTTGATGATGAGAAGGTTCTCCTCCTCAGTAAGCAAAGCCTGTTATAAAATTGAAGGACACGATAAAATTTCAAAATTGGCATACATTGCATATACTTAAGGTATACATGTCAACAAAGGCTTGAGAAGAAGTACCTGCTCCTCGGCAGACGGATCTGCAACATTCTCAAATGGTTTGTTGAACCATTGAGCAAAATCATCTGAAGAATTGAAAATGCTGGGTAACAGAAAATTTAATAGAGCCCACAGTTCTTCCAAATTGTTCTGAAACAACAAACAGCAACATAATCACTTCGTGACGTCAGAATAGAACACACTAAATCATAACTAAACTTCATCTACAAAGGTGAAAAACCGTCAAGAGGCAAAAGCGATGAGCAAGTGAGGGAAGACACCGAACGACAAAGCTGTGGTGCAATCAGCTAGAACTGAAAGAACCTGACACTTACTTGAATTGGAGTCCCTGTAAGCAGTAATCTGTGAGTGCTCTGATACTGTTTCAGCTCCGCATTGAGTTTGCACGACGCGTTTTTGATCCTATGGCCCTCATCGATGATGATGTAATGCCAAGGGATTTTAGCTAGCTTTGGTCTGTCATGCTTGCTCATCAAAAACTCATATGTCGTGACTAGCACGTTGAACTGCTGCGGTTGAATCTCTTCTCTGGAAAGAGAATCACAAGAACAAAAAGAAACGGACAAACAGGACATCAGTGCAAAGAGAAATTGCGATATATTTGGCTCGCATTTATTTAGAACATTGAAGTTCAAGAAATGATCACAACAAGCGAGGCTTTGAAGTTCATATAAGTATGTTAAAAAACCGTTGTAATATATAAGTGAAGGGTTTAAACAATGGGCGCATGCTTACTTGTAGAGACGGCGTCGTTCTTCTGGGGCACCACAATAAGCTATCACTGAAATACGCGGAGCCCACCGACCCAGCTCTGCTAACCAGTTGGGCAACACTGATGACGGCACCACAATCAAGAATGGTCCATGATCATTCTTTGTCTCCATCAGATGACATATGAGAGCAATAACCTGTACAGTCTTCCCAAGCCCCATTTCATCTGCGAGAATTCCGTTGAGATGATTGTTGTATAAAGACACCAGCCACCGTAGGCCACTTAGTTGATACCTGCAAACAAAATTGATGTCAAGAACGGTATGCATTCAAATTGATAACAAAGAAAGTCGTAACAACCATAAATTTAAGAACATGCAGAATTTTGAACCCTCTTCACTCACTCGCGTAACTTGCCACCCTCTAACGTTAATGGCTGTTCGTCCACAATCTCTTTCACGCTGCACACACGGAAACATACCCACATAGTTTATAACCTCTTTTTAGAAAATTACTAGCATTGAACACCAAACCGTCTGAACATTCCAATTCCTTCTAATACACAATGAAACTTTCTATTTCTAGTGCTATGGTGTAGGTCACATCATGAGCAAGACGATGCATGTCATGATGTTGGACAACACGTCACAAGCTACATCCTCGAAGTACAACGCCAATCGTCAGATCCCTAATTCTGAAATTGAACACCTAGAATGCTGAATAAGAACTCCAAAAACACAGTAGGAACAATTACACATAAGCCATTGAACGCCAGAGAGCAGACAAGATATGTATTGTGAGTAGTATTGATTTCTGACGTTAAATAAAAAGACTATTATCACCCACCTGTGTGCCTGAGAATAGTAGTTCTCATTACTTTCAAGATAATGCTGCACAGTGCAAACCAAGAAGATGTTATTGAGCTTAGAAGTTACAAAAGATATAAAATATTCTGAAATTTGAAAAACATTACTGTGGAAAACGATTATAATACCTGAGTATTATCCTTTGAATCAGATTCTGCCGCTACTTCCAATACGGGGTTGAATTCTAAGAAATCATTCTCTAGCCTGGCCAACTCTTTCTGTTTCTGAAGTTTTACTCCCAACTTCTGCAAATATCCTTCAGTTTCTTTCAAGAGTTTTTCCACTCTGTCTGATTTCGTCTCCTGCGGCATCAAAAAGAGAAGATCAATGAAAGAAGCAAGCCTTTTGCAAGAAGGGCTCTGATGGGATGCAATAGTGTGATTTGTTGTATATTGGAAAATTAGCATATAAAATACACACGTCATCATAAATACAAGCAACAAAAGCAATGCATGGTAGCAACGGTTGGCGAGTACTTTGAAGCATTCGAACTCAATGACAGTGTCTTTGTAAGCCATGTACAGACCTGAACCATGCGAAGATAGCCAGCAACATCATTGTTTTTCAACGCATTGATTCTGTCACGCTGAAGTTTGTCAGCTTTCTCACGATAGACGCGCTCTTTCTTCTTGTGAAATTCCTTGACATAACGGTTAATTCCCAACAACCGGTGAGCTTTCCTTTTTGACAAGTCATCCATTTTCTCCCTGTGACATGCAAATCAGCAAATTAAAAACTCAGCTGTTCCCAATGTATGAACATTTATTGCATGTGAGTCTTTCGTATCATTCTACAATTGATAAAATTAAAAATTAAAAAGCTATAATGGTAACTACAACAGATGCTCACTACAACGAAGGTCGCGAATAAGAGGGACGACCAAAAACAGGTCTGAAGAGATAGATGTGTACGATTTCGTTCAATCTTAAATTATATTTGAACATAGAAAATACCTATGCGTTTCAACTTCGCGACAAAACTCTCGTTGCTTCTCTCTATTGCGCCGATGCCTCTCTTCCTTCTGCTTCAGCTCAAGCTTTTCCAACTGCTTCAGCCGTCTTCCCGCACGAGTCCTCTTCATTGTCCGCAATGTTGCCATGTCCGCCATAACAGGCTTAAAAAAGTCATGCAAAAAATCTCTGCACAAAGTAATGCTTGATATTATGACACAAAGAAAGCCCTAATCATACCCGTGCATTTCAATCTCCCATTAATCCAACTCTAATTTCAAAACCATTCCTATCTGAATCGCTATCTAGTGAAGTGAATTCTACAACTCCTTAAAAGTTATTAATGCTTATATTTCAAAGGAAAGAATGAATTTCATGTACTCCACCAAGTACAAGCATGATATCTCCAAGTGAAACTTGACTGTAATGCAAACCAGGAATCCAAAACCATAAAATGCTCCCTTGAATTTAAATAACAGTAATTCATTGCACCTGCGCAACTGTCGTTGAAGTTGCAACAGTTGCAACTTCTTTAACTCGATTACACTCCTAGTCTTAATAGAAATATCATCGGTTGAGTTCACGGTCTCCTGTGAAAATGACAAGTGCAAACGCAGAAACATCAGCACGTAAATGACATAAGAACTATTGAATGCACTCATGATTAACACAATAAATTTGAAGAACCCATGCAGCAAGTCAAGAAAACAAAATATTTCAAAAATTCACTATATATAATCACCTTCACTTCGTGATAACGGGTCGTTATATTTTCTTCAGTTCTCTTTTGTTTGAATGCCCAGTTCTGATCTGCAACAGCTTTGCGTTTCCGTTCATAGAGGGTCAACTTCTCCAGTATGGTGAACTTCGGAGGGCCATTCTGTGGAGCACTAAGCTCTGGAACGTCCACCTCCATTCTCCTAGTTGCAGAACCATCCTCAGCGGATGTTGTTTTCCAGTTCCCTGGAAACTCGCTGCTGCTTGAAATTGGGGTCCTATCAGGAAGCTTGAATGCTGGCTTGCTCTGGTTCGCCATGAACATGCTAGGGCGTTGGTTCATTTGAGGCAGTTGGTGAGGCGACATGCTATTCGATGTCGAGCCAGTGGGAAAAAGACCACTTCTCCTCTTAGGCTGGGGTGGAGTCATGAAATTAGGGTCTTCGGGAGGGGTAGAACTCGCCCTCATAGGAATGTTGTAGGAGCTGGCAGCCTGTAAATAGGTCTGTACAGGAACTACATCTCCATTTGGCAAACGGAAGAGTTGGTTCTTGAAGAGATTCGGATTCTTGGACGCTTCCAATTTCCGTGCAAGCTCTGAAAGTGCAGCAGCATTTCTTGCTTCATGATTGGCTACAAGGCTCGGGTGAAGCTTTGGATCGGGTGTCTGAACAGGTGGATGCAGATCAGACATTCTCTTCATCCCCACGGCAGGTGAAAAAGAAGTCATCAAGTTGTGTCCTTCCTGAGAAATTTGAGGGGCTGGAGTTCTTAACAACACTGACGCAGCATTCTCATTGCTTCTCTTCGGAAGCTGGTCGCTGCATTGCTCACTTACTTCTGCTTGCACCTCAGCAGCTAGCGCTAAGACCTCAGCCCTTTCACTAATTGCTTTTGCAGCAGCTACCTCGGTAACAACAGTCCTCGGAAGGGTGTCATCGGCCGCTGATACCGGGTTGTTGGCATTACTCTCACGGGCGCAAATAGCAGGGTGATTATCCTTGTGCAGTGACTGAGGCTCTCTTGGTGCAGCTTTATCTCCCTCAGATGACAATAGGAGATGCATGTTGGAAACAAGCATTGGCTGTGCCGGTTGTGTCACCTGCCTCTCGATAGAAGACTCTATAGGTACACTGCTCCCATCCACGACCGAGTTTTCAACCGGTGTAGGTAGAGACACACTATCCACATGTCCCGGGGATACCTCAACTGTGCTGCAACTTCCGGATTCTAACTCCGCTGACCTATTCTTCACAGCATCAGTTTCCGGATTCAGCTCCTCAGTCTCTGTAACGACGTCCGCGACCTGCTCACTGGGCTTTTCCGGTTCTGCTAAAACACTGGTCTCAACGGGCCTCTGAACATGAGCCTGATCCTGACTTTGAATATTCACTCCCTCCGAAGGAATTGGGTTTGGCAGCATCACAGAATCTGTGCCCACACTGCTCTCATTAGGCCTCAAAGGAGAAGGCCCAATAGCAACTGTAGGAGCTACTACACTTGACACTGGAACCTCAGGGTTCTCTAAAGTAGGTGGGGGTAGACCTGATGGTAGCTCAGACACAAATCCTAATTTCTCCTCTTGACCAAGCTCGTCACTCTTCGCCCGCTTTCCACCCCTTGGAGCTTCACGTCAAACATACTATAAAGTCAGGATAAATTCCGATCTCACCAGATAACTTCAGACTACACCAATTCTCTTGACAAAAAATTCGGTAAAAAAAGAGAATATGTAGACTACTTATTCAAGTGGCATTTAAGCTACTAGCACCACTGCATCAGTTGTAATATATTTTATAAACCAACGCTAACTAGAAGCTACCAATTTGAATGATTGATGTATATGTGTTGGATGAAAACCTTGTCGCAATTACACTTCAAAGTGCAAAACCCAGCAACGTGAACGATTATCCTAGAAGCTGATCTAGAACCTCAAAATAAATTCCAAGTTGAAGGTTCAAATCGACTTAACAGTAAGTTTTTTAAATTTTAATTGTTTTAAATAGACAAGTGTAAATCCCCGTCGTCCCTCATGAGGCAAGTATAGATGGGTAACTTAAAAGTAAAATATTTTATACTTTAAAAAATTATATATAGAAAAAGAAAACGATCATGAGCCGGTCTCGGACACCGGACGGGTGTCTCGTCGTTTTCTTTTTTAGAGAGAAAGAAAGAAAAATACACAACTAGAGCTTGCAAACTTCAAATTCAACATGTCAGCTTTCCGGGCAGTTTTAGAGTCTGCCCATAAAACTGGAAACAAAGTCTACTCAAATCTGGTCGAGTGAACTTGGCCACAGGTTTAGAAAACATGAGACAGTGACGACTCGTAGTACCAAACGGAGTAAGATAAATGATACCTTTCTTCTTCGGCGTGTGCAAAGCAAGTGTCATTTGGGTTTTCTTTGGTTCCTTGGACGCCCTGGAACAAAAACACAATAGGTCAATTGTGAAGCAGAAGACACTTTTTAAGAACGATCACATCATAAATTAAGCATTGATTGAATGAGCTACTGGATGTCATTGCACGAACCTCATGGCCAAAAACACGAGACATTGTGCCCTCAGCTGCTTCAACTGATACTCGGTGAACACAGGCGCAGAGGCGGATTCTGCAGGAAGGCTTGACTGCACATCACTCAATGTACTACCAGCGTTGCCAGGAACCACAGATTGATCCGAGTCCTTCAGTAGAGAGCTGAACTCGGCTGACTTCTTCTTGGGACCTTTTGCAGCCTTCTTACCAGAGCTAGTTGCCTCCGTTGCTATCTCATTGCTGCCAGAAGCATGAGAGCTCTTCGCGGCCTTTCCTTTTCTCTGCAAATGCATTCGGAGTATCAATAGAGGGACATAAATTACAAATAAAATAAATGAAAAACAGATTTGAACATAAACGATTCAACAAGAATGCAGATCACACAAGCACTATGTTAAAGTCAATCATACTTTCTACCTACAACAGGGCTTCAAATCTCGGGCAAGTTTTCGTTTGCAATAATAGTTACTGCCTTCAACATAACCACAGAACGGCAGAATGACTACTAAATCAAATCAGAACTATTTAAAAGACCTAGAGTCGTTAATAAAAGTAACGAACATTTTCGTGTCGAATAACATCGGCGTAATGAAGCATATGGACATCATTACCTGCTGGGGGGTTTGAGCTCCAACTTTTCCTCCAGTTGATGACTTATCAACGACTGCCACAGCATTGACGACAGTTGGGAGGCCGGAAGATGGAGTTGTCATCTGCCCTGAGGGTTCCCCTTGGTTGATGATGACATTCTCGTTATTTTGGCTTCCCCCAATAATAGAACCAGAAACGAGTGCACTGTTGCAAGCTACTGGTGCAGGCTGACTACTACTGAAATTATCTCTGCCAGTGCCAGCAGGTGATTCTGAGGTCTTAGAACCTTGATTCCCACCCATCGACTTCGATCCAGTACCCTGCATGTCTGGTTTTACAGCTGCAAGTGAGCCGGCTGTAAACGACGACGAAGATACCCCAAGACCCTCGCCAACCTTCTTCACTGCATCAGCTTCAGCCGCTTTTAACCCATCAGCTTTGAGATTCTCTGGTGTTTCAGCGCTATCCCTAGAAGCAGCCCCGTCATGATTCACACCACTTACATCTACTCCCGTAGCAGATGTACTCTCAAGTTTCTCAGAACTATGTCCTACATCGGAGACCTGAGCCCCTGTGCTAGAGGTGCCCGCACTTTGCGAGGGAGTTGCCGAAGGTGGATCATCTACATGGCCCGTCTTCTCACCTCTCCTAGTGGCCGCCGTACTAACTGCCTTTTCTAAAAGGCGAGCGCGAGTGCGCGTTACAACTACAGGAGAGGAGGATTTCGGAGTCGATTCATCAAGAACAAGCTGTGCAGCCTTTGCCTGCCCTCTGGTTTTAGGAGGATCGATCGACTTAGCGCCCACGCTTTCCGTACTATTCGTTTTTCTACGTGTTTGCCTAGGAGTAACCTCTACCTCAGCTTTTGGCTTCCGTTTCTTGCCTCTACCCAGAGAAGTGTCTACAATAGGTGCAGTTGAAGTGGCATTTGCAGCAGGTGTTCGTGGTGGGGCAGAGGTCGGTGGAGCGGAGATTTGGAGAGCCCCAGATGTTGATGGAGCAGCCGAAAGCGCTGGTGGAGCAGCCGAAAGTGCTGGTGGAGCAGTCGAAGGTGCTGGTGGAGCAGTCGAAGGCGTTGCTGGTGGGCCAGCCGATGGTGGTCGAGGAGCAGCCGATGCTGATGGGGCGGCCGATATGACAGGGGTAACAGTTCCTGACACTCCTGAAGGTGGATTCAAAGGTGCTGTTGGCAAAACCTGGTCTGATTTACTAATCCCTTCCGGCACAGGATTAGGAGCCAATGTTGGTGCAGCAGGACCTACAGCAGAGACTGAAGCTTGGGCCGTCACTGATCCTGCGGCTGGCGCTGGAACCCTGGAAGCATCATCCTGAGATACTGCAACCGTAGAAGTACCACCCGGAGCCTGATTTCCTTGTGCAGGCGGAGCTGCTTCCTTCTTTTCTTCAGAAGCGCCACTGGACTGGTTGCCTTGTACGGTCTGAGCTGCTGATGTAGATGGCGCTTCCTTCTTATCGTCAGCAGGTTGGATACTATTACCAGCTGGGCCTTGAGTAGTAGTCGACGCAGAAAAGCTGTACTGCTTCAGCACTATTTCAAGTGCCCTACAAAGCGAAATGAAGCCAGCTCAGGCAAAGGATCAATGACCTAATAATTCTCACTTGGAGATATGATTCAGAGATAAAATCAATAAACAAATCGACAAAGATGCTACCTAGCAAAGTCACAGAACTCAGGGTCAGTCAAAGAGAGTTAGAGGTAAAAGAAAGGATTATTACACAATATACTACAAAGAATTGTCATTCATGAGATGGGATTGCTATGTATCTGCGAATTATGGAAGCCACTAGAATCGCCCCACGACTGCCAAACCCTAGAGCCGGAAAATCTTGAACAAAACACAAGCTTCAAAACACATAATATTAATTCAGTAAGTAGATTCCAAACCTTGAAACTATTTTGAAAGGTAGAGTTGCTTCCTTTCCAGATGTTTTCATATGTTGACAGATCTGCAAACAAAGCCACGACAATTAAAATTTGACCATGAGAATTTGCTGTATATTATTTGCTGAGGAAAAGGAATTTGTAACGGACCGCATAGAGCTTGGAAGCCAATTTCTTCGGGTCCTTCTTATCTTCATCGCCGACCTTGTCCAGAAATTTAGCAGCCTCCTGTTCCACATTTGCGTCGGCCATGATTACCCTGCACGCAATCAAAACAAATGCCCTTCAGCTCCATATCTCCTTCCGCCATTTGACCTATTCCGTCCCACAGACACAACTATGAAGCACATAGACTGATTTAAAAGTACGATTGCCGATCGAACTGATTGTGAGCACAAAATCGCGCTCTCACCCAAAACCAAAACTAAAATCCTGCAGAGCAACCACAGTCGCTATGACGTCACAACGTCACCAGCTCGCCTTCAATTGCAAGCCAAAGAAAACAATGCGTTACGCTCTGCTGCCGTCTAAACCTGCGCACTCATGCTACTCTCCACAAGGAGCTACCAGATTCTGAAGCACCCGCACATCGTCAAAGCGAATAATTCCGACACCCCTGAGGTACCTGCTGTTCATACCTTGACCTCACCACTCTCATTAGAGGTCAAAAACCAGAGGCTACCATTCCCGAAACTCCCATGCCAGAACCCCTAATACGCGCTCAGAAACCCGCGGCATTTCAGCACAAGCGTAACGAAAAACAAGAGCACAGTAAAGAGGATGTACCAGCGGGAGAGCCACTAATGTCGCAGCGAGAGCGAGATCGCAACAAAAAACCTCGATGGCCAATGTCTCATTCTCAGGTGCCCAATTCAACCAAAAAAACCTCGATCACGGCCAATGTCTCATTTTCCCGTGTCCAATTCCGCGCGGCTGATCGTACAACCCTAGGGTTTCCACCATGTCGTCATCCCTCGCCGGGAACTCCATCCGACGCTCATGTCAAACCCTAGGAAGCAAATTGCGGTGGCGGAGGAGCGGCCACTGCCTTCGAGCGGAAAACTACTAAGAAGATGCAAGAGCCCGGTGCCGTAAGAGAGGAGGAGCACCACCAGAGCCCACCACCATCGCGTCCACCATCATCATCATCAACAACAACAAAGACGACGACGACGACGACAACAACAACGACGAAGAAGACGAGAGCTTTGGGTGAGGACCACTGCAAACCCGTGTCACGTAGGACACTGCTCCGTCGGGTTCCTCGTCCTCGCTCCAGTGTCGTGGGTTTTTATCAAATATAGTATATTTGTATTTGTATTTATATTTTATACGTGTACGTGTATTCAGTTGTCGTTGACGTATTCCAAATACGCCTGATTAAGTACAAATGACAATTAAGTACAAATTGAGGGGGTTGATGAGGATCACGACAAACAAATAGTGGCGGTCAGGCGGAAAGGGCGCTGACAAGAGCTGGAATACATGGTGTGCTAGAGTAATATTCTGAATACATCTGAATACATGTATTCATTATTCCAAATTTATGTATTTGATAACCCTGCTCGCAATCCTACTCTACGTGGGCCCCGCTCTTCTCACTTATTTTTTTGGGTCCCACCTCTCGGAAGAACGACAACATTCATCCTTTGGCGAGACTCGAGCCGAAATTCATTCATAACAAAGCAAATCAGTGGCAATCAAGCTAATACTCTTTCTTTTTGTGCACCTTCTTCCTTTCTTCTGGTAAAAACTTGGTGTGTGATCAGAAAACCACTTTTTGAAATAGCAGGAGAGAGATTATATACCCATCATTAACTGTTAATACCCATCATTAACTGTTAATACCCATCAATTACTTTAGATACCCGTTGTTTACTTTGTATATCCAGGGTAGTTTTCCCCATAGTGTCATCAAAATAATTAATTTTTTGTCCAAAAAATTCATCTGAGAGCACTTAATTTAATTTTAATGACATAGCTATTCAAATTTCAATGAAAGGGCGCATTTAAAGGACTCTTCCAATGGGCACATTTGATTATTGAAGGCACAATGTTCAAAAGACAAAGTGATTCCTTCAAAAGGTTTTGTTCTAAAGGATGTCACCTCAAGAGAATCAAATAAAAACTCTCTAGAGTAGAACCGGCACATGTTATGGATAGACACATGACAAATCGTTTTCTATTATATATAGAGATGTGCTCTCAATAAAGAAAATCTTCAAAAGTAAAAAAGTTATAGCATTTCAAATTAATTTGATTGGTTACACTAGTGGCCATTTGTAGTATAGTGAAGGTTTGTTCGTTCCACCACTAAGTCGATGCCTAGTAGAGAATGAAGAAGTAGTATCAAACTGCTTCCCCTTCTTGAAGGTGAACACTAGAAGGTTTTTCAAAATAAAATATATTAATTTGCAATGATTATATTTCTATATATGATAGAAAACGATTTGTCATGTGTCTATCTCGGAATATTCGTCGTTTCTACGCCAAAGAGTTTTCAAGTTGTTTCAAGGTGACATCCTTTAGAACAAAACCTTTTGAAGGAATCACTTTATCTTTTGAACATTGTGCCTTATTAATCAAATGTGCCCTTTGGAGGAGTCCTATAAATGCACTTTCATTGAAATTTGGATAGCTATTACATTAAAATTAAATTAGGTGATATTGGATGAACTTTTTTGACCAAAAAAATTAATTATTTTGATGGCACTATGGGGTATACTACCCAGGATGTACACGGTAAATAACGGGCATTTAAAGTAATTGATGGGTATATAATCTCTCTCCTGCTATTTGTTTTGCTTTGTGATGTGCATGTGCTTATGTTGATTCGGGCATTCCCGTCCATGTCAACATTCAGTTCTTACTTATTCTTGAACGAGTTTATAAATACTTCCTAAATATGCAACTACGTTTTTAATTCAAAAGCAAAGTTATAGCCTATAAAGATGATGTTTTGGATGAAATTTTATTGCATATTTGAATAATGTGTAGAAGAAGAATGAAATTAAACAAAATGAGGCACATTGCATACACGAATGAGGCAAAAAAGAAGTGACAAACTTTCATTTTTTAATTCAATTATCCAATGGCGTGTCGGTTACAACGTAGGTTCCACTCATATATATATATATATCTACTTATATAATAGGCGACAGTCTGTCTGTCCGCCGCTCCCGGTCACGTGACCTTTGGATTTGCCATTTGAATCAAGTGTGCCCTTTGAATTGAATGTGAACTTTGAAAGAATCCTCCATATGTGCCCTTTGGAGGAATCCTTTATAGTGCCCTTTGGAGGAATCCTTTATAGTGCCCTTTGGAGGAATCCTCCATATGTGCCCTTTGGAGGAATCCTCTATAGAGCCCTTTGGAGGAATCCTTTATAGTGCCCTTTGGAGGAATCCTTTATAGTTCCCTTTGGAGGAATCCTTTATAGTGCCCTTTTATTCAAATTTGGCTTATTGAGTTTTAAAATTGTATTATGTATCAAAAATAGAAAAATAAAACCATAATTTCCAACATATTGAAACTATACAATATACTACCTCGGGTACATAAAATAAATGATAGTTATCTAAAGACAATAACACGTATATGAAATAAATATTGGGTATTTAAAGTGAATAATAGATATATATAGTACATAATGCGTATATAATGGGTAATTTTGATTTTTGCATTTACATATGTTTATTTAACTTGGGATTGCCCCGGCCAGTTGATGACAATGGGGGATAAAATACAAAACATACAAACGTATATTTAACACACCATCCTCCGCTCTTCCCGTCGGGACGACGGGTATCAACCCTAGTATATATATATATATATATATATAATTCCAATATCTTTTCAATAAAATGTAGTTTAGCCCCTAAAGGACCAAGGCATTCTAGTGGAATCTCAACTCTATTGATTAAAAAGGTGCCAAAATGAACTTTTTGAGAATGTAAATGCAATATCTTCTGCTAAACTTATATGAGATGATGTGGAAAACATTTTGTGAAATTGGGCCATATGGATTGAAAGATAATCGTAGCCAAAGTGAAAAATCTTGTACCTCGCAGGTCCACTTGGTCCTCTAGGGGTTATGAATTTTTGAAGTAGTCTGTTATGTTTAGCCTATTTTTATCATTGTGCACCTTTCACAAGCGCCGACTTAAATAAGGGGTCATGAACAAACCTTAATTTTTAAACATCAGTTGGGAATCATATGATATACATGCTCGTACTATTCTATTTTGTAGAGTATGAAAAAATGTATTCAACTTTAGCAAGACTAACAACTTTGGATTGAGAATTCATCAATTAAAATCTTCCATTTGGAGGTCACAAGATTTTTCAAAGATTTAATCTTTGAACTTTATCATGTTCAAATACAAAACCATACATTAGAATATTGTCGCCACAAACGGCACCTTCTGGCTTTGAAAGATCAATTCTGGAGTTGAGAATGAGTGAATTAAATGGAAATGGGGCAGAATTGGGATGTTTCATGAAGTAGCGGAGATCGGAAGATAATAGTAATGGGCATGGTCACCTCAAATATTTGGTTAAAACTTGCATAAAGTTTGTGCTACTTGGATATACTTGAATGAATTTGCATATCAATTGATATAAATTGTCAAGCATTCAAAGAATATAGCATGAATTATGGGGATCGATTATAAGACTAATTCACTATAAATTTCACCTTATGCATCCGTATCACCTCTTGGAATTAGATGTAAATAAATGGAACAAATCCTACTCAACTAATATAAATATACCCTTTCCAACTCACGTCCTCAATTAAATCAACGATTTAGCATGTACAACATGAGATATGAGGGTTGGAAGAATCATTAAACCTTCAAGACCGAAGGCCATTTTTGGGTCTTTCTGGCACAATAATTGCAATAGCAACCGCTACAAGTCACCTCCATAAATTTTTTGAGGACATAGAGGTGGAGGAAGATGGGCATCTATTGAGACCATCCCCACAGCAATCTTGCAAGCACCACCAAGCTACAATTATTTCTCATGCTGAAATGTACCCAGATGTCAAATAGCATGATCTAGAAAACTCATAGATTCTCACAGGCCAAAAAAGCTCATCGGCCTTAAAGGGTTAATCTCTTTAGGTAACAAAATGTTACAAAGGTATGATAAAGCGGGCAGAGCATATGGCAAACAGTAGAAATTGTACAAGGATTCAAGTGACTACAACTATGGACCTTGCTTACCTCGTCGAGCATGTTCAGATTCTGATGAAGTTCAAATAGAATGAGTAAAGAGGTTGCAGGTGTTACTTTTAGTTGAGGCTGCCAAAGTATGATCTATTCCATCTGTCTGTATCTCGTCCTAATGATGTACACCCAGGTTGGTGACACACAGCCTTGATCTTTCCCAGCACAGCAGGAGACTTGAGGAACAGGTTTCCACATTGGCATGTCCATAACAGAGGCGTTGAGTTGCACTCCATCACCTCCTCAACCAACAACGGGGATCCATCCGCACGTCGATTCAGGGGTGAAAATAGTTGTGCTAACTCCGGTCTCCGAACTATAATTTGTTGCCCGACACGAGAAGCCCTCCTCATCATCTGCGTATACATGCCAACCGTAAGACACAGTCCGCATCAGGATGCAAAGAACGCATCAAGTCAAGAATTTTACCCTCTGTTGGATCATTTGTTCCTGGCACAAGAAAAGTGTCCATTTTTTATCTCGTGGCAAGTGCTTCTGATTGATAGCAGCAGCCGCCTCCATGTCACTAAGTTCAGCAATATGCGGGGAAGTTTCTTGCGATTCTGCAACCGTCATTCACAACAAGGTATGAAGCTTTGTTCCAGGAGATTAAACTAATCAAAGTATACTCAACTTGGCCCCACACTGAATTTTGGCATCAATTTTGTCCCAATTACTTCAACGTAACCAATCTCATTACATAAAAAATAGGTATGCCTCGAAAATTACTAGCATTGTTCAATCGTATCTCAAACCAAACGTATCCAAGCCGCAGAATGAACAGAAAGACTCCCTCCTCAGACAACGGGAAGTGTGCAACTAAATTTTTTTGCATGTGGACGAGGAACAGAAGATACCTCGAAGGCTAGCAACTAATTGACCCCATTGAAGCTTTTCCACTTGTCTCTTTTCGGAGTCCTCCAGTGGAAAGTTATAAACTACCCCTCGTGAGTCTCCTCGCAGCTTGTACGTACACCTGTTTTCAGGCCCTTCGAAGTTAGCTTGAGTGATAAATCGTCATTGCAATGCCGAATCTCACCTCTGAGCTGTACCTCCAAACCTCAAATTGAAGACACATAGAAATTCATCTGTGTAATAGAGATTAATGAAGTGGCTTACATGTCAGAGGCGTGAGCGGCCACTTCAGCTGAAGCAAATGTACCAACGGGTAGGTAGGATCCTCCATAACGTAGGAAGCTTTGCCACATCCCTGAAACTAACCTCTTGACTCCGTTATCTGCAGGCAGCAAGAGCAGAAACGTGACTACACACGCATAGAATCTGCTTCCCGATCCAACTTCCAAGCAAAAAGGCATTCCAGGGTATATGTTTAACTTCCAAGCACAGGTATCATTTCAATGAGTAGGAACTCCTAAAAAAGCATGAATTGAAAGTGAGATGGAGCAGAACTGAGGCCGTACATGAAGGCAGTCTTTGCAGGCCAAATTTTTCGGCAACTGCTACCCACTCTATCGAATCTAAATGTTCCCGTAGCTCGGGCGGTAACTCAGAATACGTCTTTGCTAAGTCTTTATGTAATTTATAAGCGGCTCTGCAAGAGTTGACGTTCAATAAATCAAACATCCCTACACCATGATATGTTCGCTTGGCATTTTTGCACAGCTTACCAGGTTGCACAAACTACGCACGGCACAAATGACAGTGGAAACAACAACCAAGCATCAAGATCGAGATTCTACCCTGTTTGCCTGACCTACACTTCTCAATATATATGGTGATCTCTATCTATAGGATAAAAATAATAATTCCTAATACAATACATGCATGTCGTATGAAAATATAGAAGGAAATGCTCACATGTCATGAATCTGCGTTGCCTCTTTTTCGTTGCTTGTAGTAGCCAGGAAAAGAGTGTCGCGCATTGTGCTTTCCACACATACCTCCCACTTCCCCTTTACAAGTCGGGCTCCTCGAGCACCCAAATCAACTTCGGTCGAGTATCATCACCACAATGTTAATAATGAGTTCTACGAGTAAAACGACAAAAGAAGGGTTTGTCATACTAAAATGAGATGCAGACGTGATGCTTCTAGGCCACTATCCTTAAGAGTTTGGGATTTATTATTAGGTTGCAAGCTATCAGGACAATGTACAATATCAGCAAGCTCAGCATTCCCAGGATCAAAGATATAAATCTATCTACAGAAAGCATAATACCTGAACTTGGAGGACGAACAGCCTGACGTGCTAAAGTAGCTCGGACCTCTCTCAAGGTGAGCTTGGACAGCCGATCCTTCTCATCCTCTTCCATAAATGTATTCAGCTTGGCATCTTCTCCACATAATTTATATGCAAAACTGAAGGGAATTCAGTCAGTCTCCAAATCTTTTGTAAAGAAACGAAAATCAAAACTTTAAAAGTGAAATAAAAGCATTGAGATGTACTCAGATTCCGTCAAATAACCCTCTTCTCCACAAAAGAACCATGCAAATTACCAGTATTACCAACTGAATCTTACAGTCGACTGAGGGCCAGACAATCATGAACTAATATCCATTTCCAACAGCGCTCAAATAAAAAGAGGTGTGAAAAGAATATAAAATTAGGAGATTCAGGTGGTCTTGTCTATTGAATCTAAGTCGCTCTCTCTCTATAGTTTCCAAACAATGATCCCGATGTAGATTCCTTGGGAGTGCTCATGGACTCAGCAAAGAAATACTTCACAAAGTTAACGATAAATCGTTTGTTAAGTAATTAAATAACAACTGATTTATTTAGCAAACGTGTCTGATCTTATGAGTGCGTACAACAACCACAACAACATATTACACAGGAAAGTCTACAAGTGAGGGGAAAGCTCAAATCCTCTTTCATCAATCACAAACGAGGTCATGTCGGAACTACTAGAGATGCGCCAAGAAACCACACATTGGCAGGAACATCCCGGGTTCAGTACCTGTCATATGATTTTACGGCAGCATCTATCGAGTCGAATCGCCCCAACTGTATTAAGGTCCCTCTATAGGTATAGCTCGCAGACCACTTCCCAGAGGCAACTTCACGTACACCACGGTATCCAGTTTTCTCTGCAGGAAGTAGCCTAGAAGATTAGCGTTGTAATCTACAACATGATGAAAAAGAACAGTCCAGGACAACATACCCTCAAAAAATCAAAACCAAATAAGCGGCTACAGCTGAAGACTGTTCACTGGCGATTCTGAACAAGGGGTGGCAGACCCTAAATCCACAAAACCAGTAATCTCGATAAGCATACGTAGAGAGAAATTCACAAAGACTCTCATACATATAAACCGCCTACTTACGAGGTTTACGGCGTTCAATAAATTTTAATCCCAGTTTCGAAATCAGGGAATCCCAGTCAGTCTCCTTCAGTTCAGCTGCCTCCTCATCAGTGACATCATAGTTAAGTAGGCCTTTACTCCCATGAAGCTTGTATTCCACCCTGTACAACCACATAATATATCGTCATATGTAGTACTGGACTTGCAGAAATTAATGAGAACCTCTAATCTCTTCATGATAGAACATCATTCTAATAAAAATACAGGATACCTACATATCATATGCGTTGACGGCGTCTATCATCGATGTAAAGTGACCGACGTATCGCTTTTTGCCAATCTTGACATGAGTGTGCCAGAGATCGTTCTTGCAAAGGACTCCATGATAAGTCAAGCCCGCTGCAACAAGACAACATATAAGATCTTAGACAAGTCGAGACATCTAGAAGCGAAATTTCTCTACAAACTAGGATCCAATACAAGTAACAGTGGAAATTGTGGCCTAATTTGTGCGGGCCAAGCCGGGAACTCACTCACATAGTGTCGCCTTTGGCAATCCTTGAAGCTGCAGATCCAGAACCAGGTCTTCCCACTCCAGCTCCGTTACTTCCTCCTTCTCATTTTCCGAAAGATCGAAATTGGTTTCAGCTTCGTCTCCATGAAGTTTGTACTGAGCTCTACAAATACGAGAGAGCCAATTGTCAAAAAAATAAAAATAAAATAAAATACGTAAGACCTAAATTGCAATCACTCACTTGTCATAAGCTTTCGCTGCCTCTTCCTCCGACGCAAACAACAGTTTCGCTTGACGGCTCCCCTCCTCAATGCACGCTTCCCACCGGCCTCGTGTCTCGCGAAGGCCTATGAAGACCGCAGTCCCATAAGCGGAGAGTCTAAAACCCTAAATACGACCACAAACGGCATTACAAAAGAAAAAAGATTCAGACCTTTGAAGCGTGAGTAGGGAGCAGACGAATGTCCGTCAGCGCTGCAAGAGAGAATGAGCGCGGAATTCGGAGAGTGGAAAATCGGGGCAAGAATGCGAGCAGAGAACGCGGCGGAGGCCAGGGAAGTGGCCCTGCCGAAGCAGAGCGAGTCCAGCGAGAACATGACGGAGCGAGGCTACGGCGAGGAAGAAGACCGGTGATGGTAAGCGACGATGGTTGCGTGACGATAACGACAAACTCGACACGACTCTCTCTTTCTCTCTTTCTCCTATCAACATCTCTATGCTCGAGTCCGTATCTCTCTTTCTCCTATCAACATCTCGATGCTCGAGTCCGTGTCTCTGTGTATCCGTGTCTATCCTACGCAAACTTCGTTGCTCCCCGCTCTCCGCTTCCTCATCCTCAGCTCCGGTCCGCTCTCGCTGCCTGATTCTCCAAATGTCCTCACGATTCTGCAAAACCCTGCTAAAACCCTTCTTCTTCCGCTTCGCTCCGTTTTCTTCTTCATCTGACAATTTTGGATGAATGTACTCCAAAAGGTTGAATGAACGTTTTCTGCTTTTGGATGTATGTGGCCCATTTTGGATGAATGTTTCCCAGGTTTCGGACGAGTATGGATACCGGCTTGGCGAAGGAATAGCAATGCATACAAACGACAGAATTGCAGACATGGACAGGGATTTATGCCGTTTCAATTGCAGACAGCCAAGCCAGCCAAGTGACTTCTTTCATTTTACTTCCAAAAATAAGATCTGATGACTGCACATACTGTAGTTGTAGATGAGCTCTACATCTGGTGAACTTGTTGCCAATTGAAAGTCCTAAAAGGGTAGAAACCGAAATGCTTACAAATTACAGAGTCTACGCTGCTGCACTAAATGTCTATTCTAATGAGGCATTCAAATGTTTCCCAGCGCAAAGTGGGATTCCAGAAACATTCAGAACTATTTTGACAGTTGATACATCTCTTTTGTGGTGTTACATCACCTGAGCTGGAGTTTGAAGAGCTTCGTCTGTTATAACTGTTGCCTGACTTTCTACGTGATGCTGCTGATCCTCTTCCGGAACCTCATTGGCATCACCTCTACTATTGATCCCAGGCTCTGCCACGGCGGCCTTGTTAGAAGAAGGGGCCAAACTTTCTGAAGGCCGAATGGTTGAGGAAGTGGAGACCCAAGCCAGATTTAAAGACTGGCCATGAAACCACCTGCCCTGGGTCATAGCTCTTTCAGCACTTCGTCGAGTAGTATAGCTTACCCTTATGGGGTTGTTAGCAGGCAATGACTGTTCTGATTCCACTTTCTGGCTGTCGGCATCCTCAACTTCAACCCTTGATAGCTCACCAAATGCTGCGAAATGTTCTCTTACAGCCGCAACCTGTTTGCATAAAAAGCATCGATCCCCCACAATGTCAGTATTCCACCTCATCGACTTAAGCATAGACCATAACAACATCCAGCACTTAGTTCTTGCTTACTTAGGAAACGATTGGACTTACATCCGGGACAGTGGCTGGAAGGGGAGGCAGAACTCTAAAAGTAGTAGTGCGGTTATCAAGTTTAAATCGTGCAGGACCCCAAGCAACTGAAGGATGTCCTGCGGATACTCCAGAAGCCGTCCGAGGGCGAGGAGACCTTATAGGCTTCAGCAACACCTGTTGCACTCCAACCTGCGCAGCTTCGCCTGAGCTGGTTTTTTTAAGGCCAGTACTAGCTGGTGAATTGCTGACGAGGGTCTCTTTCGAGACTCTGACGTCGCCAGCATTAGTTTTCTGCCGCTTAGTAGCCTGCTCTCCAACATGATCTTCAGTTCCAGTAGCTCCCTGAAATCCAGTCCAATAATTCGAACAAACGAATAAGCGAAACCATAATGTTGCAGAGCGTCCTATCAAATCCTTTACAATAGGATCCAGCAAACGCTGCTTGGGAACTGAAACTGTCAGGAAGTCTACCTACATAAAATCTTTTGCAAACGGGAAAAACGCACATTGACAGAAGAGGTCCCGGAACAGTGTATAAGGTGCAGGTGCACAATTTACCTGGCTAGCAAGCTTGTCGAGCTTCCGCCGAAAATCGTCGCGTTTCTGAGCAAGAGCCTCTTGCTTTTGACGAATCTTCTCGCGCATAAGCTCAAGTTCTTCCTGCTTCTTTGATACCATTGCGACTGGAGTAGGTAAGGACGACGCAGAATCATTTGAGGTGGTGGCTTTGTTGCTACCTTCTGTAATAGAAGCTCCTGACATGCTGGCAACCACTCCATTCAGACCAGTAAAACCCAGTTTCCCCCGACCTTTTACTGACTGTGCAGCATGACCACCTGTAGGCTCAATACCAGTAGTTGGCGACTGACCAGTAAAAGAGGTGGAAGCGCCATTGTCACTAGTAATACTATCCCGATTAGCCCACGACAGCCGTATGAAGCGATTCCCCATTACAGCGTCAGGGGAAGCCAGTGCTGATTCTGCCTCCTCGCGAGTAGCAAACTGGACAAAGGCTCTGTCACTGTGAGGCGGAATCCGGACATCCACAACACGTCCAAACTTTTCGAAGTGCATGAGCAAGACTTCTGCACGATTCGAATTGGGAGGTATGCAGCTCACATAGAGTGTGCACTGAGCACGTTCTACACTGCGACCAGAAGCACGGAGCCCCGAGTTGGTCCCCTCTTTCGGGCGGTTGAATGGAGGACCTACCTCTGCCCACCCGGCAGCGCCTCGTCCTCGTCCAGGAGTTGCACTCAACAGGGTGGCTCCATTATCAGGTTCACGGTCCCCCCATCTTCCTTGCTGCCACGAGACTCCTCTGCCCTGGCCCCGCTGTTCCTCTAGCTTCATCTCTAAGCTTCCGGCATTTACATCTACAGGTCCAATACGATCCCATACAGTGGACCCAGCATCCAAACCGCTAATATTGTTTGCACCTCTACTGCCACCATCAATTCCTCGCACATCCGGGTTTTTCTTGAGCTCTACTTTCTCTTTGTCCATTTCAGTTTGTTCCGTCTGAAAAGATGACAGCTTCCTAATCCTTCCAGTAGCCTCAGGCCTATCTTTGTTCCAAAGAGGTTGATCAGGATCATACAAGTCAGGCTCTGCACCAGACGCTTGGCCATTCAATGAAATCGGGACGTCCAGTGGGGGAATGCTTGGCTCCCGGCTACCTCGATTCCCCCGAGAACTTGAAGGTGCGATAGTGGGTAACATGGAATTGGAGGCTGCCATTGGCCCAGGGGCCACAACCATACCTCGCCCGTTTGGGAGGTTTACAGGAAGGTTAAACTTGGAGAGACTCTGCAGAGTGAGCCACAATCAAAACACTGAGTTGAAGGAAATAACTGGGCTTAGACGCCTGAACTTCTTTCCAAGAATTCCAGATGAGCAATCTATAATACTCATCGCCGGCACTTAAGCATTAAAAAAGCGTCTGTTGATATGAAAATTCAACACGCGGAACCTACTGAATTTCCACAATGCATGCTTCCGGATAATATGCAGAGAGAAAACCAAACCTTAGATGATATGCATCTTACTATTCTACAGAAGGAATGGTGCATCATACCTGTACGTCCTCCACGACGATATGCGAGCCGTGATCCATGGGACACAAGTCACCTCGCAGACAGAAACCTCGTTCTTCAAAATCCAGACACCTCGGCCGAACGGGACCAATGCCCATTCCCATACCTAGGTTCATGACCCCAGGCGGCCCTCGCTCTAAGGGACCGGCTCCCATGCCTCCCATGTGTCCGAAACCTCCTGGCCACCCTCCTGCCCCACGACCACCCAGGCCCCTTCCATTCGGGAAAAATCCTGCATTCGGAGGCAACAAAGGCACTGTATCACCGAAAGGGGGCGGCATAGGACCAACCCACCCTCTGCCACGACCCATGTCGCGCCGCAGGTTTGGTACATCCCCTCGAAACGGAGGACCACTCCCACGCAATAGGCCGTCTCGACCTCCTCCATCACGGCCTGGTCGTCTCGGCCTATCGCGATCAAATTGACCACCTCCTCTCCCATGGTTATCACGTTTGAGATCGTTCGAGCCGCCTCCATTGTAACGAGAAATATTATTAGGTTCGTCGATTCTATCAGGAGATCGTGATCGAGAGACTCGACGTCGATGCTTATGGTTGCGGTCATCATCACTGCTCTCTTCTTCCTCTACTTCGTCCTTCCAGTCCTGCACGCCAGCACTCGGCAGCCTCTCCAGATGTGAAGGTGATGTCCTGATACCAGCAACAGTGTCTATGTTGTCCAGAGACTTGGCACCCTCTAAGTCTTCCATACTTGAGGGAATTCTTCCGTCGTCAAGAGCATTAAAGAGATTGACAACAAATGCGTTTGTTCCTGCACCTCACGGTTGATACGAGATAATCAATAAAAATAACACCCTCTCCTAGCATCAATAAGTTCATAAGTAAAGCGATCCTTATAGACCGTGGACTCGACCATTAGGAGAAGGCACCTTGTCAGACACCATGAACTGACCTTCTCCAAGAAAGTCGTAGAGCTGATCCACGCACAATGTCTGGAGCTCTTTCTTGGACTTATGGTTCTTTAATAATGCAGCAACATAGTCAGCAAGCAAGGTAGGATTTGCTTCGGTCCTGGACACCGTATCAAAGCCACCAATCTACTCGTCATTCAGTTGACGTTTACCTCCTGCTTCTCAGCGTATTATAAATGTAGCATGCTCCGATGAAGGATCAAACCTCTCAACCATGCGCTCAGCCTTACAACCAATGCTATGCGACCGCTCTCGTTCGTTTCAAAATCAATCTAGCGTACCCTATTCCATTGCATCCTGTGCGTCGAGCGACGTGAACAACTCAAAAAGTACTTGGCTTTGCTGAGAAGGACTTACTCACGAGAATAAACCTACAACCGTAAACATGTGCGCACGAAAATAATATCCCAACCATGACCTACTGATCACTCGTAACTTTAGATATAATTATCGAAGAATTACCACTCCCGCAAAAAAAAAATCGCTCATAGCTCTCGCGGGGGACAAGGGACTTTGTGTGACTTTGCCTGAGGTGGCCGGAGAGGGAAGGGAAGGAGAAACGGCACTCACAACGGTTTTAGGTGTTGAATCAAGTAGTGATTGAGAGGCGCGTCGTCAATCCTCATGCTGGTGGAGAACGAGGCTAGCCCGACGCCAAGCCATAAACGTCGCGGGAGGCCGGCATAGCGGAGGGACAAGAAAAGGACGGGGAAGGGAGGGGAGGGCGGGGGGAGAGGGGAGCGGTTAGCGAGGGAGGGAGATGGCGACAAGGAGTTGGGTTTGCCAAGACACAGCGCGAGCGAGAGCCGGGTTAGGGATGAGCACCAAACCCTAATGTGGAAATCATGACCTGAGTCTCGCTCTCTCTCTCTCTCTCGACTGGCACGGAACCAACTTCACCCCCCGAAACTATCCGCACGCCCGACCCGGCCCGGCCCGGCCATCCGTAAATACGGGCACGTATTTTAATACCAAAAATGTATTACAGTTTAGCAAGCACCTTACAGCTTTGGATTGAAGATTCTTCAACTCACATCTTTCAATCAATTTGGACGTGATCGTGATCAAACACAACATTACACATACCATTTGCAAACCGAATTTGCAACCATTGTCGATAAGCAGACGCACATGACGACGACATGGGGCTTCATCTCCCAGACATGGTCCCTAAAAGTCCAGGTTGGGCTCCTCATGCCCACATCAGTTGCACGGTAGAATCTGATGTGGTTCCTAACCAAACCATTTGGTTATCCTCTTCTCATTTACTTTTTTACCCGCAATACTACCACAAAGTTCCCATTGCGTTCCCGATGAGTTCCCACGTTGTTCCCTACCATGTTCTCCAATGTTCCCCTCCGTTCCCAAAGTGTTTTCCATGCTTCCAAAGAGTTTCCAATGCGTTTACACTTGGAACCAATTTATACTTTTAAAATGTTATCGAAATTTACCTTTTGTTTAGTGGATCCCACCACAAATTGTTGGGGCCCAACGGAGGCTCATCCGCACACATGTGCATGAGCTTAATGTTCCAATGCACATGCCTCCGAATGAAGCCGCCGTGGAGATGTAGTAGTTCAACTCCCTCTGCTGGTTTACTTCCCACTGCCGTGACATGAACATTTAGTTCTTCTGTTGAGGACAAAACTATATGAAATTAGTGATTAACTAGCAATTGACGCTTGCTTTGCAACGCATTAGTCCAACCATTTTAATGTAGTTTTTGTATTACAAACTATAAGAAAAAAGGTAACATGATTCATTGCACGGTTGACTGCGCAATTAACTTTGCGGTTGACTGCAGTGTTTATATAGTTCACTGCACGGTTGACTGCGTGGTTGATTGCTGCGTGGTTCACTCCGTAGATTATGATTTTAGTAGTATGATACTTTATTAACATTTATTATCTATATTAAATATAAAACTAATATTAAATTTCTTTTGGAGGAGAAATTTTTGTACCTTGAGCTCGTTTGTGACTTCAGGAGTAGATGATCCTGACGCTTCACCATTAGGGTTTTAGATCCAACAATTATTTCTCTATTCTTTTAATTAAATCTTTCTCAAAAGTATAGGGCCACTTTCTACACCCCTAGACGGTGAAGTGTCACAATCCGATTTTTTAAAACGGTGAAGTGTGAGGATCAACGCTTGAAAATACTTTTTTTTAAGGAAGTCTAATAATATCTCACCTCAAAGTGGCAGTTTTGAAGTGGTTTTGGTGATGCACAAGACCTAGTCCTTTGGGAATTAAGGCTCCGTCTTTGTATGTCTCGTGAATAGGAGGTGGAAGAGGGCAATGAATGTTGCTCTAACTCTGCTCCACGACCATTGTTGATGGTAGTAAGGCTGAAAGCCTTCTAGATGATGTTCGCACTGCAATAGTACAACATGACTAATTTAGTTCTTTTTTTCAACGATGTCGTGTAAATGAAGATTGCTAAACACAACAGATCGAAAATCACAATCCACATCAAATAAACAAAAAAGTAGTCAAACACAATTATGCTAAGCACACCCTCAAGTGCCCCCCCCCTAGCTGATAAACAACCCCTCTAACCAGTTACGACCAAACAACACTAACACAATTAAAAGCCACAATGATGTTGCTACAACAATAGTATGCATCCAGCCAAAGATGTCACCCGTCACCGTATCAATAAGGGTATCAAGAAGTAACTAAAGGAGAATAGGCCGGGTGCAATATGAGCCCCATCCATAATCGCCTTAGGCAACTTTGTTGACAATCCCTTGGCTGGTCTTTACGTTGGCTGTCTCGGAAACAAAACAAAGACCTTCAACTAGATGGCAGCACACCACATAGTGACAAGTCCACAAGGAATTCAAGTCATTTCATTGGATGAAACATGGCTCGAAGACCTTCGACAACAAAGGCAGATCCAATCCTCGAACGGTAGAGTAGAAAGAAGCAGCGTCGACCAAGTTGTATGCCAACCACAGTAGCAATGGTCACACAACAACATGATATTGGCACTTTTCTTCTAATCATACACAAAACATGGAAGGCCTATTAGCACAATGGCCAACTTGAGATGAATGGAGCCATCAATGGATAAATGACAATTTAAGAGCATAATTTTTAGAGTGCTCCCGACACTCCCAACCATCCTCGCCTTCCAACAACGAGGTGCCACTAGGCAACACATCCCTCACGCAAAGAATAGTGTGCCCTGACGCCTGATGCTGTAGATAAACGTTGCAAATGAGATCGATACACACCGCTATGAATACAAGCATATTGTAAGGTGTTAAAATGCTTAGCGATGAATAATTTCTCCATGGCCCGCTTGAAAAACTCCGTTCAATCCCGTAGACACTGGGCCCACACATCTGGATTGTCCAAATCTACAACCAGAGCCAACTTCTCCCAAAGGGAACTCAGTAAAATTGGCTCTCGCCCATACAACAATTGAAACGGACTGAATGCTGTCAGTGAAGCCTGTCGGCTAAATCGATACCCCGTGGCAATCCATGCTATCATTAGATCTCAATCATGATGGCGAACCTGAAGTAATCTATACTTTGGTAGGCCCTGCTTAACAATCTAAACAACACGCTTCTTCAAGTCATTTGCTTTCGAGTGATCCCGAGAAGTGGTACGGTGGCCAATCAAAGCTTTGGTACACAACTTTGAAAGCCACAAGGAACTCACACCTCTAATCTGTCAACACCTTAGCTAGAGCTCCAAAACAAGCCAACACCCAGTCAAGGAATGCCATAGTTGCTAATTCCGAAGAACTTTGTGGTAGTGCCACAAGCTCAATCCACTAACTGAAATGTTCCACCATCATCAACACATATTTGGCTCCACATGGGGTGACAACAAACGGCTCGGCAAAATCCAAGAACCAACGGTAACCCCCAACTCCATAATGGACAAAGGCTGTAGCTGTGGTGACAAGGTGTTGAAGTTGGATCTAACCTGATCACACACTTCGCACCGAGAAACATACGTGGCGACCTGCTCATACATGTCGGTCTACGAGTACTAGCTGCGTAATATCAAATGAGTCTGTTGCACACCAAAATGTTCAATGTTGTAGCTTGTGCAGGACTGGACTCTATTAGAAAACCGCGTTTTAGATGGCGTCAATGCTGCAACGTGTTGTGTTTTCTGAGACGTCTGACGTTTGTCGGACTCCGGCCGCAATACTTGAATTTTTTTTGACGTTGCATGAAACGTGCCCTTGTTAAAGACGAAATGCACAGATGTCACCGTGGACAGACACGTTTTGGAGGACGTCACTAACAACGTGGTCACGACTGAGTGCAACGTCATAGAAAACGTAGGAGGTCCACATCAGCCACTGCATTCATTTTTACCGTGAGATGACTACAGATCGCTGCCCGGAAGCTAAAAACTAAGCAAAATGGGAAGCTCCTCTACATAGATAGGCAAAACTTGTTTGTATGAAATTATCGGCTTTGCTTACATGGGATAAATTATTTTGATGGACTTACAGAAACACATAAAACTAAAAATTTATTAGTGGCTCAACTTAAATGCACATATTACATATATTTTGTATATATAATATTATTAAGTTGATTATATATGGGATTCTTTGCTCATTAATTTAAATTGGATCACAAAACATGCTTGTTAATATAGAAATTCTAGTAATTCATTCTTTAAATTAATTTTCTAAAAGAATGAGTTCCAAAAAATTTAAAATGTTTAAGTGGTCTTCGGTTGTTAAAAAATTATGAAAGTGGAAAAAAAAAATGAGGAAGGTGTAAGTGGTCTTGTGGTGTTTCAAATTCTAAGAGTAATTAACAAAAATTGGGAATGGACGAACTACTATAAGTTTGTTTTAAAAATTGCAAGAGCGACTAAGAAAATGGGAAAGGTGAAAGTAGTCTTTGGCTTTAGGAAAATTGAAAAGAGTGAATTAAAAAAATGGGTAAGATTTAGAGTTGTTGGGTTGTTTTAAAAATTTGAAGAATTAGACAAAAAATTTACGGAAATGAATGAAGTGGAATATAAATGTTTTTAAAATGTCCATACCTTGAACAATTTTTTTTAATAAATTTACAAGCGGTCTTTGGTTTTAGGGTAGCTCAAAAGAGTGAATAAAAAACTTTAGGAATGGTATAAGGGGTCTTGGGATCTTCTTACAATTCCAAGAGTAAATGAATAAAATGGGAAAGGTGTAAGTGGTCTTCGAGTTTCTTTAAACTCACAAGAATGGATAAATTTTATAAGGAAAGGCACCGTAGGTTTTCTTTGAGTAAGTGTTTACAAGTTTCAATACTTAATAGAGTGGATACAGAAATGAAGCAAGTGGCAATGGGTCTTGGAGTGTTCTGTACACAAAATCGAGTGATTAAAGACAATGGAAAGGTGAAAGTGGTCTCCGGGTATCTTAAAACTCACAAAAATAAATAAATTCAATTAGGTAAGGTATAAGTTGTCTTCTGGATAAATTATTTAATGGACTTACAGGAACACTTAAAACTAAAAATATATTAATTGCTCAACTTAAGTGCACATGTTACATATATTTTGTATACATGATATTTTAGGGTTGATTAAATATGGGATTATATGCTCATTGATTTAAATAATCTCATAGAGCATGCTTGTTAATATTGTAGTTTTAGTATTTCATTCTTTAAATTCATGAACTTAGTGGCAAATGTTTGAGTGGTTGTTAAAAAATTGCAAAAGTGTTGGGAAAAATAAAGAAGGTGAAAGTGGGCTTTTAGATTAGGAAAACTAAAAAGAGTGTATTAAAAAAAATGGGTAAGTTATAGAGGTGTTGGGTTGTTTTAAAAATTTGATGACAAACATAAATGACAGCCTACTGCCTTTAAAAAAAGAAACGGAATGAATGAATTGGTCTTGGGCTTCTCTGAAAATTGCAAGAGTGAATGAAAAAAAAATAGAGAATTAATAAGTAGTCTTTGGTTCAGGAAAAATTCAAAAGACTAAATAAAAAACATAAGAAATGGTTGAATTGGTCATCAAGTGTTTCTTACAACTGAAGATTGTAAAAAAAATAAAAAAATTTGTGAGTGCTTATCGGGTGTTTTTAAAATAAAAACCCATTGAAGAAATAATTGAGAAACGTTGAAGTGCTCTTCATATGTATGGAAACTTGGAGGTTAAAAAAAGTAAAATGGGAATGCATGAGTGGTCTTGGGTAGGTAGAGAAATTGCAAGAGTGACTAGAAAAAATTGGAAAATTAAACAATGGTCTTCTATTTAGTCAAAACAAAAAAGAGTGAATAGAAAAAATGGAAAATGGATGAAGTGCTCTTGAAGGGTTTCAAAGATTTGAATATTGAAAAAAAAATTGGAAATGTGTAAGTGTTTTTGGGTCTTTTAAATTGCCCCAAGTTTGAAGAAAAAAATGGGAAAACTTAAAGCTGTCTTAGGGGGTCTTAGGAGTGAATTAATAAAACAGGAAAGGTTGAAGTGATCTTGGTCGAAGTGCTTCTTGGTTGTTGTACAAGTGAAAAGACTAAAAAAAATTGGAAAAACTTGAAGTGCTCTTTTTGTGTTTGGAAACTTAGAAGGTTAAAAACAAAATAATGCACATGGATGAAGTGGTCTTGGGCTGTTATCAAATTTGCAAGACCGAATGACAAAAATTGGGAAATTGTCAAGTGGTTTACTGTTTACACAAAACTCAAAACAATGAATAAAAAGAATGGGAAATGGTTGAATTGCTCATGGGTTTAGGCATAAGTCTCAATATAATATAAAAACAGAAAAGTATGTAAATGCTCATTAGGTGTTTTAAAACTAAAAACATTGAATAAAAAAAGGCAAAAGTTGTGGGAAAAATGGGGTGTTTATGAAGTTGAAATAGTAAATGCAAATGTTCTACATGAGTCTACTTAACCAAGGAACATGTTTTGCACTTCCTTATCACATTGTTTATTTTCTTTGGCCTAGCCACTTCTTCATAGTTTTCCTTTTTAGTACAAACATTTCAAAATGCTGATGAATAGAGCTATGTATATTCCTCAATTATAGATTGGATAAACTTAAAACAAATCAAAGAGCGGCAAAGGATGCAACAACTTGAAGATAATAGATAACCACACATGTTGTATTAATGACTTCTCTACATTGCAAAATACACCATAATCAATAATATTCAAATCATTCATTTACAACTTGAAGTTTGTCAACTACACTTGCCGTTACAATTGCCATCATTTAACACTAGACATCATCGAAGACGTCACCAAATATGTGTATGAAAATGTCACTACAAACATGGAGTATCCAGAATGACGTCGCCCATGCCATTAGTGTCGACATCCTCAACAGAACTACGCCATCCTCAACAAAACTACGTCATCATCAACGGAACTATGTCATCCTCAACAGAACCACGTCATCGTCAACGGAATTGTTGTAGAAGACCCCTTAGAGCAGAAGTATTTAAACACGAAGATAAATATCATCAAAAGTCGATCACCTTCCATCCATAGTGGATGAAATTTGTCGCATGGAAGGTAGAACTAAAGGATGACTTACACAAAAGCAACCTCTACATCACCCACACTTTACTTTTGGAAGCGTGGGTGAGAGCAAACTGAACTTAGGCGATAGCAATGGCAGGTGGAGAGCGGCGGAGCTCACTACAATGCTAAGAAGAGGGAGATTAGGAGAACAACAAGGAATAGAGAGAGGTGACTTGAAGGTTGGAGCAAAGCAATGGCGGCTTTGGTGGTGGTTATGGCTAGAGCCATGGAGCGCTGACGACAAAACTAGCTGGGAGCAAGGAAGGCGATTTGTGGAAGATCAAAACGACAAGAGGAGAGCTCAAAGGGAAGGACAAGGCCAAGAGTAGGTTTGGCCATAGCCAGCTAACCTTAGCCATAGCCAAGTTCAGTGCTGGCCACCACGGAGAGGCTGCAGCTGCAGCAAAGGTGAGTTCAAGTATTTGTAAGTTTACACGTTAGTACATCCTTCTCCCGTGTTTTTTTTTTATGCTCACAAATAAATTATTGATGTCCTTCTTTGATGTGAATGTGTGTGCTTTGTCACGAAGACCATGGTGCTAGGGAGGCTACCGTTTGACTCCGAAGTAGATGTAAAAGTGGCAAAAGAGTACGAGCGGCAGCAAGTGGACAAGTGCAGGGTCCATCCTGATTAGGCAAGAGAGATTGATAAGGTACATAGTCGTATCGCCGAGATGGAGTATATCAAGCTGTGAATACGGGCAATGAAGTGGTGGGTGAAGAGAACATAAAGGAGCAAGAGGCGGTTGAATCCCTTTCTAGCAATCAGGCAGATGTCCATGTACGCACAAAGTCCAAGAACCCCTTCTTTGGAAATTCTTTGAATCCTCTTGCCGTTGAAGATGATGTACTTTGCGACTTGAACGCGGTAGACATGACATCTTCACGTCAGTTGTGACGTCCTGGTTGACATCGCAAATAACATAATGTTATGTCATTGAAGACGAGGGCAATTCCTCTAATTTACATGGAGCGTTGTTGTGAAATTATAGATTGCCCTTTGCACTTTAATATGTCATCTCTATGAACTCTTACAAGAAGAGAGTGAAGCACAAGGTGAGCCATCAACCTGCCCATGACATGCTACAAAGACAACAAAGCAGACAACTATTGTGGTAGGAAGCAATGGCCCAACACCAAAGCGAGCCAATCTACCCAAACCTCTACATGTTCTGTTAAAGAAGTGATGCTAGCATGACTTCATTGATGCCACAACATACGGGCAATGTCTTTTGAGATGTTTGAAACAACATCTCCCATTTTTTATTGCGTTAGATGAGACATGTTGTATATGTTATTGTTGAATTTAGTAGAACATGAAGATGTATTATTTGTCGTTGTTTTAAACGACGAATGCAACAACAGTCCTGCCGGGTTTACCACCATGCATGATATTGGAAATGTCAAAGCCAACAACCGATGTTGATGGCATGTTCATTTATTACATCAGCACTAACATCATGGTTTCTTTGTACTCATGTTTAGTCCAGGCTAAAGTGGACACCACATACTTAGCCATACTTGTTGTGCATGTTAGTAGTAAGAACTCCGGCCTTAAAAAGGTCGGCGTGAATAAAGTGTCTGTTAATTCCTAACACTATATCAATGTCCAAAAGATAGAGAAAAGTGGTTGGGAACTACTTCTTCCTTTCGAGGGTAGACACTGTGAGAGTAACAGGTGAAAAGGAGAAGTATCTCCTTGGATAGGTGAGTAAAAGAAGGGAACAAAGAGAAGAGAAAATTGATTGAATTGATAGGGGTAATAGGTTTTTTTTTTTTTTTTTTTTTTGGGTAGACACATGGAGTGGAAAAGGAAGTTTAAGAGTTTAGGAGGGTAGCGCGTAATTCTAACGACGTTGGAAGAGGTGAAGTGAGACTGCAATATATAAGTATGTCTCTAGCATTTTATCACAAGTAAGATTTACTATAAGGAACTCTGATAAGTAGGGAGGAGTATCTTCAAGTGATTTGCGGAGTTGAGCTAAGTGATTTGCGGAGTTGAGCTAAATAGTGAGATATTGAATGTGGGAAATGGAACAATTGCTAACATTAAAGAGACACATCGTCAAGGAAGGTGAAGGAACCGTAGTATTTTTTGCATCATGTCTCCAATCTAGGTCGCCAGTTGTTCTTCAGTTATCTCCTTTGGATGTCCGAGTAACCAACGATTGTGACCCTAGTGCGTTGCTCCTTCTTGTGGCAGTATCGGATTGGCAATCAGACCCCAAAGTTGGTCATGATTGGGTCCTTCATATGTTGCTTCAAAGTAGCGAATTGGGCCTTCAGCTTCGGTCTTCCCCACCCATAGAAATTGGCCTAGCACTCTGGCTTGATCACGCAAAAGATCTCCAATGAATCGTACTTGATCTCTATTAGTTGCAGATGGCGCATGTCTCTTTGGCACTCTAGTAGGTAGTGGAGGATAGATTGGAGGTCCCGGACTACGAGGGGCCCTACCTCGATGTCCAAAGTTTGGAGATGCATCTAATCTTGGCCTTTGAGCACGGGGTTGCAGAACCACATATGTCATGGGTAGAAACGGACGATATCTACTTTGAGGAGACGGTGGTTGGGTGAGGGGAAGATTGTGATCTGGAAGATTAGAAAATGAGAGCTCTTGTTCCGGTTGTGGAACTTTTGATACTGACATCGGTTGGGGGTTTGTCTTGACAGCTTGCGAAAGGTTTACATCGACTAGACTATGAGAACCTGGAGAGCGATACCAAATGGTATTTGACATAGTGGTGTGAGACGTACTAAAGGTTAGTTGATGGTGGGGCTATAACTATGAATGGTTAAAAGGTGCGGAAGTGTCTTTATATTGCATTTTGTTGGTGTTAATAAGACATTTTAGTGTGTAGGCAAAGTCAACTTCCTGTGAGATTTAGACAAATGTCGAGAGATGTGAGGACCGTTTATCTTTCCGACATATTTTATGGGACAGTGGTTTTGGCAGAGATGAGTTAATTATGCTGGTCATGAGACAATTGTCAGTTTGTTGGGTTGCTTGATATAGAAATTGAATCCGGCGCTTCTGTCTTTGAGCATGTATCAGTAATGTTATAGTATTTATATTATTTCAAAGTAAAGTGACTATGGGGGATCTAAGATTATAGGTATTGGTTGGTTTTCAATTTGTCTCTTGTGTATGAGTATAGACATGGCATGGTGTGCAGCGATGGTGTTAATGTTTTTAAATGTGTGTTGGATGGTTGTAATGGGAATATTAAATTTTTCTGTAAGGATTGTCATTGGCAAGTTGTGTGAGGTGGCTCTAGCTCCGGCAGTGACAATGATAATGGGGTCTACTTTCCACCCGTGGCTAGATATGTTGTCGATTAGCGATTGGTATTTAGTAGTTTTGTTAAGAACTGTCTGAGTAGAAAATCTATCATTACAGTATGCAAATTCAATAAATTGTATTGTTAAATTTGGGTTAATAGTGGTGGGAGGGGCGGTGTTTAGTGGGAGGCCGCGCACGCATAATATATCGGGCTTAAGTCAAGCATTACATTGATAGCGGCAGAAGAGATATGTGCATGGTAGAAGCCATGGTGGGACGGTATTTTCTGGTGAGTTGTTATTATATGTACCTGCATGCATGAGGGTGTATCATCTTGATTTTTTTGATGAGATTAACATTTTTCTTAATTCCCATACCGCTTTATCATGTCTTTTGGTTATTAGTGCGTGTATATGGAGGTGTTGGCATTTTAATAAGACATGATGCCATGTGTCGGGATCAATTGAATTGCATATAGAACATGTTATATTCAGAAATCGGGTATTTCCAGAGAATAGTTGTTTTCGAGTGTTTCCCATGTATTGTCCCGTGCGGAATTTGATAAGGCAAGTGATTTGTGTGTCCGTAAGGTTGGAGTTATTCTAGAAGCCTGTTGAGAGTTTTGTATCAATGTCAGTATTATGTAGCCATTTGTCTATGTTGGGGAATTGTGTTGCTATGATTTCTAGGTTGTGAATTCTGTCATATTTAAGAAGGTGTTTTTTTAGAAATCGTATTGGTCCTTTGTCTGGTGAATTTGTCATGTCTGTCCATTGATCTTGGTGGTAATAGTAGGGGGTAGAATGGGCGTATTTGTGTGGTTTGGAGGCATGTGTATAAGGTTTATTGGTGCCTTCTTTGGCTAATTTATCTCCCTTTTCAATTCAAGATATTTGGGAATGGGCTTTAACTTTTAGTAGTGTAGTGGGTTGTGTTCGTTTAAATAGGAGGTTAATTATTGAAGTTAAGAGAATGCGGTCGGGGTGGTTATTATTCGATGTTGGGTGTGTAATATGATTATTAATTAGGTAGAGGATATTTAGACAATCTGTGAAGATATGTGCTGGTTCATTTGGGAAATGTTTGAGAATGATTTTCAGAGTTTTATAAAGAGCCATCATTTCAGCTCTTAGAATATTTTGTAGGCCAGGTAATCTTTTGGAGATATTTAGTTTCTTTGAGCTGTTATATATGCCATATCCGGCGGTTTCACTTGTCCAGTTTTCAAGACTAATTTCCATAGGTTCTGTGAAGGAACCGTCGGTATAGTAGCAGTGTTATGGGTTAAATTTAAGAGGACGTGTGTTGTAATACGGGAGAGGTAGAGAAAGGGAGTTATTACACTGAGAGGTAGGGTATGGAGCATTGGACCATTGTTTGCTACAATTAACTTTGAGGTGTGTTGGGGCTGGTGGTGTTGGGTTAGTGTAGATGTAGTCAATGCCTATGGTTTGTGTTATGGCATGAATTATGTGTAGTTTTTCTACATTACCTATGATATTGTTTTGGTGATGTATACATAGGATTTGTAAATTAGATGGTTCAGTGTGTTGTATAGGTGATCGTCGGTTAAGGGTGGGTTTGGTATATATAATGGTATCGGCGTCAAATAGTGTAATAATATGTGTATCAGGAAATGGTCCTGTAAATGGTGTGGGGTTTGTGTATCAGTTTATGTTTGGGGCAATTATGAAGGTGATATTGTTAGGGTGTTGTTGTGCAGCTAATCTGGCCCAATGTATGGCTTGTTTAATATCTGTATTTGTGTGGGGATGTGCGAGTCCTATACCTTGCCATTTGGAGTCAAATGCTTTCCCTACTAAGCCAAAAATCTTATCTCTGTCAAACGGTGAGAAATTTTTTTGTAGTGTTGTGGGACATGTGAGTGGTGATGAGAAGTAGGAGTGAGTGATGTCAAATAAAGATGTGAGAGAATGAAGGATTTCGGTTGGTAGAGTGTATTGTACCGATTTAGTGGAAGATTTATTGGAAATTTGAGATTTATATCGTTGGTATAACCAAATTATTTCGGTTTCAAAGGATTGGGTACTTGGAGTTAGGTTATGAACATTTTGATAGGATAGGTGATATTGTTTCCATAACCATGCTAATCTTGTAGCGCTAATAGTGGTAAGGTGGTGTCCATTATGTTCGTGTAAGTGGGCTTTGTCATTTTGGGCTATTATGGTAGGTGTGGAGATATCAATGTCATCATCAGGGTTACATCCTGTGGTAGAAATTGAGAGGAGTGGAATGTTTGTGGGTGGGTGGACATACCGGGTATCACTAGTTTGGATTTGAGGGTGGTGGGCCGCGACTATAGTAGCATAATGGTTGATTTGTTGTTGTTGAAAGTAGTCAATAAGGAGGGAGATGTTGTGGTTGGTAATGGTAGTATTATTCCATGGGAAAAGTTGACGTTGTGGTTGCCATTTCATATACTGTGTGTCACGTATTATCCATTGATATAGAAAAACAGTGTCTTTTTTTATGATATTGTTTTTGTCAGTATAATTCCGAGTGCGATGGTTTACTATATTACAAATGGGATAGTTTGTGGGATTTTTGAGTATGTATGAAGGAGGACGTGTAAAATTAGTGATATTGTATGTCATTGTAGGGTTAGGAGGTATTGGATTATGAGTGTTGGTATTATTTTGTGGGATAATGTATGTGGGTTTTAATGTGTGCGGTGGGCAGTGTATGTTACATGTTGTGAGACATTGTTCGGTACATGTAGGTTGACAAAATAATTGTTTGGCAATGTGAAGCGCTGATTTGATTAATTTTGTGGGAGCGGTATGGAATGTTTTGAAATCATTGTGATTCATTAAGTGGGTATCATTCGAGAGAGTAATATGTTGAAGTGTTGTAATATTTTTTGTGTGAAGTTTTTGTAATAGTTTATTTGATAGTGTGTCATTTAGGTTGGGTAGTTGTGCTACTGCGGTGGTCCAATTTTGTTCTAGTGGTGTTGGTTTGAGCAAATTTTTTTCAAGAATACTACGTATATGAAGGCCAACATGATTTTTTTTAGTAAAAATAGAGTTCGAGTGATGGGGGAACGTAAACAATCCGATTTTTTAAGGCAAGGTAAGAATTGAGATCCACCATATTTAGTGAGGATGAATTTCAGGAGACCATTGTATATGATTCCGATTTTTCCTCTGTCATTAAGGGCTTTAAGTAATTGGTCTCCTATACATCTAAAGTATGCATTTTTAAGTGAGAAGGCATTCATGCCATAAAGGTTAATTGGAAGTTGTGTTATTATGTTTGACATACATTTGGAGAGACCACAAATGTTTTTATGTAGTGCAATAATTTTCTTATCTAATTTTTTAATAGCAGGCATGGAATATGGTACAAAGTAAATGCTATATGCTATGCCTGCTCTTATTACGGTATCTGCCATATGGATTTTTTGTTTCATTGTACATGGGCATATTATAAGATCATTGCATTGTTTTATCAATATAGTGGTCGTGGCATGTATTTGTATTTTCCACTTTAAAGAGGCTACAAGTTGAATTCCAAAATAGGGGTATGATTCGTTTTGGTGTAAAGTAGGTATAAGTTGTCCTCGAAAGTTAATGTTTGATGCTTGTAGGTGGGCTTTAAATTTGGTAGGGTTCATTTTTGTTTGTTAGGACTACCTATAAGTGCACATGTAGAAACTCCAAGGTCCATTCCGGTCCATTGACAATATCTATCAAGTTTGTCAAGTTGGATCTGTATGGAATGTAGTTGGGTGGTTTGAGCAGCTAGATCGTCCGCATATGCAACAAAATTGATAGTAGTTTTGGATGTTTGAAAAGTATAATCATGATTACAACGTTGTAGCCATCGGAGTAAAGGTTCGAGGAAAATGATGAAGAGATACGGACTCAGCGTGTCTCCTTGGATAGTCCCTCTTTGGATGGGGATTGGGCGAGTTTGTCCAAAATGTTCTCCTATAATTGTAGTATTGGCTTTAGAGTATATATTACCAATGAGAGCAACGACATCTAAAGGGTATCCTAAGTCTTGTATGATAGCAAGTAGTCTGGCGTGATCAATGGATCCAAAGGCATTTTTTAATTCTATATAAAGAATATAAATTATCTTGATTTGTAAATTTGGCATCTTCAAGGGCAGTGATGATAGTTTGAAGTTGTCTGGCTCTTCCTCTTTCTGTTTTAAATCCCTCCTGGCTGTTTGTGCATGTTACAATAAATGTTGAAATAAACAAAGAGAATGTGCAAGTGAACATGGACTCTAACATGACAAATGTCAATGTGAACACATTGCCAGACGGGTTGTTGACATTCAGCAGCACCCCTCAATGTTAGCTTTGGTGTTGTAAAAAACGTGCCATCATTAAGGAAAACGTCTTCCAAAACATGGACATGTTCAACATAACGTCGATTCTAACAACCATGGGTGGGGATAAAATGCCCTAAAATGAACGACGTCACCTAATATGGATTGTACACATCATCAATGGAGGATCTACGTCAGCAAAAGTACAAATTTCATGCTACTGCCCAGTCAAATTGGTGTTGGATGAAAAAAAGTCCCGTGTGGCAACACCGAACAAAATCATTGCTTACGTGGACATGTACATTGTCCACGTGGAGCCTTTCTCAAAGCAATTCAGACCTCGTTCTTTTGGACGTCATGACGTTGACAACCCCAAATCACCCTTGTCACATAAAATTTGGCATGTTTTTTGCCTGTCTAGGTAGACAGACATTAGGTGACATCAACATCAACGTCAGAGTATATTTTTTTTAGATTCATACATGTTTGACGACGCGTTACATAAAACGCGAGTTTCTTATAGTAGGAACATCCTCCTACACATTGCTAACCATTGTGGGCCCTATCTCGTTCCTCAACCATTGCCAAATCAGACAATGTGAATGCGGAGCCAGACATCAACGTAAGGTAAGCCGTTGCATGCCACACTGGGATTGGCTCCCTGTTACAATTGCCATGCCACACGGCACCAATCAGATTCTCCTCCAAAGGACTTGGATTGTGAGATAGACCATCCCCATCCAATTTCGTGATGTCGGCCCAATGTAGAACCTAAAGTCATACTCTAGAAGCATCAAAGCCCACCTGGCAAGCTTTCTAGTAAGCTTGTCAGACTCCATGAGCCACTTCTAAGGCTAATGGTCGGTCACTAGCTTACAACGTTGGCCATACAATTAGGGCCTAAGTTAAGCCTCCCCATAACCAACAAAAACACAAAGCCAACGCCTAGAAAATTATAGTGTATCCAATCGTCTTCCATCACATTACCACCAACTCAGCTCCAAATGGAGGTTTGCTATTAGACAAGACCCTTACTTTTGGTCGTTGATTATGGGGGGTACCTACTGCTGGCCACCCACTAAATATGGCTGCACAATTTGAAAATTCATAACTAATTCAATTTTCAATGAAAAAATATGAAATCACTTAGGTTGGAATTGTAAATCTATTGGCTATCACTGAAAAATAATAGTATAATTATCTCCTCTCTCCATATATGCACATTCCTTAACTTGTCAGTTTTAAGGGGGGCTTACCTTAAATGAGCTATGGCCCAAACTGTGGCCAAAGCCTCCTCCTCATAAATTGAATAGTTGGACTCTCTGTTGTTGCTCTTAGAAGCAAACGCCACAACATACTCTTGTCCCTTTTCATCCTTCTTACTCAAGACTACGTCTAATTCCACAGCACGACAGTCTATGTGCAACTGTAAAGGTTGTGTAGCATCCGAACGCCGTAGCATATGTGCTGAACCAAGCTTGAACTTTAAAGTAGCAAACACCTATTGTTGCTCCCAACCTTAAGTCCATGTCTGATTCTTTCCCTGGAGAATAATCAATGGCTTGGCAATTAAGCAAAAGTCCTTGACAAATCAACGATTATAATTTGCCAAGCCAAGAGAAGCTTGAAGCCGTGAAAGGTTGGTTGGGGCATGAATTTTCTTTGTATAAAGGAAAGTTCCTAATTTATTTTATATAAAGAGGGATAGTATATATTATACATAAAAACATTAAATTATATATAGTACTAGAGTGAGAATATAAAATAAAAGTATCTAAGCAGGAGCATAAAATCTTCCCAAAATGTAGATGAGCTTGATTGCATGCACAAACGGACGGAAACCAATTCTATACGTTAAATAATTTCTTTGAATCTCCTGTGCCAAATGCAAATTAGTCCCTTGATGGCAATGTTGCTACTTGTGCATGTACTCCATCATCAAGAAGACCACAACATATGAGACCTAAGTTGCTCATGATAACCATCTATTCCTTTCCACTTGAACCCCTTAACACCGAAGTAGACCATGACAGCTTGGGAGAATCTACAAGGATAACTGATTAAGCAGAACATCATTTACACAACAAGTACATTTCACGGAAATCTCTATGGTTCGCTAATCCCTGCATGGACTGGAGATTAGAGAGATCCATTGGAAAGCCAACTAGGAGCTTCAAATGCGTTTAAAGGACGTGAGAGACAATGACTAGTTGTGTATTTAAGAGTTTGAGGAGCAAAAGCACCAAAATTGACCTCACCTGGGCCTAGTAGAAATTTAAGGGTTAACCAAACTCTGAATTACCCAAAGAGAAACTTGCCAAGACTTTGAGTTGATCTAAAATGCCCAAACATCCTTGCTTAATCTCTTTTGAGATTCCAGGCCACATAATTATTTTCATGGATCTATCCATCTTTTAACTATTTTCAATGAATTATTAGAAGGCAATGAATTAGAAGGAAAGTTATTCTGGGATAATCACCGTCGGAATAAAAGAATCACCGTCTTAACTGGATCTTATCTCTTTCAATACTTCAACCATTTGTGTCAACTTCTGGTCTCGTCAACTATTTACCGTTGCCGATTAATCAGACACTCTCAGCCTCATCAACTAGAAATCAGATGCATACAACGACATTTCATTAGAAGTATCCACTTCCAAGCCCACAAGCCATCTCAGATTGCCTCAACACAAGAAACTGCTCAAAAAATATTGGTTAGTGTTGAAGCTTAAAGCTAGCTGGGCTTATCGAGTCATCACTGCAGTTTCTCTGAACACACAGCCTTCACCACAACTCTATGCCAGAACGAGTCTCAGATATCCAAGGAAGGTATGGAAGCTGCAGACACACAGACCCTAACCCTAGCTTCTGGCTTGGCTCTTTCGAGCGAGTTTGCACAGATGGAATCAGCGTCGATTTCGATTTGGGGAACATTGTCCTCACGCCCAGCCGGGCCGCGCCTGCTACCACGTCACAGAGGAAGAAACATCGTTATCCGAAGATGCCAAACTCCTGATCTCAAGCTGTACGTACATGTGAATGCTAATTCCCGCATGGATGTAACAAAGCTCGCACCGAATTCAACTGGGTCCGCAAAGCAAGTTGCCGCTCACCTGGGAAGATTCGTGCTATCACCAGGCCGATCTCGAAAACAGATGAACCAGAACAACCAGAACCCATACCTCGGCGTAAACGAAGATCAGGACGCAGAGCGACGCGCACACATATCGCAAGAACCCCTCGCGGCGACCGAGGGAGTCCCTGAGGCGCAATCGACAACGTTCCGTGAGTGACATGTTCACCACTACTTCGTAAGAGCCAGTTTCTTTCATCGCCTGACACGACATCGTTACAAGAACGTCGCTCACGAAGCCTAGCTACCGCCGAAGGAACTCTGAGGTGCCGAAATTTTGGCAAAGATGGTGGAACTCGTGCCTTAGACTACGAAATAACACTCTCCAAGGCATGCCGTGCAGAACTCATACAGTACCTTGACAAGCTTGAGCAAGGCGGTGTTCATTCTCATGAGATCGGAGAGACGATGGGAAGTGCATGCATGGACGGGTTGGCCGATGGCACCATCTGACATCATGACTCTGACATGACTCTGACACCATCAAGGCAGCATATGACGTCATCACGCTCTCAACCCAAGGTCTAGGTTTAGTTTAAGGATGAGTTACTTTTTACGTTTACGTTATTTTACCTTTTTTCAAAAATTTACCTTTACTTTATTTTAGGGTTTGAAATTCCTCGTTTGTGCGATCCTCGAGAACTTAGCGTTGTGTTGGAGGAGGATGGATTTTGTGGTGTAGGCTATGGTGGAAACCCTAAGAGGGAGCGAGAGAGCGAGGCGAGCATGAGCGTGTGCTGCGTCCTTCTTTTCATTCGGCGTCGCTGTTGCATTTTTTTCCCCCTGGATTGATCAACGGTTGAAGAAGAAATTGACCTTCTCTCCGTTCCTCCTCCGGCCATCGCCATGCGCTCCCACGCCATAGCTCTTCCTCCGCTTCTGCTCCTCTCCTGCTGTACGTGCCGGCTCTTTGTGCATTGTTCTTCCTCTTCTGCGTCGATCAGTTGATTAATTAATCCGTTTTTTGCCAGTTTTTCTAGCGTCTCATCACGTAGCTGCTTCGAACGATCGTCGCTCATGCGAGGCAGCAGTGCTGCAATGGTCCACCAAGGAGAAGCTTGCGTTGTTGCACCCGCTGCGGCATGGGCGCGTGCAGATTCTCGATCTGCTCTTCTTCTTGCATATCCCGCGAACTGGCGGGCGTACGTATCATCAATGGTACAAGCATTTTTTTCACTCTTGTGGTCCTGTGTGTGTCCTATTTACTTGGTGTTGAGTTTGCCTTTGTGAATCATCTGAGCTAGATATCTGACGCAATTGCGAAATCTACTACGTGGCGCATCTTTTAGAGTAAAGTAGTTAACAAGCAGAGAGTGTTATTCTCTGCTTAGCAGAAGCTCCACTCTAATAATGAAATTTGTTCTTGTGTCGGGCAGCTTCTTGAAGAACCTTTATATGCCAAAGGATAGGTGTCCCCGATCGTATGATAAGCTCCGGCTGGACTTGAGGTTATTGCATACCTGACTCCTCGATATTTTTCTTCTCTCTGCTGTTCTAAATGATTTTAATGTGAAGTCGGGTATAATCAGCATTCTTTGGTCTGTATGGTGGGAAATACAAAATTTGTGACATGTAGTACTTGAGAGGTGAGGGAATTTCTGTTTCGTTCGTCTTCCGTTCATATATATGGCGCCAAGTTGTTGGTATGCGTTGGTATGTTTCAAATCTCTGCTTAAACTTATATTCCTACAAAAGAGATGTGTATGTAGGAGCGCTTGCAGATTCCTCAATTTTTTTTCTTAATCAACTTTCAGTTGATTAACAGGTAGGGTCAGGGATTGAGGGTGCAGCCAGCCCAGTTGCAGGATTTTGTCTTCGCACGATGACATGAGCATTTTGAACAAGATACCGAGCAGAACCTCTGTTGTAACGAATATGCGAGACCCAGTGGATCGAATGTTGAGCACATACGAATTTTCAGTGGAAGTGGCTGCTCGTTTTTTGCGTTTGAAATCCATCATTTCATCCCGTAGCCCTTTACCTCGTGCTAATTCTTCTTCCGAGCTCGTGAGCACACTTACTATCTGGCCTTGGAAGTACTTGGTCCCTTTCATGCAGCATGATATTTTTGCACGGGTAAGACATGTTCACTTTCAAAATATGTATCTCTAGGAAATTTCTCTTGCTAATTCAGGGCGAGTACTAGACTTCGGTCCTTTGAGCGAATATTTGATTCTAATTCTCATTACATCGTAAACCAGGTATGTGCATTGGAGTTTTATGAAAAACGACGCTGATTGTGTGCTCTGTGTGTCAGCGTGATGCCCGGCGAGAAGGGAAGGTTGACTGGCCTTCGTCAACCAATACAACGTACGATGCACCTACGATTACCATGCCTTTAACTGAATTCATACACCATCCAGTCGCACATGAACTTGTTCATAATGGTGCTACATTTCAGGTCCCACTGTGCTCCACAACCACTTGGATAACCTGACGTACTTTTAGAGTGTTTTATGTTTTTATTTGTGCTTCCTGGAAGTTTCCCGCATTATGAGAATCGTAGTTTTGCAGTTTTTGAACCAGGGCGCGGGGTGTGCAGCATTAGAGATCTTTCTATTCTTCCTTTTTTTTCAGGAGGGGGGGAGGGCAAATTGCTTAACGAATGTGGTTGATTTTATGGTGCAGGTTGCAGGATTGACGAATAATTCATATGAGGAAGGTGCCGATCTGATTCGACAATGTATCAGTCTGTATCCTAAACTTGGATATCAAGTGCTTGATGTTGCCAAGGTATGCTTTCAACGCCAAAATAGTAACGTCATAGCATGTCAGACCTCATTGCTTGATATTGGTAGGTTTCGTCTGGATGAATCAGTTTTTGTATGAGAACTGCTGGCGTTGTGATGCAGAGGCGATTGGATTCCATGTTGTATGTGGGCTTAACGGAGAAGCACCAGGAGTCGGCCATAACCTTCTTCTCACTTGTGGCTGATCAAGTCCAAGTCCAAGCTGAAGCTCTGAAGGGGATTTTGGATCGAAACGCATCGGTTCCAGGTCTGATTAACACGTCAACGAGCTTTTTTTAAAGAAAAAATTGAATGGGGAATTGGTTATTTTCTGTTCAAATTGGACTTACTTCTGTGAGATAGCTGTGCGAGTGATTAAGTTGCCGCCATGGAGCTTTATAGTGCTGACTGACAACGACAGTGCAGGAGAAAGATCCTTCGAAACTTCTGCTCGCAGCGTATAAGTCTTGCATTGCCAATTTGCGCTCCTCTCATGCCGTTCGTCGGGCTTCCACGTTACAGCTGATAAGCCCTGTCAGATTTTCTCAAGAGGTTCGTAATCCAGGATTCTTTTGTATGTGAAAAGTTTGTAAAACATTTGAGTACTTTTAGTGGACTTGATTTGCATGGTGATTGACAATGGTATTTTGCTTGTGTGCCATGGATCCAGTTTGCAGACAGGTGAAAGTCACATGGATACATATGCTCAATATGCAGTAACTGACATTTTTAGTGTGTGACTTGTCGAAAATCATTTTCTGCAGACTAACTGTATGAAATTGGTTATTCCAACAATCCTTGTGCCGATTTCGGATGTACTACTTGAAAAGACTGGGAGGCAAATTGTGACTTTCTTACCTTGTGCATTTACAGGAAAGAAAGCGTATACCTTCAAGTGTGCTGGAAGAGATTGTTTCTTTGAACAAGCTAGACATGGAGCTTTACGATTATGCCAAATTCATTTTTGCCAAACAGCAGAGGCAGTTCGGATCATCAACATCACCTCAGGTTGTGAATATGAACAAGATGAATGATTTGATCGACTTCCTACCTGGTGCAATTTTTTGTGTTTAAAGTACCCTTAGAGAGCCAAAGTTCGCAAAGATTGGTTACGTAGCGCGTTGCTTGCCCGCTTTACCATAGGCAAGTTCGTCGCTGTTAGTCGACTGAGTTGCGATGTGTTTTGTCTGAATGCAGGTTGAGGAACACCAGACTGTCGTTTTGTCGATGTTTCTTGTTCTATGCATCACGATGAGCATACTTCTTTTGGGATTTGCACTTGTGCTGAAGGTTCGAAATGGGATAGTAGGGAATGATTGGGTACCGTTCTGGTTACGGCGCTTAGGGTTCATGCAAGCTCATGAAAAGCTTTAAGGTAGGAATTTCCACGTGCTTCAAAGAAACGATACGAAAAGATGTGTTGTCTTGGAGAACGTCATCTCTTGCCACTGCTTGGTTGGTGATATCTTCTGCTCTTGACTCTCTATCTAAACTCCGCCCAGTCATGCAGGTTAGAAATCTTTTTGAATCAATTCTCATGGATCCGTGTAATCCTTCTGTGAAGAATGGATTTCCTGTCTCTAAAATACTACTCTCCTAGGCATTTTTCTTCTTGTAACCACTGCTCCACTTCAATGATAGCTGTTAGAGGGACTCACTCTGCTATTTTAGATACTCTGTCTGGTGAAGGGAAAAACGAAACTATATCACTACGTGCTGGTCGAAGAAGCAGCAAGTGAGATGATGGAGGAACCTTTGTTTCAGCGGTCCCGGCGGGTGGACCGGGGTTGGCTCAGAGGCCGGAAAGCAGAGCGCAAAATACTCCTGACCATCTTGTAATGCCCCCAGTTGCCAATCCGTGACAGGCCCAACATTCTCAGGAGTGCGGTCGACGAAGAAGTTGGATTGCAAAACAGACGTGGTTGGAGTGAGCACGAGACGAGATCTGGCCACGAAGTCTATGCCACAAGCAGCAGCAATGGAGGGACCGTGGAGCTGCGTGAGGGCAAGATCACATCGCACTCCAGCCATTCGTTCCAAGCACCGCACAGCGAAAGGGTGCGGACTCACAAGTCCACATGCGAAGGTGTTGGCTCCATCCCAGGCCAATCGGCATAGACGTCGCCCAACTCCCATGCTTCTCCACTCCTTGCGCACAACGAGTTGGGTGATCCACATCACGTCTCCTGCACGTCTAGGTATCCTTCCCTTAGTCTCTTCCTTAGTATTATTGTGCTCTAATCCATCAAGAAAGGATTTTTGCTTATTCCTTAGCTACGTGTATAATGTTATGAACTTTGCTGGATGTGAGTTCATTGCACATATTCTACAATGCATTTCTGATCGCGGAGTCTGTGAAATGGGAACGACATTGCATGAGTGGAGATAATTAGCGCACCTTGGCCTGGGGCGTAGTAGAAGCGGGTGTAGAAGGCGTGAGCGACCACTTGGTCTGTGACTGGCTGGATTGCGGCCACAACATAGCAGCGCTTATTGTCGGGGAGGCACTGGTTCCGCAGCCGCTTCGCTGACATCTTCACGCGGCGGCCATGTTTCACGTGCCCACCTGGAACAGCAGCAGCAGCTTCTCCCACATATTCATCAGTGCTGTAGGACGCCGGACCCTTAATCCACTGTATGCAATTCCATCTACGTACCGGAGGCATTCTATGCAAGTAGTAATAGTTTTCTGGGATATGATGTAGTACCTGCTGCTGCAGCATTGGGTCCCCAGATGCCGTAGTGGTCACTGAAGAGGTCCGCACATTGGCTCAACAGGTCGTCGTCCACTTTCGATGCTGGAAGCAACAGGAAGGCCAAGTCGCCAGCGCCGCAGATCGCCATCCTTTTCTGAAGAGACGTCCTATCGATTGGGCTTACACAGGATTATGACCGAACTGTAACTCATGCGGCTAAAGACAGAAAGGACAGGCTTTGATGAGACGTGCGGGAAGCATGTGAGCCACGAGTGATGCATCTTGACACGAGTATGATGAGTCTCCTCTCATATCTTGAGAGAATTTATTACCATGCTTCCATTCAAACAGCCAATTCTTAAAGAGGTCATCCAAGAGAGGACGGGATCTAGAAAGGTAGTGGCATTTGAATTAATTTGATAATCCTCTGTATAAAAACGATGCGATGACATCTTTTCCATGATATATATCTCAAGCGGACATCTCTCCGAGCAAAAATGAGGGGTGACAAAAATTATGACTGGCAGCCTACAAAAACCAAAGGGATTATGCTTACCCCGCAATACCAACTACCAGTGACTCTTTTCTTTCATTAGAACTTCCCTTCCCAATATATTCCTCTCCTTATTTCTCTCCGCATCTGATCGAAGGCCGATGATAAGGTCTTTCCCCATTTTTCTCTTCATCCTCGTCTCTCTCCTTGTTTCCTCCCATCAGCTCATCGACACAGAAGCAGTAGAGCTCTTGATGGAGTTGTTGCCATTGCTGACCATTATTCAGAGCCCGGCGCAGCTCCGATCTTAATCTTTCCAATTCCATTTGCATTGCGGCAGTAGACCCTCGTTGCTGTCCAAACGATTATCTCCACGTTAGTGAATTTCCAAATATCCAGAAACTGGAAAGTAACAAGGAGAAAGTAGTGAACTACCTCCAACTCTTGTATTTGGCGCTCCATGGCTGCAGAGCTGTATGAATGACCTTCAATGTCCTCATCTTCTGGATAAGACGATGGAAGCACAACCAATGGACCTTCCCAGGAATTTGGCTCATGAGACGGCGCATCTGACGCCACATATTTACTTAAAGGAGCCACTGGTATCAATGGAGTTTGCCTGTTCGTAGATCGCCCATGTTGCAGCAGAGGAGGCCGTGGCAACACTAGCACACAACTGATAGGTCCTGAATAGGTCACCGAAAAGCTTAAAATTGTCAGCGACAATCGATAAAAGAAGCAACCACAATCGACTGGACAATGATCGCTAGAACAGATACACTGGTTCAGCCTGTGGAAATGATCCTACGGTTTAACCAAATCGGTATGAAGAGCATATTGACAAGCGAAAGAACAAGTTTCGTAATATAAACAAGAACCCTACCTTTGTTGTGCGTGAACGTTCTTAAAACTTGTTTGCTTGTTGTGTCCCAGAGGCGCGCTGTGCAGTCCTCAGATCCTGAAACTAAAGATACCCCATCCATACTGAAGGCTAGCGAAGTGACTGCTCGGCTGTTGAAATAAGAACGAACAGGTGATTTAGTAAGTTCAATAAAAACTGGTAGACAAAGGACAACATGAAATATAATCTGCTCATTACCGTCAACATCCAAGATACTAAGATCGCAACCATTTGAGTGCTTCACATAATGACGCCATACCAAATGATAGAGAGACGGCATCTCGTTACCTGTGGCCGATAAGCGCAGCATCAGTACCGAGAATTCCATCAGCGAGAATGCCAGATGATATAGGCACTCCAAAGTTTAGGGCAGTGATGAAAATCCTGCCATCTGCACCACCCGCGTACAGCGCATACTCTCCAGGATCTAATACGACAGCATTTAACGCAGTCGGAAACACTATTGACCTTAGTAGAGTTCCAAGGGCAAGGCTCCAGATCTGTGAACATGCATGCAACTCTGAAAAAATCAAACCAAGAAGACAAAGGAAAAGAGGTTAATTGCACAAAGCTAGACTGACAGATTTTGACACAGCTGTAAATAATCTTCAAGAACGGCTTTGCAACTTCACTGATTTTAACAAATGCGTTGAATATACGGCAGGATGAGATCGGAGCGTCACCTTGCATGTATGGTCCAAAGAGCAAGAGACGACAACAGCACTAGAGCCACCAGAGCCAGCAAGTAGTCCCGTCACTGGTAGAGTGTGATCAGACCATCCATACATAGCAGCGACTTCTCTCTCGCATCCTTGACCATCCTCTCCCATATCCAATACCCTGTAAAACACGACAGCAATCAGCACCATACCAGATGGATGAGACGAGTTACCAGAGCTTGGAGAAGGAATGATCAACTGCGACAGAGATGAAAGGCAAACAGATCCGAATAAGCCAGTTTCTGGAGTTGGTCGATATCTTTTTAGCACAATAAACACTGGCTGGAATAACAGTCATAGAAAAGAACCTGAGAAGAGGCCAGACATTAATGAAACCGTTATCCGCTCCGGAGATGAGTAATGAATCGTCATCAGAAAAAACCAAGCAACTCACGTTCGTGTAGTTAGCTGACCATACCCTTAGCAACTGCCCGGTCGCCACCTAGCACATCAAAACGAAATAAGCAGCAGAAACGAATAACAAGTCGCTTACTGAATACACAGCAAGGGCTCTGGCTTGCTACATGATATCAACAATGGAAAACCAACCTCCCAGAAGTAGATTCGGCCAGACGCACCACCACCAGCAAGGTACGCTCCATCACTGGTACAGGCAAGAGAACCAATAGGCTCCACCGGATAGCTCTTAAACGCAACTTGGTTCTGCAACATGAGGATCCCTCTCACATCAGCAAATGACACATGATCCTTTCCTGACATAATCAAACTGAACATAACATAGAAGAGAAAAAAATTGCACTTAACCTCTCCATAATTTGGTGTGAAATCATCGACACAATTATAAATTACTCGAAACACAACAAAATCTCTGCAACTAAACCCTAATTTACAGAAAAAGATACTAATTCACTAAACCCTAATTTACTCGGACAACAACAATTAAACCCTAATTTAGTGCAACTAAAAAGTGCACTTCACCTCTCCAATTGCAATCAACCAACTGAAACCTCCGGCTTCACAGAATTTGGTGTGAAATCATAAAACAAGAACTAAACCCTAATTTATGGGGATAGAAATCATTCCAGGAGGAGTTTGCTTATCACCTTGTGCCAGGTCCAGAAGTGAACGGCGCCACCCGTGCCGGCGGCGGAGCCAGGTTTGTGGAGCTGCGCGGCGGCCAAGAAGTGGGAGCCGACGGGGACGAGGGCATTGCGGGGCGTGGCGCAGGTGCGGAGGTGCGAGAGCACAACGCCGGAGTGGAGGTCCCAGAGCGTGACGCCGGCGTCGACCCCAGAGCAGCACACCACCACCTCGCCTGCGCCCGCTCCACCTCCTCCTCCTCCTTCCATCGCTCCTCACCCTCCTCACCCTCCCCGCATGAACGCGGACAATCCTTGTCCTTGTTGGTTGCCTAAACCTTAAACCCTTGACGCAACAGGCCGTTATGCAACCCCTTCGCTAACTTACACTGATTATTCTTCTCCCACGCAAGGCTCAAGGTTCGGACGCTTAAACCCTAAACCCTGAGCGTAAGGCTGAAGCCTGGGAATGTTAGTTTTAACCCCTCAAGGACAGAATTTGTCCACTTTAACTACAATTCTCTCATTCAATCCATACGGTCAAAATTCACAAAATTGTTGACCACATCATCTCATATAAGTTTAGAGGAAGATCCTACGGTTACATTCTCAAAAAGTTCATCTTGGCGGTTTTTAATTGATGGAGTAGAATTTATTCTAAAATGGGGTGTGGTTTATTAGGGGTAAACCCCTAACGGACCAAGGCATTTTTGAGGAATTTCTATTTCATTGATTATAAACTACAAAGATTAACTTTTTGAGAATGTAACTGGAGGATCTTCCTCTAAACTTATATGAGATGATGTGGTCAACAATTTTGTGAATTTTGACCGTACAGATTGAATGAGAGAATTGTAGTTAGAATGGACAAATTTGTACCCTGTATGTGCACTTGGTTGTTTTAGGGACTAAATTACTGTATAAAATTCAAGATTTCTATTTGAAGTTTAGACACAATACATTTCAGCTAATATTAGATACTATGATTGAATCATGGAAGATGATTATATAAGTTTTTGGAAGTGGACTTTGGAGTTGTATTTTTATTTTATTTATGTATATGTTGCTATTTATCTTGGACTAACGTCGATTTTGTGAGATTTATAATAGTGTGTTTACATATATATATATATACTATTAATAGATGTGTCATTGTCATGTTGTCATTTTATTTTCATTAAATGGAGTGTTTTCAATTTCAAAGCATATTTTTGAACTTGCAATGGAAAGTTGATCATATCATCATTATCACTGCAGGGGCTAGAGCTACAACACACATACCACAAATGACAAAACTTGCTGATAGATTCAAAACATCTATCTCCTCTATCTGCAAGACCTTTGCAATATCAATGTCATTGCCATACATCACGCTATGTCCATACTAATCACAAAGAGCAACTAGAAAACAATCAACTTGTATCAAAAGTACATGATCCAACATGCATATATGCATATATATATATATATTTATATTTATATTTAATTTTTAATTATTATTTTTAATTTTTGAAAAGAAAAGAGAAAAGAGAAGGAAAGAGGAGAGTGAGAAGGATGTATTTTACTCTCTTTATTAGTCAATGGTCACTTGTTACTAATCCCAAAGCATATACCTTTGCAAGAAGGCAATAGTTTCCTTTTGCTTCTCTTTGTACTGTCGACAACGATATTAAAGGACTAAAATTTGTGCTTGCACTATAGGTTTCAGTGAGGGAGGAAATACAAGAGTTCAAATTATAGCCAATATCAGAGTTTCTATTAGAACAGTTCAAAGGTAAGTAAAAATGTTTAAAGAAGATGGAACTTACAAGCGCAAACCTTGCGGTGGAAGTCACGCTAAAAAACTTAGTGAGAGAGATGTGCATAGTATTGTGCGTTACAAAAAACTCATTGTCGTTCCTCGGTCTTAGAGATTTCTAGTATATGCCGTACTCAAGTGTGTAGACGTACTATTCAAAGGGTATTTCATAAAAGTGGTATTTTTAGTCGAATAGTAGTCAAGAAACCTTTCTTGACACCTCGTCACATGTCTCAGCGGATAGCTTTTGCTCAATAGATCCATAGATGGAGTCCAGAAGAGTGGAAGCGAATTGTTTGAACAGATGAATCTACTTTTGAGATTGGAAAAGGTTCTCGACAAATTCATGTTTGGAGAAGTGCATATGAGCACTATTCATCAAGTTGTATAGTTCCTACTTTTAAAGTGGACGGACAACTTTGATGATTTGGGGTGCATTTGCTGGAGGACAGAAGTCACAACTTGTCTTTATGCCAAAAAGTCGACATTCTGCTAAGGATCTTGTGGAAGTGGTCTACGATGGCGAACTGATTCATTTCTTGGATAGAGCTCTAGAAGGAATGCTTATGGAAGACGGCGCACTTGTCCATTGCAACAAAACATGTGAAAAATGAAGACAAACCCACCAACTCGAAAAGCTCAATCGACCTGCAAACTCTCTCGATCTCAATCCATTTGAGAGTGTCTGGAGGATGCTAAAAGATGTTGTGCAACATGGCAAGGAATGCCCTAGAAACTTAGAAGTGTTGAAGGTAATTCTTGAAAGAGAGTGGAATTTGGTCAGTGGTACAAAGTTCCTTCAACTATGTCATTCTATGCCCTGAAGGTTACAAGCAGTGATAGCCACTACATGAGGACATACACGTTGGTAGATATGGAATGATTTTTTTTTGTATACACATCTTTTGGCTTTGAAATCTATCTCACATGTTACCAGCATAGAGGTGATCTTGTGGCCAAAATTTCATTATGTATCAACAAAAACTCAATCCTAGGAAGGGTGTTGAAGTTGGAAGTAGTGGTAAGCTTTCCCCTCTGTTTCTCACAACAACACATGTTGGTGGATTTGGTATATGTTTTTTTGTGTAGATCTTTTGGATTTGAAATATTCCACACTTGTATTTGAATATTTCATACCCAAAATTTCATGGACAAATAATTTTTTTGAATTCTTGGAAGGGTGTCAAAGTGGGCAACTGTGAAACTTTTCTCATAGATAACCCCCATGTTAATAGATTTTGAATATCTTCTTTTGAATACATTTTCTGGCCTTGAAAATTTTCCCACATGTTGTCAACATAAAGATAACTATGTGTCAAAAATTTCATGTTGAAAAAACAAACTCGCAGCCCTAGGGAGGGGGTGAAAGTTTGAAGTAGTACAATGGTTTTTCCCTTTGTTTCTCACAACTACACATGTTGGTAGATTTGGGATGTGATTTTTTTCGTGCACTTTTTGGACTTGAAAATTTCCACACATGTAATCAACATAAAGGTGTTTTCACTCCAAATATTCCATGGGCAAAAAAATTTCCTCAATCCTTGGGAGGGTGTCAGAGTTGGCAGCTGTGAAACTTTTCTCACAGCTAACCCATGGTGGTTAATCTTTGATATCTTTTGTTTTCGAAGTCCCTTGGACTTTAAATTTGGTATGCATATTTTCAACATAGAGATGATGTTGTTCCCAAAAATTTACGGTAAAATAACAAATTTTCAACCCTATGGAGGGTGTCAATGTTGGCAGCAGTGTGGGACACCATCCCTGGAATTGCCCAAACGCCAATTTGAATGTTACCCTACTATACAATCCTAGTACAAGATCCTACAATGACGCATGTAATTTATTTTCATTTTTTTGCATTTTGTGTTGAATGCATTGAAATTGACAGTTTTCAGTGAGTTTGGGTGTTAAAATTTGCGGGCCTTTAGGAATTAATTCCTTGTGTGTCTCAAATAATCCTACATTTTGAAGTATTGACATGTGTTGCAAAACCACCTGCTTCATAATAAGCTTGATTCACCTTGTTGTATAGAAGAAAAGTGGCTAATTCTAATGATTGGTGGCAAAGTGAGACACATGGGGAACATCATGGGGAAACCATTTACTAGCTCTTGATTCCAACATTTAATGAAAAAGTTATTGGGTTTTGATTTTCACATGGGGAGACCGCGCACCTCGAGCACCTCCAAATTTTTTGCTAGGACATTCTATTGAATGTGAGATTTTCAATACTTGCAAGTTATATCATTTCCCTTCATGTTGTCAAATTTTTTTTTTGTCTTTGGTGAAAAATAGCATATTTCCCAAGTCAAACATTTTCACACATTGTCGGGCAAGGGATCAAAAAAACTTCTTCTTTTCCACATAAAATTTAGAGATCTTCATAATTTTTTAATTTTATTTTTTCCACAATAGTATGTGGTGTAAACCTTCTTATTGAACATTCAGATTATCAATCTAAAACATATCAAGTTCACAGAAATTTAAAACATGAATAAACAATTTTTGAACCTCCACTCTTTGCACAATTGTTTTGAACATACTTTACTTCTTTTCTACTTCTAAAAATTGGTGTACAAGGAACTAACATCATTCTTAATCAAATGGCAATGGATCTAGACCTTGTGTAGTGCAAAAATTTGATACCAAGTGAAGTTAAAGTCTATTGATCTACTCAACAAAGGGAAGAAAATGAACCATTTTCTTGACTTCAAACACTATAATCTTTCAATCCATGCGGCCAAAGTTTATAAAATTTTGTGAATATGTTTAAACTTAATCAAGATCCTACAGTCAAAACTATAAATAAATGTTTCTTTTTCGTTCAATATACAATACACTAGAATCCATCAAATTTGAAGTATCTTTGGTGCAAAATTGTCACAGTACCTTAGGAGGTTAATAACAATTGGTACTGCGGTGACGAAGAGTGAGATATAACTAAAAGAACTGGTGCTATTATTACTGACGAAGAATTGTGTGCTCATAATTCAGAAAGTATTAGAGTTATTGTGAAAGTGCTTCCCAAAGGGGCAAGCTAGGAGGAACATGGTGCTAGCCCGTATGAGATTTAGAAACGGAAAGAAAGAGAGCATGAGGAACTTCATATCCCTCTTTTTCTGCTTCAGTGAAATGCTTAGCAATCAATCCCCTCGGGCCCTACCCCATGCACGCTAAAGCTCCTCCATAGTCCCCTAAGTTCTCAAAGAATTGACGAATGGTTCCCCCACACCTTTCCCAAGCCAAGTCACCATGTGCATGTGGTCCCAGTTACTAACATAAAGCAGACGCACATGACGACCACATGGGGCTTCATCTCCCAGATATGGTCCCTAAATGTTCGGGTTGGGCTCCTCATGACCGCACCATTTTCACGGTAAAATCCGATGTGGTTCCAAACCAAATCATTTGGTTACCCTCTTCTGAATTACCTTTTTAACCATATTATTACCACAATGTTCCCATTGAGTTCCCGATGAGTTCCCATGTTGTTCCCTAGAGTTCCCCACCATGTTCCTAAATGTGTTCCCTAGCATTCCCCCATTCCCAACACGTTCCCCATGTTCCCAATGCATTTACACTTGGGAACCAATTTACATATTTAATTTTTTTCCAAATTTACCTTTTAATTTTCATGTTCTCTATGAGAAAACTAGTAAAAGTTGGAATTTCTGGTGAAAGACTGATAAGACTTGCTAGAAAATACAATCAAAGGGGTATGAATTAGACCACCTTCTTCCTCTCCGGTATTCTCAGGCCAACTTCTCACAAGGTTGAATTAAGAATGCCTATACAGTGGTCAGCAGAAGTGTTCGGACAGTAATTACAATCTCAATTTAATAGTAACACTTGTCGAGTTTGGTAGGTAGGTGCTGATTTTTTCAGCTAATTATAACTAAAGAGCCACTTGTAAACTAGAAAGAGTACCATCATTCACATTGAGCCACTTGCATGGGCTGCAGTTCATGATGTGTCAATCATGGGTGTCCAATTCATTATGCACACAAGTTGTGCATCTGAAAAATCTTGAGAATCGACATGTATTTATGGAGACCTCTTGCATTTCAAGACACATTGTGATTGAATAAGATTGCTCTTGATTAGCTATGGCTCCTAGAAGGACTCTTGCTGAACGTAAGTTAGTTCTTCAGATGCATGAGAGAGGGAATTCGTACTCCGAAATTTCAGCGGTTCTAGGCATCTCTCGAAGCACTTGCCATGCTATTGTGCGGAGGTTTACAATGAGAGGTCATTTGAGAGATGCTCCTTCACAAGGGAGACCTCGAATTCTTGATGAACGTGGTGATCGTGAGGTTGTAAGGTTGTTGAATGCACCATCTAATGGTACAGCTGCAGCAGTGGGTAGAGAAATGCGATCTCAAGGATTGGATTTGAGTGATGATACAATTAGAAGATGTCTTCAGAGGCAAGGATTGAGAGCACGAGTGAAAACTAAGAAGCCATTCTTGTCAAAGAAACACAAAGCACGTCGATATGCATGGGCAAAGAAGTGTAGGCATGCAAGTTGGATGGACTGGAGTTATGTGGTTTTTTCAGATGAGTCAAAATTCAATTTGTTTGGCTCAGATGGGAGGTAGTATTGTTGGAGGAAGAGAGGAGAGCATCTTTTAGATCAGCATGTGCAACCTACTATCAAATTTGGAGGTGGAAACATTATGGTTTGGGGATGTATGACTTGGGAGGGAATTGGCAACCTTCGTCTTATAGAAGGAAACATGGATAAGTTTGTGTATCGTGAAATTTTGGAGATGGAGCTCATGAATACTATACACATGTATGATTTAGGAGAGGAGAATGTTATTTTTCAGCACGACAACGATCCCAAACATACTTCTAAGTATGTTACAGATTGGTTGTTAGCACAGAAGTTTCAACTAATTTGGCATCCGGCTCAATCTCCTGATTTGAATCCTATAGAACACCTTTGGAATGAAGTAGATTGTCGTATGAGAATGTCAAAGAAGAAACCCACTAACAAGAAGGATTTGTGGGAGAAATTGCAAGAAATTTGGTATAGCATTGAGATTGATACCGTGAGGAAATTGATCATGTCTATGCCTGAGAGAGCTGCAGATGTTTATCAAGCAAAAGGTGGCTATACACGATGGTAGTCATTATGATTGTACATTCAAGTTTTTAGGTAGTCCTCATGATTCTACATTCAAGTTTTTAGCTTGATTTTGTAGCTCATGGCTTTGTTTCCAATGTAAATAGATAACCACTTCACTTTTTGCATAAAGAATTGGACACCCACATCATGTGTTTTATTTTTGATTGATTTCTTGATTGACATTTTTTATTATGAATGTTATGTTACATGTTTTTTGTAACTATGTGATTGTATGTTTAAATTTTTACAACTTGAATGTGAGTTACGTAAGAAAACTAGCTCATATTGGAAGTGGAAGCGTCCTGTCCGAACACTTCTGCTGACCACTGTATGTGTTACGTTAGCAGTTCTCAGTACAATTGCCCATCTGTGCAAATCTTTCGAGCCCTGCTTCTGTATTCTAAATAGATCGAATCATCGGCAACTTTGGCGGCAATCCACAAACTCTGGCGGAGAATTCATAGATTTTCTAGATGAGCCAAAGTTTGTGAAAGCCAGTATCTTGAGAAAAGCTCTATTGTGAGGATAGTACACCTGGTAGTGTGAAGACCCGAAAAAGCTACCCGCTTACAGCACTGGTGTTTTCAGAGGGTACTAGGCTTGCAGACATGGATGAGAATCATGGTGAGTGTCCATTTGTGCAGGTTACCTTGCAGCAGTATGATCCAGCTCTGTCCTCGACCGACACAATCCTGCCGTGCACGGACGCAGCCTGCGGAAACAATGCTCAGTGCACGTCGGTGAATTCGCCGGGCGACGCCTGTGCGTACTCCGTCAGGTATGGCGACCAGAGCACCACCCAAGGGTACATCATCAACGATGTCATCACCTTCCGGAACTCCGCCACCACCACTGCATCGGCCAACGTCCACTTTGGGTCAGCAACTACAGATCTCCCATGTTTTTGAGTAGTTTCTGCAAACATCAATGTTGTTTGGAAAATGATCAAGACTTAGGCATTTCACGAACTTCAGCATTCAGGAAATAAGTGATAATCTATGGAGTTCTGTTCCAAGGCTTGTGAAATGCAACGTCTGGATAGAGAGGCAAAGACACTGTGAGATGTTTTGACCTTCTTTCTCTGAGCATTAGAGGTAGCCCTAACTACCTCTGAATATCCATTATTAGTTCAAAGAGGAAAAAGGCAACGAAGAATAACCATACAGCAGAACCGATTCTCCTTCTTTCTTCTTCGAAGCGGCAAACAAACAGTTCTATTCTGAGTTTAGAGACCACCAAGCTCTTCCGGATTTAATAAAGGTTATAGTCGATGCTACTTAATTTGAAGTAGTAGCTAACAAGAATAGGATTGTAAACAAAAAGAGTGGTATTTTATTGTACCCTTGGGTTCTTAACAAATGGCTTAACCAGTCTAGAGGTTTGTGGTGCTGCAAGACTAGAGGCTTACAACTAAGTCTAGAGGTTTACAACTAAGTCTAGAGGTTTACAACTAAGTCTAGAGGGTTACAACTAAGTCCAGAGGGTTACAACCAAGTCCAGCGGTTTGTGGTACTGCAAGTATTATTGTGTGGATTCTTACACACTGAATAACTTTAGCTCTATTAATTAATACCTTTGACGTTTCAACTTTTTGCAAAAAAAAAACCTTCGCTCGCTCATTGTCTCCTGGTGCACATGCAGGCAGCACTACAACGTGCTCATGGAGAATATTGCTGTCAACGGAGTGAACGTGACGGACGCAGCATCACTCTTAAACCCGCCTTCTAATCTGGGTGTGATCATGGACAGTGGTACAACGTTGGCATACCTGATGCAACGTCCAGCCTACAACAAGTTCGTCGCTGCAGTAAGGCTCATTCTGTGCATGTTGTGATTCTAATGATCCAGAGTTGTGACTGTTGTGCATAGTTGTGAGAATATGACACGGTTTTGTCACGCCAGATTGAAGCCGGAGCTCCAGGTGCTCCGAAGCGGATTCCGGAGGGCACTCGTGGCGCATATTTGCTTTGCTGCGGCAGCAGTGCCGAGTAAGTGATCATTGTATAAATTGCGTGCTTGTTGCTAGTCTAGTGTAAATTGAAGCTATTCTTAGATGAACTGGGATTGCAGCATTGGGACTACTTTTCCATCAGAGAATCTTTTTTTTTTTACGGTGGAGCAGTCATGGAGGCTGAAAGAATTTCAAAGAAGGCTATATTAGTTACTTATATACAAAAAAAATTAAAGTGCTTGAATGAGCAAAGCATAATTGCCCAAATTGCACACCTATACCCAAAAAAAATCTACTTTACGTAACATAACTTTTAAAGCAAATCTAGGATCCATTAGTAATGTCAATCATTTCTCCATATTCAATAATGTAATTTTCTTCATTTATGTACCCTTAAAATAAATAATTAGTGTTTTTTTTGGGTTTTGTGACATTGTGACACCAAAAGTGGTATACCCTAGTGTGCTTTCACCTTATACGACAGTCTTTATTTCCATAATTATAGATGGAGGATAATAGAGTTTTTTCTTTCCAACTTTACAATGGATTTTTTTTACAAGTTGTAAGATCATCATATAAAATTTGGCACTCTTAGGAGTAAGATTTCAAAAGAGTTTTAAAGAGCCCGTTTTTTTCACATTGCTCAAAACTTCCACATTTTAATGCAACAACTCAAGATAACTTGCACTTAACCCTTTAGTGTCTAAGTCAAGTGGCCACTGGCAAGGCCGGGGAGAATTCATGAGTGGAATAGGTTGTGCAAAACATCATCTGCACATTGTATACCTTTCATCGTGACCCCACTTCACGGAAACCACTGTAGTTTGGCAATACTTGCATTGATTGAAGATCAAGGAGATGCGTTGGAAAGTTGTTGCAAAAATTGGCGTGCATTCTGACCACTACGATGATAATAATCAACCATGGAAAAAGTTACAACACCTAGAGCACCAAAATCGACTCTTCCAGAGCCTTGTAGTCGCAACAGGATATAATGAAGTAATACATTCCTGGATGTTTACCCTGATGTGTACGTCTAACAAACATAAGTCCCATTGATATGTACGTTCAAAAGACATTAGTTCAAAAGACATTAGGCTGGATGTACACATTAGGCAACATTGATGTGTACATCCAGCCAACATAAGACTCACTGATATGTATGTCCTATTAACCCTTTAACTCCTAAAGGCCCGCAACATTTCAGCACCCAAACCCACTGAAAACTGCCAGTTTCAATGCATTCAATACAAATTGCAATTAAACACTTTCTTTATACACTTAATTGTAGGATCTTGTACTAGAACTGTAAGAGTATATGTGATAAAGTTTTTGTTCAATTTGAAAGCATAGATGGAAAGATATTAGACTTTTGAATTGAGATATAAACTCTTCCTAAGGTCATACCAAACACCTTTAACAAACTTGATCACCAAGTTCTATGGCAAATTTTTGCACTATAGTCCATGATTTTCTAGTTTTAACTTAAAGAGGATCATGTTAGGCACATGTGCACCAAATTTTAGAAGTAGAAGAGGGGTAAAAGATGTCCTTAAAAATCCTGCAATGCAACTATGTGTTGAAATTAACAATACACTTCAAGTTTTGCATATATCATATCCTTCTCATATTTTTGAAATTCAAAGACTTCCATTCCCTTTCGAAGATGAATTTTTCCTTTTATTTGAATGGACAAAAACTCAAATTTCCATTGAATTCAGAATTAACATTGTTATTTGTCACACTAAACCACTGCACTATTTGTATATGTTACTGAATTTTTTTTGTAACTTTTGAACTATATGTTGGATTTCTACACAAATTATGTCTATCGGAAGCTAACTAAAAGTTGCCCATGTGATAAAAATCTCAGAAAATCATGCCTAAATTTGAGATTGAGGAACCTTACCCAATCTCAAAATGTCCCTCAAGGGAATATTGGGCCTTTAGGGTTTGAGGACAAGGTGGCTGTGGATGATGGAGTATCTATAAGTGGAATAGATGATATTCTTCATAGTCTATTACGATCGTAGATTCTTCCATCATCCATAGCTACCTGGTCTTCAAAGGGTTAACATGACTCCTACTGATATGTACGTACCATTGACCCTATGAAGACAAGGTGGCTCTAGATGATAGAGAATCTACGAGTGGAGTAGATGGTATTCTACATAATCTATTCCGCTCATGGATTTTCTCATCATCCAAAGCCATGTCGTCCTTAACCCTTGGAGGCACGGCAATCCATTTTAGGTCGTTTTGGCACAATTATCTTGAAAGCAACTGCTAAAAGCCACCTCCATGAAAGATTCAAACTATGAGAAAGAGGTGGAGGAAGATTGACATCTATTGAGACAATGGCCTCAATAATCGGTGCAGGCATTGGCGAGAGACAATGATTTCCTTGAATGGGGGTTGTGATGAAATATACCCGAAACGTAGGCGTTGTCATGCATGATCCGCAACACTCGCAGATTCTCGCAGGCCAAAAAAGCTCATCGGCCTTAAAGAGTTAAAGGGTTAACATGACTCCTATCAATATATACGCCCTACTGACCCTCTAAAGACAAGGTAGCACTAGATGATAGAGAATCTACGAGTGGAATAGATGACATTCTACATAACCTATTACGCTCGTAGATTCTCCCATCATCCATAGCCACCTTGTCGTTAACCCTTGAAGGCGAAACGTCCCATATTGAGTTGTTTAATCTCGATAGCAACTGCTACAAGCCACCTCCATGAAAGATTCAAACCATGAAAAAGAGGTGGAGGAAGATTGGCATCTATTGAGACAATCGCCTCAAAAATCGGTGCAAGCATCGGCGAGAGACAATGATTTCCATGAAGGGGGGTTGTGATGAAATGTACCCGTAACTGTTACACATGATCTGGAGCACTCATAGATTCTCGCAGGCTAGAAAAGCTCAAAGTATTAAAGTGTTAACATGACTCCGACTGATATGTACGTCCAGTGAACATGAGATACACGATATGTAAGTGGGGGGAACATGAGTCCCTGGGAAGGAGTTAGTCGGAAGTGCGTGGAGGTAACGCCAGCGGGTAAGTTAGGGCATTCAGAGAGGAAGACGGACGGGGTGGAATCGAGGGGGCGAAGAGCACCGTTCCAGGCGCGCAACCGTCGCCGGGGTTGGAGAGGACACAGAGAGAAAAAGACGGACGGGGTGGAATTGAGGCGGCGAGGAGCACCGTTCCGAGCCCGCAACCGTCGCGGGGGTTGGGGTGGCCAGGCGCGGTCGCCGCGACGATTCTACGGGAGCAGTCGTCTTCCTCCCCGCACCTTTACGCCCGGAATCGCCCTGGACTCTCCTCGCTCGCTCACGCACGCTCTCACCAGCCAACCCGGCGGGAATCCATCGACCGATCCATCGCTCGCACCATCCATCGCCATCGCTGCCAAAGCCGCAGCAGCAGTAGCAGCACCGCAGCCCGAGGTCCGTCCGTGTGCGCTGCCCACTCCTCCGTCCTCTCAGTTCCGCTTTCTCTCTCTCACTTTTCTCGCCTTCTCTCCTCGCCAATGCGTTCGGCCATTCTCCCCCTCGCGATTTCTGTCGTCTCGTATTTTTCTTGCAATTGCCTCAGCTAGGGCTTGCCAGGAGTTTTGCACTGGCAATTGTGGCGCAGGTTTCATGTTTTCTTGCGGTTTTGGTCGTGGACGTCGGGTTTTGTGCCTGCACTCGTCGTCGGTTGCTGCTGCCAATGTGCTGCTTCATGGAGTTTCGACGGTGTATGCCTAACTCTGGACGTGCGGGCCTTGTGCGTTCTTCTTCTTCTTTAGATGAGGTGCTGTTTGTTCGGTTGCGATGCGTTCTTGTCAGTGGCGGGATCTTTTCGGGAGTAATTGGCGTTTCTTCTTCTTGGAAGGATGTGCGGGGATCGGCGCTTGTAGAGATGATGTGAGGCTACTGATTTTCTTTGCGGATTTTGCTTTTAAGAGAGGCTCCTGAGAGTCGCAGCGGTTTCTGCCAGAGGTTATGAATGTCATGTTGTTTTGATAGCGTTGAAACCCATGAGTTTCGTGGTTTTCTGGTTTTTCTATCTGCGTCGTTGGATCTGTTTTGCGAAATTGTCTCTGTTTAGGGGTTAGCTTTATGTTTTTTTTTTTTTGTAATGCATGCAGGTGAAAGTATCGTAGGTTTTAAGGAGCTATTGGATGGCAGGCTCCATGGGGGAGCTGACAATTAATGGCGGTACATCTTATTCACTTGCAAGTTCTGATCCACTTCCCTTGGTCGTGCCACCGGAGCCTCTGCATGTTCGCCCTCCTCCATACGATCCACTGGAGCATCCGCATTCTATGACGCTGGGGCATGAACTTGTGTCAAACGACGAAGAGTCTGAGCAGAATGCTGATGCGGCCATGGAGGCTGTGGCCGACGTGAATAGTCAGGATCCTGGGAATATGGATGAGGATGACGTGCCCTCGGATGGCGAAGAATCGGATGGCAATGACATGATCGGTGATAGCAAAGCCGAGTCATTTGAGCAAAATGCGAACGCCATGAACGGGGAAGCTCTGCGGGATGAAAGGAGGAGCAAACGAGCTGAGTCTTGGGCACGTGCTAGGTTCGACGCTTGGAGAGCTTTGAATAAGAAACCTACTACTGAAACGATTGAAGATTTATGCGATCGTGATATGAAGGAGTTGGGAGAGCTTGTGGGCTTGTTCCTTACTCAAGTGCGGAAACAAAATGGCAAGGAGTATCCTCCTGAGACGTGAGTAGTCTGTCCGTCTCTTTGTTGTGGTGAGATAAATACTTTTATCTGCTCGGTGGATGGCCGATGACTTATGAATCTTATGTTCTCAAGGTGTTTATCTTACCTGCATTATTGTGTTCTGTAACAGCATCGGAAGTCTTCTCAGGGCCTTGGGCCGAGTCATTCGTGCTCATCAAGACGCTCGTATTGCTGAGACTCAAGTGCCTGAAGTACCATTCAATATTATGTCGGATGTTAGATTTAAGAAAGCTCGACAAGCTGTGAGCGACAATGTCGCTTCAGCTGGCAGGCTTGGTTTGGGGAAGCGACGCAAGCGCATTGATGTTTTAACCCTGCACGATGAAGCGGCTATGCTTGCTCTTTCTACCTACAAGTCTACCACTGCGAAAGGCTGCTCCATGCGCTTTGCATATTTCTGCACCCGAAATTTTTTCATCCGTGGCCCAGCAGAGCTTCATGAACTCACCGACATGGACTTGACTCTAGGAAAGGACCAACATGGCGAATTCTTGCGGTAAGACTCTTTTAATTGCACACTCTGAAATCTTCCCTTCTTGTGGGGTAAAGAAAAACACAAATGTATTACCAGCAATATTAGATGCTTTACCGAGAATCATGAATTTAAGATTCGTTAGGTATTGCAAACTTGGATAAACTGAAAGATTTGGCAAGGAACCTAATTCTGCAGTTGCCAACCACCCATATAAGAGTGGCTTCTCCAAAATTGCTATCGCTTCTCCAAAATTGTTTGTATGTAGCGGGCCTTTGATGTTGTCGCTTCAGTAACGTATGACTTGCTTCTTGTCGTCTTGTTGCTTAACATGATTTTTTTGACGTCTATGTATTGCACAGGTATGAGAAACGGCCCAAAAGTTGGAGTTCTGATAGTCCGCAAAGCCAACCTGAGAAATACTCTCGTCCTGTGACATGCTACATTGAAGATGTGGTTTCGACGTATAAAATTATGGTAGAACATAAACCAAAGTGGGCTGAAGATGAACCCCCTCCCCGGCCATTTTTTCTTACAGACATTAAGAATCCAACCTCAAGAACTGTGGTAAGCCGAGCATTGAAGAGCTTTTTCCGTGTTCTATACTGAGAGAAGTGATATACCTTCACAATAACATGACATAATATCTGACGTCACCATCCACTGTAATATTCTCACGCAATCGACTCATTGGGTCAATGCTCGATGACATGTGGATACAATGCTGATACATGCTCTTGCTTGTCAAATGCTATTAGCGCTTGACCACTCAGTAGCTTTTCTATCTCGTTCAATTCGTAATGGCACTAGAGTAGCTGCTGTTGGTACGATGTTGATAAAGATTTACCTTGAAATGATTTTGCAGTGGTACACACGGTCGCCTGTCGGAGTTAGGACATTAGCAAGTTGGTTGAGGATGATGACCAAAGAAACTGGGCTTGGAGGAGAATATTACACCAATAAGACAGGGCGGACTACTGGTCTTGGAAGGTATTTACGTTCAAATATATTATATCTGGGTGCCTTGCTCCGACTGATGCTTGTAACGTTTGTGGCATACTGTACGTGCTTTTGTTGCCAGTTGACGGAAATTGATACAAGATATGAGTCCATGGTATCAGCGAGTATTTGTGAATGTTTGAGCTGGGCTGATGAATACTTTTGATGGTGCAGGTTGCAATATGCAGGAGTTCCTATTGACCAAGACATGCTTGCGTCAGGTCCTAGAGTTGCTGGAACATATGCCAGGTAGAAATAATTGCTCTTATATGGCCTTTGTTCCCTTTTCTTCATTATTATCACCCTATATTATGACACTGCATCCTTGTTGTCTCACTCCAGTTTTTCAAGGTATCGTTTATCACATCTTATATGTAGGGATGATCCTGAATTCGAGGGCATTCGTGAAAGAGCAATGCAGCGGATTGTTTCAGGGGAGCTTGATAAATCAACTGGAAGACTTATCGATTGGTCGAAAGCTCTGGCCCTAGAAATGGAGTTGTCTAAGAAGCCTCAGGTAACATGTTAGCATCTTAGCAGGCTTTTACTGTCTAACCATTAAATGACGCAGGTCTTTATAAATCAGAATCTGTTGTTACATTGATGCATCCAGGAATCACAATGGATAGCAATCCTGGTTTGCTCTTTCAAAATTGCCACCTTGATTATATTAGAAGTCCATTATTTATTCTTTGGCCAAGTATAATCAATAATTATTATAAAGATTTCCCTCACATGTAAGCTAATTCTACTGTTTGAATCACATTCTTTCTTGCATGTTTATTCAGTCTGCAGGCACAAGTATCCAAACAGTGGCAATTCAGTCTTACAGCCGAGATCTCTGCACGAATCTTTGTTGTCAAGATGTTGGGTCAGAAGGTTCCGAGCCTACTATGTACAAAGAATCTTTAGGCTGTGATACATGTAAACAAGATAACCACTCCAAGGACTCTTATGAACAGCACCGTGCGTTGGTTGAAGAGTTAGAAAAAACGAAAGAAAGATTAGTTCTCCTTGAGCGGAGGTTGCAGGGCAAGGAGTTTGATGGTGCAGGAGATCCAGACCACCTTCCTCCACCGTATTCAGATATTGTCTTCGAGACACGAGAAGGCCGCAAGGTCTACGGACATAAAGCTGTCTTGGTGAGTTTACTTACACAATTTTTCAAGTGTATATTTTCTCTTGTTTGAATTTATTTTTAAAAATTACACTAATCAAATTAATATCAGGGATATGTCAGGTTGTAATTGTCGTCAAAATTGTACTATTGTTTTTACAAAATATGAATGCCTTCAATGTTAACAGGTCAGTCAATCGGAGGTCTTTAAGGCCATGTTCAGTATGCCCATGGTGGATGGATCTCCGATACAACTGGAAATGAGTTACATAGCATTGGATGCTTTTATCCTCTTCTTCTATAGGGCTACTGTCAATCAATGCGTTCTCAGAAGCCACCTTGTTGAGCTTCTGCAAGCAGCAGACAAATATGGTGTTGGAGCGCTGAAGTTACTTTGTGAACAAGAAATCCTGCAGTCTCTTAGTCCTACCAAAGTGCTAGTCACGTACGTTGTTGGATGGAGGCACAACTCTGATGTTGTGAAAGTGGGAGTTATTGACTATGCGGCGAAGGAAATAGATGATGTGTCCGCTCTTGAAGGGTACGACACTTTCTCAAAGAAATGCCCAGAGGCAGTCATGGAGCTTTATGACGGGGTAGTGAAACGGTTAAAGCGTAAAATTCCTCGCCAAGAACCTTTGTCAACAATTCAAGGTCAGCCAGGTTTGTTGATATCAATATTTGACAATGAAATTTGAGTATGTTCAGATTATGCTGCCATGCGAGTTATCCGTAGTAGTTTTTCTTCCGTTCTCAATATGGTGCCACTGGATGTATTTTGTTGTGGTGTTTATATGCAAGAAGGGCTTCGGTCCTCGATCAAGGTTTACCGTCATTTTGAATTTCTATTTTTCTCCTGAATACAGTAACTTGATCTTTTTACATTTCGTTATTCTTACTTGACAAGTTCATCGCAAGTTTTGTATTCTAGTCCATGCTTGTTGCGGCCTCAAGCGTCCAAGTTCAGGGTCCAAGTGGACTTGACATTCTAGTTAGCATGTCCAAAGATGCATGCTTGTGCCAAAAAAGTGATAACGAAGTTTATTTTCTTCACTAAGGGACCTCGCCATTGAGGACAGCTTGGACAATATTACCTTCAACGATCTCCCTCAGTGCTGGCCTTTCTTAAAGAGGCTGAACACGTTGATCCTGTGCCTCCACTTTTGAAGGGATCTACGAAGTGGGGTGGTTCATATACTAGAGGGTGCAGATTTCTAGTTTTAGAACGCGTTGTAGGTGTCGATGGGAAAGTGCAAGCTTGGTTACTATTTGGTCATAGATGTTCTCTAATCACAGTAAGTCACCTTTTATTCATTGTACCTTTTGCTGTGCCCCCCCCAACCCTTTTTATCTCTAGTTTTCACCACTTCCGCACGCAGTGGCTTAACGGTGGCCCTTGTTGTCATTGTCGAAGGGTAACCTCTTTCTATTCAAGATTGATCGTTGAAGTTTAGAATTGCATAATCTTTTGAAACTAACGCTTATGACCATGAACATTGCTTAGAAAATTCGCAAATGGTTTTGAGTTTTCTTAGTTATACAAGTTCTTTGATAAAGAGAAGAAGATTTCGAGGTTTTTAATGTATGGGATGTGGTTGCAGCTGCTGACGAAGCCTGTGCAGGCGATGATACGGAATTGGAACCTGCCGCTAAGAGATTGAAGGTAGGAATACTCAGCAACCCCCTCATTTTCCTTTGTTACTTGCACCGTTCTCTTAGGGAGTTAGAAACATATCAGTCAGGGTTTGAGTTTGAAAGAGTTTATGCTGGCACTCCTATCTCATAGCTTTAGTCCGGGAGTTTCCATGAAGTCAAGTTGAACTCAGCAAATGCCTGCCATGAAGCAGAGTCTTCAAGGAAGTGAGGCGTGCGAATATGTAGACAAAGACGTGGACTCTCAAGAGCAGGTGCTTCCTCTTGTCCAGACGCCAGGCGGTGAGTGGTGATAAGGTGAGGTTTTCTTTTCTCCTACTGACTTCTAGTCCTTGGAAAACATTCACAATATTTGTCATATGTGTTGCATTTATGGTATACTGTCTTCCAATTTAGGACCCAAATAATGCACCGTTTTATCCTTGAAAATATATTTATCTTGCATTGACTCTGAAGACTTTCTTATGCTTCACATTTTGATGTTGCAAAGGCTTCTGATAGCTGCGAGAAGGCTGACACCTGGTGAAGTGAGCACTACAAATTGTGCGGACTGGCTTCTTTAGGTGGGTTTCATGACAGGTCTGATCTATTTCTTAGATGGAGATTGTTTTATTCCAGTCTTTCCCAAACCTGGGGCTAATTTTGGTAGAATTCATCTATGACAGAGGATGTATCAAAATGTGTGGCATTCAGTCAGATAGCAATTCATTACATTGATGTTCGGACTCTTGGGTCTGTACAAGTTGGGCGAAGAAATAGACCAGGTAGGTTTTCTAAATGCTCGAATGTGAACTAATTCATTTTTCCATTCAGTAGTAGATATCATGTAAATTTCACTCTGATTTTATCAAGTCATTTATTGAGCTCAACGATCATTACTTGTTGCATTGATTTTTTGTGTTTCAATAAAGTGACTATGATCACGAAATGCCGAAGGAAATTAGATTCAATAGTGAATCAAATAAAAGAAATCTAAATTTTTTAATACTATGATTAACACTCACGTGGTTAAAAATTATCATTAATTCACCATGGAAATTTTTTTGACGTGTTTTATGTGCGTGATTAAACATGTGCGTGATTTATTTTATTTTTATAGAGTAAAGTAAAGCACCATAGTAAAGTAAAGAATAAGGCAAAGTTTTCTTACCTTCTCAAGCATGGTGCAAAACACTTTTTTTTTTATTATGACATCAATTAAAAATCTTGGTTTTTTTTATATTTTATTTTCCTACTTTAAGAAGAAGCATTTATCTTCTATTTAATGTTTAGATTTTTCATCAAAGGAATTGATTCTTTAGCAACATTATGTAATAGAACTAAAATGGTAAAAAGTCTAGAACTTTTATAATGCAAAAATTTGACAAATGAAGTAAAGTCTATTGCAAGGAAGGAAAACAAACTTTTTCTTTGCTTCAAATACTATAATTTTCTAATCCATGCAGTCATGTGCTATAAAAATTGTGAGCATGTAACTTCAATAGAATAGATGGTGATTTTACAAATGAAGTTGGAAATATTAATTTTCTTTTGCTTCATGCAAAACAATATAGTGCAATACAAAACAATATATGAAATTGTATATAGTGGAAAGCAGAAGTAGTTGTACAAAAGGAGCTTTTTTAGAAAATCAGCTACCAAATCTACATGAACTATCATAAAATAGCAAGAACACAACCACAAAAGTGTATAGTTGCAACAAGCATAAAACACAGTTTTTAATGAAAGTATGAACTAGAAAAACACACAAGAATTCAAATGTGCAACGAGCCTTTTTGATTCTTTATGCTCAAACTCATTTTTATTGCATTTCAACTATAAAAAACAAAACTATACATTACAAAACACCTTTACAACTCAATGATTCAATTCATAAGCACTCACAAACACTACCACCATGTGTAGTCACATCTTGCTTGATATATATCAAGAGCTCTTTGAGCCATAGAGCGTATCAACTTCCTAACAACATCAACCTCTATATTGTACCAAATTTCTTGAATCTTCTCCCATAAGTGACTTTTAATAGTGGGTTTCTTCTTAGACCTTCTTAGACGGCACTTTGCTTCATTCCAAAGATGTTTAATTAGATTGAGGTGAGGTGATAGTGGAAAGTGTTCAATAAGGATAAAACTTTTGATCACGCGACCCATTTACAACATAATGTGCAATGTGATTTGGATTATTGTTATGTTGAAAAATAACCTCTTCGACTTCTAAACCTCGCATTTGTATAGTGTCCATAGGTTCCATATCTAGAATGTTGCGATGTATATATTTATCCATCTTCCCTTCAATCAGATGAAGCTTCTCAACTCCTTCCGAACCCATACAACCCCAAACCATTACGCTTCCTTCCCCATGTTTAACTGTAGATTGCACATGCTGATCTAAAAGATGTTCTCCACTCTTTCTCCAACAATATTGACATCCATCTGAGCCAAAAGATTGAATTTGAACTCATAAAAAAAACGATATGAGCCTAGAACTCCCAATCTGCATGCTTGCACTTCTTTGCAATCAACATGCTTGTTGGTCCTTGACCAAAGTGGCTCCTTAGTCTTCACTTATGCTCTCAATTCTTGCCTCCAAAGACTCCTTTAAATTGTATTATCACTCAATTACATGCCCTCATATCCAAATGTTCTTCTTATGGCTGTCGTTGTACTAGTTTTAGGGGCATTTAACATCCTCACAATGTCATGGTCACAACGTTCATCAAGATTCTAGGTGTACTTCATGAAGTTTTGTTTGTCAGGCTCCTTTTCTCACGAAACCTTCACATTATGTCAAAACAAGTGCTTTGAGGAATGTTTAAGACTGTTGAAATCTTGCCATATCAATTGCCTCACTCATACACTTCAAGAAATGCCCTATGCTCATTCTCAAACATTCTAGGAGCCATAGCAAATCACCAAAGGCTTCACCAAATCTTAGAAAAAAATCCAAAACAAAAAGCCTCACAAGTGCACTTGTATTGAAAAGATTGTCATGTGCATAACTTGTGTGCATATGAAGTTGTACACACCTCTTCATGATTTTTACGTGTGTAATCTATACAAGTGGCATATTTTGAGAAAGTCAATGTTAATTAGGTGCCATGTGGTGTACTTATTAAAGTTGGCCCCAAAAATCTCTTACCAACCCACCAACTACGCTATAGTCTACACAAATTGGAGAGATGCATCATGTTAAAAAACTTATGCTCCCCACTATATGTGCAACAAAATGGCACATGTGTGGTATACGCAAAATTTGTACTATCTATACCATCTTAGGATAGCACGGCCTTGATTTGGTGTTTTGGATCATGGCAAACCAATTAGATGGTTGTGAGTTCAAGTCCAATACCGGCGTGGTGTATACCACCATAGTCCACCCAACTATGGTGGAGGGTCTCAAAACCTTGTTGTATGGGTATCCACAAGGCCTACAATCGTGTAAATGGCTTGTTCAATAACTTTATTTTGTTGTAGCATATGTCAAGTAGAGGTCTTAATAGATCATGCAAAACATCATTTACATATAGGTTACATTTTATTGCGACCCCACTTCACAAATATCATTGTAGCTCTCGCCAATGCTTGCATCAACTTTGATGGCGTTGGTCCTCGTAGATGCTCATCTTGCTCAACCTTTGAATTTTCCTTGGAGATGACTTCTAAAGCTTGCTATAGGGGATAAAACACCATTACATTAAATTGGAAGATTGGGAGCCTCCCAAAATTATATTTGCAGCTTGACTTGACCTAAACATGCAAATGTTTAGTGAATTTGTACAATGCAATTTTTTGAGAATCTACAATTATCTTTGAAATTTTATGGAAGTTGAAGAAATATGGGTGTATATTTAGCTTGAGTCGACCTGAAAGTGTACAAACATTTACTATTGGAAAAACTATTCATACCTTTCAAAGTCTTGGAAATTTCTTAAATTAATGAATATGGTGTTGTAACGTGCCAAAAACGATTCAAAATTTGTCACTTGTCTTCAAAGGGTTAGATAGAAGTTAGAAATCATATGCATAGGCATGTATTTGATAATGTAGAATACACAAAATGGGTTAAAGTTTAGCAAGACCTACACCTTCTGATTGAAGATTCTTCAACTAACATTTTTCATTTGGAGGTCATTTTCATATCTAAACCTTATGATGTTCAGATACAACATCATACATAACACCATATTCAATAAAACGCCAAAACATTGTGGAAACTAGAAGAGTTGACAATAATCCACCTCCCTATTTATAACCACAACTCCATAAAACATTAAAGACATTGACGATTGAAGAGGTAGGATTTTCTTGTTTTTTATGTGCAAAAGAAGGTAGGATTTGTTATTAGTCAAGACCCTTTAAGTCGGCCCTTATGGAAGGGGATCGCATTATCGACCTCGATCAAGCGGTGCACCAGACGTGAGGTCTGGCGCGGCTCTCGGCTCAGTCCCGCGCCCGTCCTCTCTTGGCCCTTGGCCCAGCCGCGGCCCGCGTGCGGTCGTCCCCTGTCGCCAAGTCATCCCGCCACGATGGACACGCCACGACGGCCCGCTGCCATGTGGCCGCCCGACCGCGGTCTCGCCCCGGCTCGGCTTCACTGCCTGCCCGCCCACGCTGCCTCCATCCAACAGCCTTCCACATCCCCCTTCCCTTCCCATCCGCCTGCGCTAAACCGCCGCCCTGTCAATGTGACAGATTCTCCTTCACTCAACCACCGGAACCTTCAAATTTTTCCGCCAATTATTAATTTGCCTCGATAGCGTTTTTGTGCTTTGTG
>OZ020518.1:1748262-2021372 GCA_963971425.1 Bryoerythrophyllum caledonicum | reverse complement strand
CGCCCTGTCAATGTGACAGATTCTCCTTCACTCAACCACCGGAACCTTCAAATTTTTCCGCCAATTATTAATTTGCCTCGATAGCGTTTTTGTGCTTTGTGGTTGCCCTGTCCATGGCTCTTATTGGAATGCTTGTTCATGGTGCTTAGTTTTGCAATGGTTTTCTGCAACACTTTCTTGGTATGTTTCCTGCCACACTTTCTTTGTATGTTTCCTGCCATGTCTCTTTATTGTTGTGTTTGTTTGTACTTTCCAGGGTTCAATCCTTCTTGCATTACTTCTTGGCATTTTCACATGATTTCCAAATCTTCTGAATTGCTTTGAACATGTTTTTTCCTTCTCTTGCTTTCTAGACAAGTTTGATAGTGAAAACTGAGAACGATTTCGGATCTAGGGGACAGGGGTTTACGGTGGTAATAGTTGTGACGGCGGAATAAACATGTGAGCGAGCTCTGGATAGGGTTCTCGATTCACGGTAGGTTTACAGTACACCTTACGAGGTATACAGTTTAGGATCGACCATTTCCACTTTGTCTTCATGGATGGGTTAGAGAGTGTAGTTGAATTAGCTGGCGGTGACAACGTACAGCCGTGGGTCTACAAAAATGACAGCAACCTGAAATGGGACATTTAGAACTCCGACAACCATAACGGCAATAGAATTTCTTGCCCGGTTAGGAAACCAGAACGTGCCTATCATCACTACCGGCCAATCAACATTGACTTAAACCGGGCAGCAGATGAGATCTCCTCCCAGGTCCAAAAAGAGGACCCCCCTTCTTTAGAATGGGCCCTGTCCGGTTATCTCCAAGGCATCAGCCGATGCCCTCCACTCTGCAGATTGGATAAATCTTCCCAATGGCTCCTGCATGACAATGATTCCTGCCCTAAAATGAAATACCACCCTGGACAACCTGGTACTGATGCCCGTGTTAAGAAAGGATTTTGGGTACCCTGGAGGAAAGTGCCAGAAAAACTAAGGAAATCGGTATAGGCACCGCCACCTAGTCCATTCGACCGGACAGATCTTCAATGGGAGGACAAAGTTAACCAAGGAGGAGGTACACATAAGGTAATTAAGAAGGCCATCATACCTTGGGACCGTTTAGAGGACTTCCTAGAGGGGAAAATGACTAGAAGGCAATTTCAATCCGTATTTATTGAGGAAAGTACCCTTTGCTTTCGTGGCAAAGACGAGTAGTAGGGTTACCAATCCGACGTCCTTGGGGGTGTGGGAGCATCCTGAGATGTTGTCCGGACGAGGACGTCCGAACATCTGGTCGGACGCACCGTCCGCGGGATAAAAAATCATTAATCCATGGCCACAGTAAATATTTTTAGTGAAATTATTTTTATTAAAATCGAACAGCGTAGGCGGATGGCAGAATCGGTCCGCACGGGCCATTATCGACCGTTTGATTCTGCGTGGAACATCGTGGACATCTCGCGGCCGTCAGATCGAGCGGACGACAAGTCGACCGTCTGATCGTGCGAACGGCTCGCCGACCGTTTGATCGCACGGACGGAGAGTTGGCCGTCCGATCGCATCGACGGTGCAACGGCTGTCCGATTGCAATCGGTCGGCCCGCCGTCTAATTGCACGTAACACTCTTCTCTACAACCTGCTAATTCTAAGTTGGTGTGGCAATCGCCCATCGGGTCAAAATTGCATGAGTTATGAGCGGATGAACATTTCTGGCGGAATACTTCATCCATTCATAAGTCCTTCGTCCTTTGTCGGATTGTTAGTTGCCACACCATTCTGAAATTAGCAGCATAATTTCGGAGCGTAATGTATTACAAATATGGTATCCTATGTAAACTGCGAAGACAAATTTGTAACGGTTCAAAAAAATTCCTTCAATTCATGGATCTTTCTTTTATTGAGATGTATCGATCATGCACAACCTTTGTCTAATCCTTGAAAGAACAAATCACCCCCGGGAAGAAACTTTTCACTTCGTGCACGTTCCTATGATTGTGATTTTAATTGGAATTTTGTGACTTCCATAATGTTCCCGCTAGGCTTGCATTAACATAGATTTCTATAATGCAAGCCTAATGGGAACATTAATTTTGTCCCACTTGGATCTTTAGAGAAAAAACAATGCTTTTCTAATCACACATAGTTTGGCTCCGCGCAACTCCAAACCGTTTTGCTAGAAGCTTCCATTGATTTTAAGAGTCTTTGTAATACTAGATTGTACCTAGGTTTCTTAAAAACATCAATAAATATTTCATGTCTTCAATGAAAGATCTAATTTCCAAGCAAAGTAAAAAATGTTGACACATTTCTAGGTAGTGTAATGAGAACCACTAATAATTTTGGACATTTTCACATCTTTGGGTCTAGGTTTTTGTAAGGTTTAAAAGTTAAAACGGGTCAACTCACAAAACACCCAAGACTTACACATATTCTCCTTCTAATTCCAAACCCATTCCTCGGATGGTCTTGCGTCTATTGTATTGTAATTTGACTCTAATTTCTATATAAAAACTCTCTTCCATTAACAAAACTTAAGTTTTAACTCAAACTCTTTAGAATTTAAGGTTGTTATGCATCACTCTTAAGGAACAAGGTATTACTTGAACCCAAGGACTAAGTGCCTAGTAGGAACATTATTCCTTTATCAATTGTGCATGTGGTCAACCGTGAAGACTCTCAATCCATGCCTAGATAGGCCAATGGAAGTTTCCATCAAATTTCAATACAAATCATTAATTATGTTCTCCTTAGAATTCAAACTTTACCTCATGCAATAAGCTTTCTCCAATTTCACTTAATCATTACAATCCTCTTATATTCAAGTTAGTCTCAAAGAATAACTCAAATTTGGTTTAAGTCTAGGAAATTATCTCAGTTTCCATTACACTTAATTCTCAATTGTCTTCGTCACATAAAATACAAATGCCATTAATCCACCTTTAGGAATATCTCCTTTCTAGGTTAGACTTAATTCAACTTATTAACGTGCACATAACACTCTTAACATGCTATGCATCAAGGAATGCATCTCTCTTGATGATTTTTTATATTATTAGCATTAAAAATTACTCATACTCTTATGCCTCTTAAATTTTCAACACTCAAACTTAAATCCTTATCAAGTGACAAGTGCCCATGCATTCCTGGGAATATTGCATTATGTCACTGATTACACATGAACACACACACATGAATCTCTCATTCATGAAATCACTCCTTAAACATATACAATGCCACTAAAAGCTTCAATCAAATCATACTCTTACTTGCACTCAAGTTTTACATTAATTTAATTCTATCACACTCACATCTCATCACAATGTTTATAATTAATCTTCATACACACAAAATTGTATTAGTTAGACAAATTAGAGTAATTCTCTAATTTATAATGAAGTATTGATATTCAATGTATTACAAATGACTCAATTCACAAAATTAAGACAATAATTACACAATGAATAGTCACATATATTAATCATAAATCAAATACATATAGCAACCAAAAAAACTAGCTTCCAAAGCTAGGACACACTCCAATCTTCAACGTGGTAGTGGTGGAATTATTGTAATTCCAATGCTATTTATAATCTAAATTTTGGGGAAGACACCTCTCGGGAAGAGGTGTGTATTATAACTTCTTTAACTTCCACAACCATTCATTAAATGGAAGCACCTCTTCAAATCTTAACTAACTTTCAATGAACTCTTGGCTTAATATGTCTTTTAGCTATTTAAACTAATTGATATGAACTTTAACCACTAGTTACTAATTTTTGAATATATATACACAACCCTTTTCACACTTAAAATTTTGGAAAAAACTATTTTTAATGTTTCTGCTCTACAGATTTATTTTACTATATGATGCGATATATGTCATCTATTTTACTGTTGGGATTCTCATTTTATAACAAATTAGGTTCACCACAAAAAGTATATATATATATATATATATATATATATATATATCATGATAGTATTTGAACCCCAATCCCTTCTACAATTTTTTTGAATATTTTGCACCCTTCATATTTCTCTTTGATTTTTCTTGCAAGGAACTAACATTGTATATCAAATTCTAAACTAATGCTCGAAATTGACATCATAAAAATTCAAAGAGAGATGGTCCACAAAACACATGGAAGAGAAAAAAAAAACCTTGTATTTTGCTTCAAATTGTATAATCTCTCAATCCGTACCGTCAACTTTCATGAAATTTTGAAAGCATGTTATTCTAAATGTATTGTTGAGGATGTCACGGTTAAAGTAAAGCTTCAAGCTTTTATTCCCCTCATTTCTTTTTGCACAAAGTAAACGTACATTTTTGATGAGAAATACTCAAAGAATTTTAGGGGTTCAGTTTGCAAAAATAATTTTATTGAAAATCTAACGATAGGGAAAAAAATTCCAACTTATATAAGATGATGTGGTCAAAATTTTGTGAAATTTAACCACTTGAATTGAAAGATGATCGCAGTCAAGGTAAACATTATAAACCCCATAAAGTGCACTTAGGTCCGCAGGGGTTAAACTTATATGGCTCAAGAGTAGGATGAGTTTAGATTCTTGTTACAAATTTTTTGCCAATAGTGTTTCCAACAATAACTAGTAGTGTGGTCTTTCTCACAAAAACAATAAAAACAATTATTCTTAATAATCATTGTTTTTTCCTTGAACGCACAATCAATTTCAATCAATAGTAGTAGGATGATAGGTGCAAGAGTGATATTCCATATAACATGTTTATCGATATGAAATTCATGCATGGATATAAACAAATTTTTATGGTGGTTGGTTTTCCAAATATATCTCGTTTAGTATGTAAATTTCGAAATACATGCCATTGCCATACCTAACTATGGAAGATCTAGCCATTACCTTTTGCCACTAGGACTGTACCTGTACTTTTTATTAAAATACGGCACTATTGGGCTATTCCATAATTCTATTGTGGTATTCTAAAAATAAAAAAGTGGTCTACATCCAATGATTTAAGCTTATGAGCTCGACCTTGCAGTATATTTCTAAATTTTGAGATCTCAATAATACGTGCTTTTGAGGGCTTTTACGCTCTTCTTTTTAACGTGCTCATTCCAAGATGGTATGGCAATAGTCCATTGGATAACTAATGGATGCATTAAATGCGGATGAACTCTTCCAATGGAGTACTTCATCCATTTATAAGTCGTTGGTTCGTTGTCGGATTCTTAGATGCTATACCATTCCGAAATTGGCAATATAATCTCAGGAGCATTGTGTATTAGAAATATGGATTTTCATATGAACGAAGAAGTCCGAATCTACCGGTCCAAGACTTCATCTTTTAACTTCTGCGCTCATTTTTTTGATTCCAAGTGTGTTTAGAAAGTTCAACCTTGATTCAAACCCCCAACTTCCGATTCAATCTGAAACACAAACATTGTCACCCCAAAATGGTGAAGAGTTTGGAAATATTTTAAGACATTGCTAAGGTAATCACATTGTTTGTAGAACATTATCGACATTATGATTTTGGAAAGTATCATTAAACACTTGCACCTTTCTCCAAGTTCCAAAGTCACTATATACATCCTTGCAAAAATAATCACTCCTTTCAAATTCTATGTTGGAGACTTTGGAATGTATAAAAATTTCTCATTCCACACATCCACTTATACAAAAAATAATCAATCACGTTTATTTAAAAAGGGTAACATACAATGTATATTCTCTGTTTACATTGACATGGCCACAATGTAGAAATAAACATCCATTAGAAGATCTTGAAAAACGACCTTCGGAATTTACATAATAGTGTTCATGCACCAAGACATTATCCACATAGACTACATAACTGCGTGCCCATGTACAATTAATCTTCATCTAAGTCAGTATCATGTCTTGGACTTCGCCCAGCCTCACTTGAGATCGCTCAGGCTGTCCGATGGCGGACGGACTTGGCCATAATGCTCGATTGGATGGCTGCATGGTCGACACCATCAATCGTAGCTGTCTGATCGCTCTCATCCATCTGTGGCCGTTCGATTGCGGACGCACTGGACTGCGCCCGCCTAATCGGACGGTCTTGCTCCACCTGATGCCGATTAAACATCCTTGATCAATGGATTTGAGATCAATCGGTCCGCACTTGGTGGTCGATCGCCATGCCGTCCGCCCCTAGAGCTTTGCGGACGGCCACCACGCCACCAAGCCTCAAATTTCAGCAACTCCCTCCCCTCTCCTCCACTTCGCTCTACTCTTTGGCAACACAAAAGTGCTTTAAAACTTTTCTTTTTTGCGAAGTTTGACATTGCACGTGCAGTCTAAATAAGGAGAAAGAGTCACATGCATTATTGGTCAGTGGAATGTCTGGAAGAATATAAGCGCACACACTTGGATATTCCATTCCAAATCTCCTATGCGCTTGGAAACATATGAAGAATAGAACTTGTGAACAATGATTCTACTTAAAATAGACTACATAAAAAATGTTGATTCATTTTCTTCCTTTACTAACCACAAGCATATTGGAATGGCCAACCGCCAGGCTGTCCGCTCGGCGGTTGGTTTTTGCCATTTGGGCGTGCCGCGTCCCCCCCGCCGTCCGCCTCGCCATGCGGACATCGTTCGGTCCTTGGGCGTACGCCCTACTGGCGGCCCTTAGGCGTCTGCTGTGCGCTTTATACTGTTGAAAGTGCGTTTTTAAAATGCTTGCAACAATATATTACACGTTCAAAAACTCCCAAAAATGAGGGAGTTATGGCCAATAAACCTGAGACAACCCGATTTAGGAACAATGTTGGCTGTTTCGACAGCGTGGTCAAATGAACTGCAACTCCAATTCGAGTGCGGTTTTTTTTCCCAATTTTGTATTAGTGCAAGAGGGCTTAAATGGCAACGACCGACCGCTGTGCGTACGGCCAGGCAGTCAGCCGCGCGGACGAATGAGGGCCGGCCGCCGTGCGGACGTGAAGTGACGCTCTATGTGTTGTTTTCTTTATACTCACGGTGATTATGATTGTTGGAAGACGGGAGGATGTCAATCTACCAGTACATGAGGTCGGACGAGCGGTCGGCGTAGCGGACGGCGAAATGGCAACTGCCGGATGGTCCGCCGCGCAATCAGGAGACACCTGGTGATGGTGGTGGTGCATGTGTCCCGATGGCGATGCTGATGTTGTCCGTTGGCTCGCAGACGCAGTTGTTTGAGTTCGCGATGTTGTTTGTGGTCTCGCTTGATTGGACTCGGTGAATGAGTCCCGATGTCGATGCTCATGTTGTTCGTTGTTTGTGATTGTGAACAAGATGGTGTGGAGTGGAGAAGCAAGCAACTAGGTATTGACTCGGAAGCTGTATTGACTCGGAAAAAGTTCTGACGTGCACTCACTGGAACCACATCATGAAAACTGTCGCTTGGCGCCGAATTGGAGTAGTCTAAAGAGCTATCATAACATAGTTTGGGACTGGTCTGGATGGGCGCCCGGTGTATGGACGTGGATGCGGTGTTTGGAGGTTGTGCCGGCAACTATCGTAAGTCCCTCTTTAGGTTTGAGAGGTAGACTGGAGCTTCTTTAGGTGGCGCAGGTATTCCTGAAACACGACGTAGCCCTTTCCGTTGAGCTCCTGCTTCTGCCGAACGAGCTTTTTGTTCACGACTTTTTTGTACAACAGAAGACGCCGCATTGAAACGTACCATGGGTCGCCGACATCTGCATCGTTCTCAAGCACTGGCTATCACTCTCAAGCACCGACATTGGCATCACTCTCAAGCATCGCCGACATCGGCATCACTCGTGGGTCGACGAGATTGGCCGGCAATCTACGCAGACCCTCGGAGTCGGGTGGCTTGCAACTGCAAGTCCATGCAAAAGTTGGTAGTATTTTTATTCAGGTCTGTTCGGAGCCAGACCTCGGGTGCCTTTGAACGCAAAAGGATCGCCGACATCGGGGTCACTTGCAAGCACCAGCGTTATGCGCAGACATCGAGTGACTTGCAACGCGCTAGTATCGCCGATATCGACATCACTCATGGCTCCACGAGATTGAGCCTGGTTGATCGTATGCTCAGCCTATTAAATTGAATTAGGGTTTTCATATCCAAGCTATATCCTCTGTCAATCGTTGGTTACATTGCCTACTCTGCAGCTATTGCTCTTTGACCACAGTTTGTAATTTGTGGTTTTCTGTGCTTAATATGCGATAGATCTAACAAGGCCTACTTTGTTGCTTCTACACAGCGGTGGATGTCGATTCAGCGACTGTAGGACTTCTTGATGCAATGTTGGATCACGAAGAGTCACCTCAACCTCATATTGGAATACCAGGTAAGTATTGTTTTTGTCTTGTTTTCATGAGTTTATAGTGAATGATATCCTAATTGATGGAAATGAGGAGAGGACGTTGACAATGAGGGAGACAAGGACATGCAAGAACATGATTCCATGCCCTTGGAGGACGAAAGTCAATATTCGACAGCCATGTCTGTTGAAGAACTCGGCAAGGAGATGGACACCTTGGTGGTAAAGGAGTCTGTTAACACAAATATTGAGTTGGATAGACTTCGTTTGAAGCCGCGGAGCAAGTCCAAGTTAAATATTCCCTTGTGCCGCATGCTTCCACTTGCTGTTGTGAGGCCATATCTTATAAACGATGTAATGGCATTAGGTGCTCACTTCGTAAGTACAGGTTACATGGATGGCCATGGCGTATTTTACATGGCCTTGCAGGATAACGAAGGAAGGACACTTGATGTTACCAGTGAGCACTCTTCTAATTGGAGTCCATTGTGGGTAAAAGCAAATGAAGCATTTGAGATAGAGCTACAATAAGAAGTGGCCTAGAAGCGCTTCTCTAAAAAGATGTTCTTCGTCTGGGATGGCAACCACCGCCTAGCTGCTTGGATGCCAATAATCAACAGGGATCACGCCAACGATCATGAATGGCATTACTCTGTCGAGTCTATTATTCTAGAGGTTGAAGGGCAAGTTGGACCACTACTTACCGCGCTTCATCAGCTGAATTGGTAAGAATCTAACCTACTTTGGTGATCACGAAAGTGAGTTAGATTTTAAGTAACAATAATCAAATACTCCAAATAATAATTGTCTAATGCTAAAACCGCAGCACTTGCTTGGTACGTGGTTAATGTGATTCTTTAACTTAATTTGGTGCAAAGTATTTGCACCTTGGAACTTTGATGTCTTTTATAATTTAATTAGATGCATAAAATTGAAACGGAGCAAGTCCTCTGCGATATATTCATAAAATTAGAGGCCTGTGACACTCAGCCTATAAGTTACAAATTTAATATAACTACAGTATTTAAAATAACAAGACATGGTATGGAGATGGTATGGAAGGAAGGAAGAATTTGGAAACTTTTTCATTCAAATAGTTTCAAGTATTTACGATTCTCTGATTGTGGAGGAGGAATTAGAATTGCCATGTGAAGATGAACCTCGTTCACAAGCTATACCGCATCCAGGGAATTGCCGATCAGCCACTCAAGTACTTCGAGAATCTTGTTTCAAAAGAAGAACTCAATGACGCCGAGAAGAAACAAATGTCCAAGAACCATGGTTGGTACACACTTACAATAGACGGCCAAATTTCAGTTCTTTACGAGGTATTGTATACCATGATAACCACATGTCCACTGTATTGAATTACTAACTATTTAGCACTTTGGTAAGTAGATCTTAAGAAGTTTTCTATGATCTCTTTCCAATATGAGAACAAGACTTTAGTCACGAACATAATGGGTGACGTTAGAACATGGGCATCACTTATATTTTTATTAGTGTACCATTCCGGTAATAGCAATTGGGCTGCCGATATCGGCAGCCTCAATGTTCGCTCCATAATTACTCATGGCGATCAAAGCTGCCAACGATGGAGAGTTGAAGTGCAACCTTCAGCGTTGCCGACATTGAGCACCTTAGTAGGGCCCTTCGACTGGGAGTACAATAGTACTCCAAATGCTTTGCCGATGTCGGCTTTCCATCTATTACGTACTTAGTTCGAAGTGCCCGCCGTGGACGTGCCTTGAAATTATTTCGCCCTTGCCTCTGTATCATTTTTCATACAAGGATATTTGAATATATTAACGTAATTGACCTTTGCTTCATTGTTTCTAGCAAGAGCTTGGAGATGTTGTGGCCCATGTCACAAGGAAATTCAAAGAAAAGTACCCGGAGAAATCAAGTGAGTGGACAACCGGTAAGTTGCACAAGGAAATAGGAAAAGTTGTGGATAAGGTGAAGAGAGAGACCTCCTCTGAATTAAAGAAGCAACTTCCTATTGCTGATCCAAAACATACCCCATAGTTCCTTGAGCAAGTTAGAAGGCATTACGAAAAGCGAGAGGACGATCCGGAAATGTCCCATGAGAAGTTGTGGTACCTTGCAACGCCTGCAATGGAACGAGCTGTGAAGGTGAAGTGGCTTGAGCGCTGGAACATGCCAGCCTCACTTCGGGATGCTGTGTAGTTTCCGAGGAGAAAATTTGCTAACCACGCGTTCCCCGAATGGCTTCACAAGGCCACTTGGTGGTCTCAGGTCAAACTGTAGTGATTGTGTATTTCTTTTTTAACCAAGGTCATTTTGGTTCTAACATAATCCATGTCCTTAGATTTCCAGGGAGGTTTAGGAGCTATTCGACGCCACATTTTTTGAGCTTGGTGTCTCAATTGATTACGAACCGCTTGATGGAAACGTCATTCAATCTTTAACAAACTACGTGGAACAGAATCAAATTCAGTTGTGGGACTTAGCCTTCCAACATGAGTTCAAGGGAAAGGGAATTCACAAGAACCAATGCCCCGAGGACCAGGTTGGATTCTCACAGGCGGTTTCCAGGATTCTTTATAGGTATTTCAAGTTCATTCTCTATCCGCGGAAAGCAGTTTCTAAGACCCCGTCCTTCTATCTTAGCTATCTCGACAGGCGAGCTGATAATTGCATGATCAGTGACAAGATCGCAAGTAAGTGGTCGAAAGACCATTGGATGCAATGTGGGTGGTACATTGACTGCCCGTTGGACAAGCCATCGTCCTTTGAGATTGACTTGAGGAATAGTATTCAGCCCAATTTGGCGGACACAGAGGTTGTTAATGCTCCACAGTCTACCGAGGCTACACCAAAGAAGACATGACGCTCAAAGAAGATGGTAAAGGACGTTGCCGCGGCTACTGCAAAGTCCAACTCACAGACAAAAGCTGCGCTAATGGTGAAGGTTGTTGCAGCAGAGGCAGAATTGAAAATGAAGAAGCTTGTTGAAGCTGCCATCGCTGAAGCTAGTACGAAGAGGTCTTTTGGAGTAGGCTCTAGTGTTGCTGCAGAAATGGATGTTGACATTGACGTCCTTCAGGTGATACCAGAGTCAACTCCTGTTAACACTTTTGCACTGGCCCCTATCTATTCACTAATTGCAGTTGAGGACAGATCAAGTCCAATCTCCTTACTCTTGTAGAAGCTGAAGGGGAAGGTGGCATCCGGTGTTGAGGCAGAGAGTTTGTGTCTCAAGAAAATATTGGATTTCTGGCTGCACCTTTTACTCAACCAAGTTCTTGTAAAGTATATCTCCAAAAAGATATTTTTATAGAGAGAGATTGTTCTTTTTAAGAGACAATCACTTCAATACACAAATCCTTTTTGGACAAGAAAATCCAACTATCTAAGAAAACTATGTAAAATTCACAAGTCTTAGAAAGGGGAACAAACCCGAGCCTTAAGATCTTGTAGCTCACAATCTAACCGTCCAAATGCCACCAAATCTCTCCAGTAGGACCGATCAACTATAATTGACTAGCACACAAAATCTCAACCGTTGATACATCAACAGCCTCTTCAAACCCTTGATCTTCAACATCTGTGTACAAAAATACCCATAACTTCCAAACCAAAATTCCAAACACCACGAAATATGAGATGCTGCTTGCCAAGATACAAATTAACATTTCTAAAAATTCTTAGCCAAAAATTCGCCTCCAAGCCGAAAATATGGTGAAACCCGTGACCAACAACAAAGGGGTATACTTACAGCCTTACAAAAGACATGTGCCTTCTTTGACTCCAAATATCTCCTTTATAATAGTTCCAAATCCCTTAATTTTTCTATGAAATATGTAGGCCTTGAAAAGAGCTTTTCAATTGTATCTCCTGATCTTAAGAAGCTCTCCTAGAACCCCTTGTATGCTTGAAGGTATGGCAATCGGTTCCAAAATTACCTCTTTACTTCAAACCCTTGTATCTCCTTCACTTCAACTTCGAATTATATGTTTTTTGCTCCAAAACTATAGCCCAAAACCTCAGCTAAAAGATTAGCATCAAACATTTAAGTCCTAAATAATCCAAAGACTTCAACTAATTTAACAAAAAACGTACGAAATAACCCTTTCATATCAACTTTCAAACTAATTTACCAACTATTATAACATACTCCAAACTTATATACATATTACGAATCGTGATTGGTTTTTAACATATTTTGGGTAATCCTAGTATAACAAAGTCTTTATATACTGCTCGATGATATCTTCATTGTTGACCTAGACCTTTCAATACCCCCTATTTTTCTATATTAATATATATTTTCACATCATGTACACAATCACTTCATGACACCGGAAGACCATTGTCTACCTCCAGCATGTTTGAGGAAGCGTCAGTTCTCGTCGAAAACACTAGACTTCTGAAAATTTTGAAGGTCCTGCCCGAGATTCATCCTTCTCTGCTGAACTTCAACTACTTTGTCTTCAAAATAAAACTCTCCCCCTATTTCTCTTCATTTTTTCCTCTTCTGCACTTTCCTTCTTTCAGCTATTTCTTCTCTTTGAATTGTGTTGATTGAGTGCCCTGTGATTTATCAATGTTGTTGATCCAAGGCAATCATTTCTTGGGCATACATGGTATATTTCTCTCTCAATTTTTGCTTCTACTTGCAAGTCCCTTGTTTTAACACTGTACTCCTTCATTTTTACAATATTCAGATGAAGAAGGAATCTGGAAATGCCGCACTCTCGACTCATTCCCCTCATAGCAGGTTGGACTTGATAATAGGTGATCTAGAGGATGGCATGATGGTTCCTGGCATTTCAATGAGCCCCACTCACGTTCCAGTTTGGAACGAATACTCAGTGCACGATACAGAGAGTTTATTTGAGTTTGTTGAGTACTTTCTTCAAAGTGAGGGTGGATTGCTTCTTTTTGTTCCTGACATCTTTAGCATCCAAAGCGACGTCCTCTCATAGGCCAAAGGTTACAGCTTTCAATTGTTTCAAGAGTGGTGGGGAATTAACAACCTTCCATCTTCCTCCCTTCTCAGTCCCAAACTCAAGGTATAATGTTCAATCTTTCACCTTCATTGTCCACTTCTGCTTGCAACCAATTTTGATTCTACGGTGACCTAACATCGACTCTTGTCTGTTTCACAGAGTAGAAGGTTTTGAACTCAGTTCTTTCTTCACAGTAAGTTGTCCCTGGACCGCTTCTCGATTGCCCTTAATGGATATCTTGCCGAGGTCGGTTTTAGGGTTGCGGAATCAGATGTGCTCTTTAATTTCACAACCGTCGAGTCCCTATCAATGAATCTCGCAGTCCCATGGAAGGGCGCTCGTCAGAAGGATGCAGTTTTCCTACAGATGATTATTGAGGCTTTCACCAAGCTGGAGTCTATAGTTCTCGATGCATTCGCCTTTATTGGTATGTTTCTTCTTGTTGTTGCCTTGTATTTCACAAAGTATTAGATCTAATTTTTGTCATGCAACTTCAGAAAACTCCATTCTAGCTTGCAAGTCAGCCGTCCGACACATTGTGGCCTTGGAGGAGGACACTATCGTCTTCAATGCCAAGCTCACCCCTTTTACTTTGGCCCGACAGACACCTCAACTTTCTCCTTCAGTTCCACAGGTGCTAGTGATTGTCGACACCAACGTTCCCATCTACAAAGTGACGAAAAAAAAAGATTGAGTAAGTAAGTTTAAAATTCAGAATTCTCCTAAAATGCCATCCTTAGTTGATCATTTCACTCATTTGTGTGTGGCTTTGCTAAACTGATGGCAGCGGTTCTCTCGCCCAAGAAGGACTTTGCCATGGCTCCATGGGATGTTGAGGTAGTACAAGAACAAGCGGCAGCATCGTCTCGAAGTTCCTCTTCGTAAGTTCAACTTTGTTTCAATAGAGGGTTGCGTAGATACATTGAAGATGAAGCCAAAGTTTAGTTTACTACACTCACTTCATCCTCTGAGAGTTTAGGCCTGTTGTAGTTTTCAACTTCACCGTTTCTTCTATGAACTTTTCCCCCATTCCTTGAAACCTGAGTCAAAGTTCAGTTCCCCCTTTTTGAGCTAGCGTTTGCATTTGGTACATTGACATTGAAGCTTCCATATCTACTCATCCTAAACCCTAAATAGAACTGAATATAATTTACTTCATTGTCTTGATTGTAGATTGCATTTTCAAAATGTTTCTTGCAGTGTCCAATTTTTTTATCAAGAATACAATCAAAGCTAAAATCTACAATACTGTATAGCCTCTCTAGGACCCAGTAATTTTTTGCCTTCCACCCCTACACCTTATGTACCATCCTTCGACAAAATATATTAATATGGGTTCTCCATCAGAAATTAAAAGGTTAGACACATGCTTCCAAAGGTTCGGCCCGTACTTCAAGGGATTGAACGCATATCTAAAGAGGTTCCGCGGGTACCTAAGGAGGTAGGGCGCATACTCCAAAAGGTTGGGTGCGAACTTAAAAGGGTTGGGCGCGTTCCTAAAGAGATTGAGCGCGTACCCAAAGGAATCACGTGCGTTCCTAAAGGGGTCGGCCGCGTTCCTAAATGGATCGGGAATGTTCCTAAAGGGGTCAGACGCGTCCCCAAAGGGGTTGGGCGCGCACCTCAAGGGGTTAGGCGCGTACGCCTGAAAAAATAAAAATAAAAATTTGTGAGCGTACGAGCCCAAAATTATTCGTGCGCGCCCAACTCTTGTTCGTACGCGCCCAACCTTGTATGTACGCGCCCGATTCGAAAGGTCAGGCACATGGATACAAGGGGGGCGCGTAAATTTTTTAAAATTTTTTTTTTTGGCGTACGCCACCAGCCCTTGTTTGTACGTGCCCGATCCAAAAGGTCAGGCGCATGCTTACAAGGGCTGGACGCGTACAAAAGTAAAATAATATAAAATAAAATTTTGCGTACGTGCCTTGCCCTTGTTTGTACACGCCCGATCCAAAAGGTCGGGCACATGCTTACAAGGGTTGGGCGCGTCCAAAAAAAAATAAAAAATAAAAATCTTTTTTTGGAGTATGCGCTTGGCCCCTTTAGGTACGCGTGCGGCTCTTTTAGGTACGGTCCCGGCCCCTTTAGATACGCGCCCAACCCTTGTTCGTATGTGCACGATCCTATAGTCAAAGTGTCAGCCACGTATTTGCCTTCGTGGTAGTGGGTAAATTGATTTACCTCTAGTCATGGTCAAACCACCGTTGTCCCTTATCGGACGGACAATAACCTCTATTGGACGGGCAGCGGGACGGACGGACGGACACCAAAACATCCCTGAATTTTACTCACTCACTGGTTCTATGGTCTATGACTAACTCTACCAACCAGTTCTAATTCCAAGTCTCACTAATTTTATTTATTTATTCATAAATCTTTTTTAACGAATTTTGTAGACTTACTGCAATTCTCTTTCTAATTTAACTATTAGAGTCCACAATTGAGTTTATTTCTTTATTTAATGCATCTCCTTACACATGCTCTAAATACACACAATGAATGCAATTATGTAGCTTACACTTATTAGACTTACACATAATTCAAACAAATAAATATATTTCATCAAGTTTCTTACTACCATTTGTAAGAATTCTACAACTAGCTCCAAGCTAGGACGCACATAATTTCTTCAAATGTGGTGAATTCTTCACAAATTCTATTTTCTAATACTAAATAATTTAAAAAGTCACAACCTTTCTAGAGATTTTTCCATCTTTTCACTTAAGCCTTTTCATGTAATTAAAAGTTCTGTCTTTTCTTCACACCTTTCTATTTCTATTTCTATTTACTTTTTTAAATTAATTTTGTCTTTTTTATTTATTTAAATTTATAATTTAACTCTAACTTTAACTTTCCTATTTTTATTTGTTTCTATAGCTCTTTTAGCTCTAATTTTTTGAAAATTAACAATTTTTGCACTTTGGCTCTATAGGGTGTCATTGACTATTGGAGGAATATGCTGCAAAAGCCTCATGAAAAATTATTGGTGTTATTTCAAGAAAATGACTAGTTTGTGAATAAGGTGGGGCGTATAGAGAAGGCGATGGAAATATTTCCAACGAAGAGGGTGGATCCTACTGGGAAGCGTATAAGAGAGGATGACGACGACAATGATGACAATTGGGAATCAAAATTGCAAAGGAAAATCGCTGCCATTGATCGAGAGTACGAAGAAGGGGGAAAAATTTCTAGGCAAAGTCAATGGACGGAGACTCAAAGCAGGACTCGGAGGCAACAAAAGGACGGGGCCTCTTCTAAATAGCAACCACTTTTATTGAAGGAACATAGATTAGTGAGGCAGTTGTGAAGCTAATAGTATGGCCACTGCTTGGAAACATACCTACTTCACGTGTGAGCCTTGACATTGTCTCCATTGGAATTTGCACTCTTTAGATGTATGATTATGGAGGATGGTTGAAGTTTTTGTCACATATAGGTGTGATTCTTCTAGATGTGGAATAGGAGTGTAATATAAAGTTTGTCTATAAATAAAACAAGAATTTACAACTTCTGAAATGATGGATTCATATGGAGGTTTTGTGGAATGTGATGTTACATTGTTAATTCATCTTTTTATGTGGTGATGATAGCAATAGTTTCGAGCATTATGTGCTTGCTAAGCAATGACATAAGTAGAAGGTAATGAGAGGTGAAATATCTATGGATTACAATATTGTGAAAAGATTCTTGTACCATGATTATACATAATACGATAAACAATATCATATTGGAGGAATATTGTAATGGATGAAGCAAACTAATATCAAATATATGCCAAGAAAGTACTTAGGAAAATGTTCATATTTTGGAGATAAAAACATTAAAAAAATAATTACTCATAGCTTGTATATACTATAAACACATATAAGAATGGTTTTCAATTGAGGATTAGCAATCTAAAACCATCCATAGTGTAATGGATAAGGCAACAAGAACTTAAAACTTTGGAATAGTGAATCTATGAACAAGTATCAACCTAGAGCCACCCTCTTTTCCATACAATATACATGTGTATAGTGTTGCTACTCATTGATATCAGTAGGAAGTTCATAATCACTATCTCCCTTGACCTTGGCCCTACTAGATCGCGAGGGGTCATCTTCATCATCCGCAATGTCTTCTTCTTTGATTCAGTGTTTGTTTGACATGGGCTGAATGGTTTTGAACCTCTTGCAAGTCTCGATGGCCTGAAGGGAATTTCTTGCAGACGTGTGGTTACGACGTGGAGACCGTGCAAATGGCTACATGGGAGCTTGCCTTTTTTGATTAATTGTGGAGGTTGTCTAGGTCCTATTGTACTAGGTACATTGACATCGAAAGTCTCTATTTCAGCTTTAAGGCAAATTTTACCCTTGAAGATGACAAACTACGGCGAGGAGGAATTCCGGAAGAGGTACCTTTCCATCACTAGAAATATTGTCCAACTGGGCTTCAGGTGTCCGAGGTCGTACCTTCTTTGAAAGGGACATCAAAGCATGGAAGGACTTCAAATTAGTTAGAGTTACCTTTTTGGAGGAGTTTCCAAATAGAGACCGCAATGCACCACCATGCAAGGAAGGTTGTTCCTTAACAAAGGAAGTGATTTTCTCTATGAAATGTCAGGGACTTGTAGTGCCGTGGGAACTATCATCTTCTTTAGCTTTTCCCTTGAGAAGTGTCGTATCTTCCCCAAATGGTGCGGTTGTTGTTTCGTTCAGATTATTGGCAAGGCTAGGACTATGGATATTGAATTCGACAACATTTTCCTTTTGAAGCCCTTGAGTTTTATGTCTATGTAGGGTTGTTTCATGTGACGATGAGATACCTCCTTGTACTCCATTCTTCATGTCATTGCCTTCACATGGACTTGCATCTTGTGTTTCTTCCAAAATTGCTATTGGTCTACTCCCAAGGATGTTTTTACTATTGACCATGCCATCCTCGTTCAAGTATCATGCTATGGGCAGCAAGACATCGGCATTTTCTTGAGCAATATCATCATCGGAGAAATCATACTCATTGCCTAGGTCACGGTGAATATTTGTGATACCTATGGGGGAGCCACTGTTGATGTCATTGTCAAGGTATTTGACGGCTTTAATTCACATCCACATCAGTACTTGAACTATCGGAGTCTTTGGAGTACTCTGATTCAGGGGCTTGGAGGTCTTGTAAATCCAAGTTCTCTGCATACCACCTCTTCTCATCCGTCAACTTTTCATTTGCGAGCAACCTTGAATTTGTATAGACAAACACAAAATCATTTGCCCTTTGAGGTAGTAACCTATTTCGTCTCATGTTATGCACAAAAGAATAGCTACTCCAAATGCATTTGCAAGAAGAAGAGGAAAGCGTTTGCGCTAGTATTTTCTTTGCAATTGGCGCAAAGAGTTTTCCACCAGCACTTTCAAAATCCCACCAAGCATACGGAGAACATTTTTTGAGTTTGGAATCTCACATGTCATGAAATAGTGCAATCTTGTGTTGAAAAGCTATGAACTTGTTAACCACGTTTGGATAAGTGTCAAGTGTACAGAGCTGTCTTAGCACTCGTTTACACGCGGTGATGGCATCTGAATCATTGGCGAATTCTTTGTGATGGAGCAAACAAGGATTTAGGAGTGCATCGGCGGAGTGTAAGTCGGTTGTGATCATCCATTTCTGGCGGTAGAAGCGATGCTCAGCAACGTCCGCTAAATTGCTATCAAGATTGAATGGTTCACTACGTAGAGCCAAAACATGCTTATCAAGATTGCAAAAGATGTGCAAAATCTTCCCCATACATGGTTCCTTGGAATCAAATTCTCTAAAAGCGTATACTACAAGTGCTACCATCTCTTGAGGACGAAGCTATCTAGAGTATGGTGAGACGTGAGCGGTGGCCGTTGAGGAAAAAGTTAACATAAATTTTATTTTTTTTCACTGAAAGTTACTAATTTGAATGCGATAAAAAGTAAACTCTATCCAAAATATATAGTAAAGTTTTCCCTAAATAGTTCTAAGTAAGGATCCTATGACCGCGGATTAGAAGAGGGTCGAAAATGGCGTTCACCAGTCATGACCCTATGACCATGGTGGTTCCACATAAAAAACAACGGGCTATGATTCGGTACGGACGACGGTCCGAGATGATCCTAAACTACATGGGTGATAGTGTGGGGAATCCACAAGCATGAGGTTGCGGGTTTGATCCCTTGTTGTTGGATCTTCTTCCACCTGACGGGGTTGCCTCTAGTTCCCAACATAGCAACTCCAGGCCAAACAAAAAAAATGCGAACAAATTTAAAACAAATTACAGGAACTTCCTTGCACATTGAAAGGAAATTGAACATGAGATGAAAGTATTTAGTGCAATTATAACAGAGGCCCTGTAGTCTCACCATCCCTACAGTAGAACCTTATACTCTAATGTCATGGCGTCACTATTCATACTTATATAATGAGAAGGATGAGGCCTAATACTATTCGTGGCGACGCACAAAATATGAAAGTATTTAGTGCAACGTTATGGCGTTACATGGTATTACATATTTAATTTGCGATGATTTTGAACTTCTACCCACTAGATTGTATATTGATGTTTGACATACAATATAAAAAACACATATTTGTGTCTTGGGTCATGGTTTTGAATTGAAACAAGTCACTCTTGCTAGACACTCAACTTTCTACTACCACTTCCAAACTTACTACAAATTTTATGTCCATTTCCAAGTTTGATTTGTCTTATATAGAGTATAAAAAAGTGATTTAAGATCTAAAGACATCTTAAAACATGTGCTACAATTTAGCCATTGTAAATAAGTTCAAAAATAAAAACAAAAACTTGCTTTTGTTTTTACATGAATGCACAAGTCATGAACATGATGAAAAATCAACGTTCACAATATGAAGGATTCATTTTTATCTCATTTCGATCAATGTACTAAAGTTATAATGATTTTTACAACATATGAACATCAATTCAAGCCTAAATTCATACTTATAGTGTAGTTTTATTTTTGAATTGTATAGGGAAAACAAAGATACAAACTATACAATGGATACAATTTTTAGAGGCCACTTGAAATTTCTGTATGGACTACATTCACAATACATCAATGTAGTATTGTGAATGTGTACGTAGTGAAATTATGCGTTCATGGCTCAACTTCTCCAAACTATCCAATCCATTTCATCCACCTCGTAACTTCCACCTTCAACCAATCTTCTAATATATGGTTAGTTATTTACTATTGTATTCACCACATCTTCGAAAGATGATCTAGCTAATGGATCTGTCTGCCAACACTCTTTCAATAGATTATCCATCCAAGCCTCTACACACCTAGGTACCTCTGGGCGTTGTCCACTGATGACAGGTTTTGTGTACTCATTTACCAAATGACCACCAAAAGGCAATTTCTCTGTCAAAATTTCATAGCAAGTCATTCCATAACTATACACATCAGATGACTTTGTAAACAACTCAGGCTTACTGTTAGCACTCTTGTCTTCACAAGCCTTCAATATCTCATGAGCTCTGAAGAAACCCGTTCCCACCACTCCAATGGAACATTCATAATCCGCAACAAAACATTGCATGAGACCATAATCATTAACTGCCATGAGCACATTGGATGCCTTGAGGTCTCTATGAACAATGTCACGGCTATGCAACCAACTCATGCCAAGTGCAACTCCAAACATGTATTCTTCTACTTCATGTTTTGAAAATGGTCCACAATTCTTGTTGGTCGATCTCTTCATGTTGTGGTCGATGAGAGTTCTCAAATCAAAATCCTCTTTTTTCATTAAGATTGCAAATCTCCCATCTTCCAACATTGTTCCATGCTTCACTAAACAATAATACCTTTGGTGCATCTTAGGTGATGGTGATGTCCAATTTTCTACCTCCTCAACCTGGAATTGCAACATGCCATGGGGCCATTGGGATTGCAGGTGCTTCAAGGGGGTGCCCTTCTTGAACACCTTGACCACCCACTCAATTCCATCCTTCTGACCCATCTCATTATTCTTTGGTATACTCCAAACAACCTTGGCATGGAAAATCTCAGCCTGCCCACCCTCTGCAAACTTCTCTCCAATCTTCAATGAACCATCACTTCCCCATCCTTCAAAATCATATCCAAAATTTCGAAAGAAAGCATCAACCCATGCTCGATTCGAATATAAACCTTTCCACACTTCCCAATTCTCAGCCTCCACATCCTTGCCACTAGAATCTGAAGCAAACTCTGTCACTTGGCTCCAATGTGTCTTCGATGTCTCAATCCGTTGCTCCACATCACTCAGTACTCACTGCAATAATCGCGGCCACTAGATCACTATCCCCAAACGTCCGTGTTACACGGAACTGCAGATCCACAGCCGACACACAACGACCATCCTCACGTACACTACTTCCTCCTCCAACATCCTCTCCTTCGCTCCACCCATCCACACACTACGCACATCTCGCAAGTGGCCAACACAGGAGTTGGTGTTTCGCAGATAACCAATCTGAGGGCGTCAATCCGGGTTACGAAGTCTGCTCCTAATCATCACTATCACCACCACAAACTAAAGAAATCAGAACAACTGGAGACACAAGAGCGCTATACAGACATGATCAGTGTGCTTCGCAGGCATCCAACCACCATCGGCATCCCAAAGAGTCCCGGCTGACCAAGCGCTGTGATACAAGATCACCATCACTTGATCAATCTGCTCCCACACGGAAAGAGTCACCCCACCGCATCGGCGTTCCAAACAATCAAGGTCGACCAAGCGCAACAACACAAGATCTCGAGAGCCAACTTCGAAGCGATCACACCTTGTACAAAGAAGGAGCGCCATACCTCACACCGGGCAATGAAACCCCAAGGCAACGCCGCCGCGCAATCACCTCCGAGCGATGAAAACACCAGGTGATACAGGGCAATCGGAAGGCAATGTTGGGCTCTGACGGCTCCTCAGATATGCAGAAAATCAGTGCAACGGTGGGAGATGGACCCTGAAGCAGCACAATCTAAATGAAAGGCACCACCACGCAATGGTGGCGCTGTATCAGCTCCTAAGATGGGCAGACTAAGGGTGTGTGCGAAACCCACGAACCCGGGGTTGAAATAGGCGCCGGAGAAGCGTCAACAGAAGTGTGGACGCGGAGACCAAGTCTATGAACGTGCGAGGAAAACTCATCGCATTTACAAGTCATTTACTGAGCATTACACTAAATGTGATCTTTAGTGTAGTCGGAGTGCAAGTCCGCCTTTGTAAAGTAGAGTTGTAAATCCAGCTTTATAATCTATGTTTGCAAGTGCAGCTTCCATGACTTTCCAAAAACTATCAAATCTATCTCAGTAAAGAAATTGTTGAGGTGAGATGCGTGGGTAAACAATGGCCATAGGCCCCAAATTTGTCCAAAAAAAATCCAAAAAAAGCCTCTAGACCCCCCACTGTTAGAGGGCCAGAAAAATGACCCTATGCAATTAAGACGGGGCCCACCTTGGGTAAGTCCCATTGACGGGGTCAATTCGCCATGGCCCTAAACTACCTGGGTGAGATAGGGTGAGATACTTAAGGGCATGTGGTTATGGGTTCGAGGCTTTGTGGATTCTTAATCTCACAGTAAAATCTTCTCTCACTTGACGGGATTTCACTGCAAGTTGCCAATATAGCAACTTGTGTGTCTCAAAGGAAAAAAAAAGTAAAAAAAGTCAAGAAATTACAGCACGAAAAGTTTGCCGACATCACAGCGCAGCAACACCAAGCTGCTTCTAGTATTTCTCGCCCGGAATCCCTTGAAGCTGTGCGTCTTCTTCTTCAACTCCGTCTCTGTTTTGAGTTTCATTTTGCTCGAGGAGATACAGAATGTGAACATGCTCAGTCTCTAACGAGATCTAGCATCTCATTTTCAGCTTGTTGATTCTCCAGGATGTGTACACATGATCGTTACCTGGTCTTAGTCTTGCGGCGGCGGAGAGGACTTCAAAGCGCTACGCCACTGTCGTTTTAACGCTGCTGCCTTAGCAGCCCGGACCCTCCGCTTCCGCGCGCTCAGCGTCATGCTCGGCTTGCACTGCAACACACAACAACTAAATTAGTTTGTGCTCTGTGATCTCATGTGCCGCAATCTATAGCCGAAAACCCGCAACAACTCTGCCAGAGGCTCAAACATAGATTCCCAAGGTACAGTAGCTTGATATTCCGCGGCAACGGCCTCACTGTGAAGCCACATCGTCGACGGAGTATGTCTGTTCGTTCACGTTCGTCACTCTGACCGCATTCATTTGTGGATTGTTATCTACGACGTGATTATTGATGTTGTAATCTACAATCTCTTACACGGTCCTCGAAATTTGGCTCCACCACCTCGTGGCCGTGTAAGAGATTGATATTGTAATCTACAATCTCTAACACGGTCCTCTAATTTGTTTTTGGGTGGGGGCCAATTTATAGCAAGGGAGGGATCACAAGGGTAAATGATAGCCGTGGGCCCCAAATTTGTCCCCAAAAAATCCAAAAAAATCCTATGGACCCCCCAAATAAGAAGGCCAAAAAAATGACCCCATGTAATTAAGATGGGGCCTATCTCGGGTAACTCCAAACGAGGGGGTCAATGTGCCCTGGACTGAATTGTGGGGCGGACGCATGTTTAACCCTTAAACGTTAAATGGGAACCGTATATATAAGACCATATTTTGCTCTATAGAATACAGAGAATGTATTAAAGTTTAGCAAGACTTACACCTTTGGATTGAAGAATCTCCAACTAACATCTTTCATTTGGGAGTCATTTCAATATCTGAGCCTTCTCATGTTCAAATACGACACCGCACATGTAGAATATGGTGGCCACCAGCAACGCCTTCTGACATTTAAGGGGCAACCCGTGGGGGACCATATATACGGTCACGTGTTTTACTATTTACATACAAAAATGTATTAAAATCTAGCAAGACATACACCTCTGGATTAAAGATTCTTCAACTAATATCTTTCATTTGGAGGTCATGTCAATATTTGAACCATATCATGCTCAAATACGACACCACACATGTAGAATATACGACTATTTGCAACTTCTCAAGCATGTAGTAGGTGCAATAATGATCTCAATTAAAATTGTCATGTAGCCATGGATCGGGCTTAACACAAATACAAACTTTTGTAACTATCGTATACATCAATCCTTATACCTTGTATGTCAAATACAAGAAAAACATCATGTGGCCTCATTTGCAACCCAAATGTGGCTTCTTAGACCTTTAAGGCTTAACCTTTAACCCTTGAACGTTAGAATGCTTCCACACATGACCATTGTACGGCTCATTTGGTTCCTAATCTTGGAGCGACGGTCGCGGATTGGGCTTTCAAGGCCGATAATGGTTGGAATGTAGAGCCTGGTTTGGAAGCTAGATCTGAGAGCTCCAAACAATGACTTTTTCAGAATTTTCTAAGCCTCATCCTTCGCAATTAGTAGAATTGGGGGGACACAACCAAATCCGGCCATATGTGCCACCTGCAAGAGCAGGTTGGGGCCCCATTGGATGGGACCTGCCACCGCCTATATGTGACCAGAGATGCCCATGTGTGGAAACTTAAAAGGTGCCACGGATGGTCACATTATTCTACATACATGGTGTCGTATTTGAACATGATATGGTTCAGATGTTGAAATGACCTCCAAATGAAAGATATTAGTTGAAGAATCTTTAATCCAAAGTTGTAAGTCTTGCTAAACTTTAAAACATTCATTGTATTTTACAAAGTAAAGTATGTGCCTGTATATTCAATTTTTGATTGACGTAAAAAATTTAACCCTGACTCTTTAAGGCCGATGAACTCACAAGGCCTAGGAGAATTCACGAGTGTAATAGATCATGCAAAACATCATTTACACATAAGGTACATTCATTGCGACCCCACTTCACGAAAATGATTGTAGCTCGCCAATGCTTGCATCGATTATAGTGGCGCCGGTCCTAGTAGATGCTCATCTTGCTCAGCCTCTAAATTATACTTAATTTTTCCTTTGAGGTGACTTGACATGGGGGATAACTTGCCAAATACAATCCAAAAATGGTCACTTGTCTTTAAAGGATTAAATGTTAGTTGGAAACAATATATACAAGCACTTATTTTACTATGAAGAATTTTAAAAAGTATTAAAGCTTCGAAAGACTTTCACCATGGATTAAGATTTTTCAACTAACATATTTCATATGAAGGTCATTTCCATATCTGCACCTTATCATGTTTAAATACAACATCATACATGAAGAATATGATGGCCAATAGTGGATTGTTTTGACGTTCAAGGATTTATTTCCTTAATAGTCAAAAACAATCCGATAACCGTCATTGTAAAAAAAAAAGGCAATAAAATCATAATTTTAAGCAAAATTCTCAACATTCTACCATAAGATCTAAAATTGTACTTCTCTAAAAACATGCCGTATCCTTTTAGTTGCAATCTACCATGCGGATATGGAGCTTATAGCTTTTGAAGTGAAAGAAAAAGTTTGTTCCCCCTTAAATGCCCGTCAAGGTCAACTTTCTTTGACTTAGCATTCCTAGGAACTTTTACACTAAATTGTGTTCATCCTTTACTATTATGACCCATATTGTGTTTGCTATATATGTGCAAAATTTCATATCAAAACAAGGAGTGAAACATGTTGGATTAAATAGTTTAGTGCATGGAGGTATAAAACATGATTGACGACTAAAAAGAAGTGGACATTTTTGTTTCATGCAAGTTTAAATTTTAGAGGCTAAAAGCTAGTACAAAACATAAGATCTCATCCCTCAAAAACATAAGTATAATTTTAGATCTTATGGTTAAATTTATACAGAACATGTGATCTCATCTCTCAAAAATATTAATAAATATTTCAAATGTACACAAATATACCAAGGGTTCAAGCTGGCCATTTTTTTTCACCATGTTTGGAAAACAATTGGGTGAAAGTAGTAAAATCTCTCAGTTTAAACAATTTTTTGAATTATCCAAGGATTTTGGTAGGGAAATCCTTGAAAGTGGAGATTGTTCATCAGCCATTGGGCAAGGTCATCTCACCCACTCTCCCTAAAAAAAACATTTTCATAAAGGGTATCTCATTAGGTCTTCATTCCATCCATGATTTGGGCTTCCAACCCTTCCTTCACCCTTTATGCCCCTACCTATTGCCCTTCTTTGACGTTTGTATGTCATTGGTTCTCAGGACATACCAACAGCTTCAATTTTGACTTTGAAGGCTACTAACTTTCAAACCATGTATCCTAACAACATATATCACAACAAAGCTCTTATCAGGACAATTTGGTATTGAAAAATTTAAAAGATTAGATTTTTTTTGGCTTTTAGGAACCCGCCCACAATTACAAGCCTTCACCCATGAGGAGATGGTCTTTTAGAGACTATTGAAGGTTAAGCAATGGCTTCATATTACTTCATACAACAAAATCTCTAGTTAATTCTGAGTCTATTTTGTTAAGCTTGGAGGTAGAGATAGCAGAGGTTATATGTTGGCATAGGTTTAAGTTAGAAGAAGTTAAAGCTAGCTCCAATTAATTAATAACTTAGCTTGATTATAACTTTTATGAGGTTTATATGAAGTTTTATGAAACATTCATTGCAACACACAACATAACATTAACCCCTTATGGTGCAAAGGAATGTGTGGCTTCTCCTCTCACTTTTGTATTGCATAGTCTTGATGTTTGACTCATGATTTTCAAATTATTTTTTTGGCGTAAACCGTTGCAACATAGATTCGATTGTCAAATTCTATGAAAAATAATGTCACCTCATTTGCAAAGAAGGGAGTGATTAAAAGGTAGATTTTTGTGTATTCATTTAGTGAATCCATAATATTAATGGGCCATACGCTCTATTGAATACTTGGATTTCTAAGATCCTTGAGTACTTATACACATGTCAAGCGACCGCTTCAGCAAGTAAAAGTGGCAAGTTGTTTACTTGAACATACATTTGGATGTTGAAAGAAAGTGGTGCAATAACAATGGTTTGCATGTTGCTACTTGTACAATGTTCTCCTTCGGTAAAACACGTACTTCCATTGAATACTTCCAAAACTATGAAGAAGTAGCAAATTTGACTTGTCACCACAACCTCAAAAAGGCTTCAAATCCAAAACCGTGAAGTGTGTTGGGAAGGTAGTGGAGTCTACTTTCATGTCAGGAAAAAAAATTGACAAAATTGAAAGATCACATAACAATTGAATTTGTATTAGCAGGACGAAAAGACTGTGGCAATGCTGCGAAAATCCCTTGACACTATTACGATGGAGCGGGATGCTGCATTCATATCACGGGTACGTGGTGATATCTGGTATTTTGCACTATTCTGGGCTGTTTTTTAGCATCTGTGGAAAGATGGGAGTTGTTTTTATTTCTATGAGTCTTATGTATTGAATTTTGGAGTTCTGGCTAGAGCAGGAAGACATGGTTGCTCAGCTGCGACTCATGAAGAGGAGACTGCAAGAGGCAGAGGAAGAGCAATATAAGGTCAGTTTCAATTTCTTGTTGTTGGCATAGAATTCACTTTAGAGCTTCTCTGCTACAACTCGATATACTTGTCAGACCCGTCGGAGCTTTGAAGTGTGTTACTTCCATTGGATTCCATGGAGATCACTATTGACACATCATTGTCTCCTATTGACTTTTACGGATTGTTTTGGAGTTCGATAGCCACATTTGGTGGAATCTGTGAGAATTTTGGCATTTGTGTTTTGTGTTAATATTCATTTTTGCGAATGCTTTCTCTTTTAATATTTCTTATCAATTCTCACTTCTCAATATTCACTTACAGGCAGAGGAGGATGCAGCAGCTTTGAGGGCCGAGATCAAGTTGCTGCAGGCAAGTGAGGATCAGTCTGAAAGCTTAGGGCCTACTGCGGAACAGCTTCGCCTTGCAGAGCAGCAGAACAACGCCCTCCAGAAGGAGCTTCAGGTGTGATATATTCAGATGTGTTCCTATTGCTGTGACAGCGTTCCTGATCTTGTTTCTTCTTTCCCTGGTACTGTATCTTTAGATCCTCATGACCGATATTAACAATTGTCACTTATCCTTTACCGCTATGTCATTAAATGATATTCGCACGATGAAATTGTTAGGTGTCCGACTTTTTTATTTTCAACTTCCGCTTCGACATCTGCTTCTTGCATTTGTTGACCGTGCGTGGTCTTACCAAATGCGCTTTCAACATCCTCCGTCGTTCGTCTTCTTAAGGCTTGAATCGTAGCAAGAAATTATACTCGACCAGGAGCTGATTGCCGGCCCTAGTGTCGTCTTTTAGTGCTGATTTTGTGCACCTATTCTCCAGGAGGTGTTGTTGAGACTTCAGCAAGAGCAGCAGAGGGTCTCAATGGAACGCCAAAGATCTGCCAGCTTGAATGCTCAGAATCAGGATCTTCAAAATGAGCTATTAGCTTTGAGTGCCAAACTTGCTGGTGAGTTTCAGATTTGGATCCATTGGGGTATTTTGAGAGTTCTTTCTTCAGTGTATTTCTTCAAATGAATGTGACCAGTATTGTAGGCACATATTCAACCAATGTCTTGATTTTTACGTTCTTTTTTTCCAATTGCTGCTTGTTGTGATCAGACTGTTGAATGCGGTATTGTGATGCAGAGATAGACGAGCCTAAGCAATCTCGAACGAGTGTCACTGTTCCTCTCTCTGAAACGGCACTTGTGGACTCAGCAACATCAAAAGTATGTACTGATGATGAGCAACATGACTAGTCACATTTTTTTTCGCTTGCAGATATTTGTGTGAATGACAGATGCAGTTCAGTACTTGCAAGACTATTTGCAGCATCTCGTGATTTACCATTATTTGATCTTACCACAATTGAATGACGGCAACATTGATGTGTGTTGTGATTTTCAAATCCAGGATGTTGTGCCTTCCGAGGAGTAATTGTTGGCTGATGGGAAAGCTAAGGTATTGAAAAGCACCTCATGTTGTCTTTCCAGTGTGATCTGTCCAAAGGTAAGGAATCAACACATACTTTAATGGCTATGCTTAATCCTTAGTCTACTTCTGTAGTGTACACATCAACTTTTGCAAAAGCAGTCATGGGGCATCGTACATGCTCTCTCTCCTGCATGACACAGGAAGAAACAGCTTTTACTGAGAACAAACTTCGTGAGCTGGCAAATATGGTCGAACGACAAGAAAATGGTCGTCACGCATTACTCGCTGAGGTATCGTGTGAAGACTTCATGTCTTTTTTCTTCAAACGATAAACCCTGGTACTTCTAGATTCAATGGCTTCATTTCTTGGCAAGGTTCTGGTTAGGGAGAGTTATACCGAAGTACCGAGGCATCCGAGGACTCCTTTGGGTGGCTTATATGCGGGGTATTCAGAATTTTTGGGTTTCTTCGTTTAAGTATAACAGCATGGGAGGATAATCTTTGCAAATTGATAAACAATCTCTGGAGATGGAGAGGCTGTTTGTCGAGAATGAAGGATTACGAGAAAGCGTGAAGCAAACCACTGAAACCGCAGCACGGAGGGAAGCTCAGGTGAGAAGTGTTTTTTTTCCATGTCTATTCAATGTTTTCTCATATACCTACCGCACCTACTTTACGTTTCCTTTCTGTAGGTTCTTGTAGGATAACTTCTTTAAGTAAGGAGTTGAGTTTGCAAAGCGGATGATTTCCCCAGTAACTTTTGTGTTTTCACTATGCGTTCAGGTGCAAGACTGTATCCAGCAAAACAACGAACTGCGAACCATGCTGAATCAATTGAGGCTTGAGCAATCGTCTATGGTTGCCTTAGCTGATGCAGATCCTTCGGCCTCAGTAGATCCACCTGCTGAAGCTGAAGGTCCTGGCAACAAAGCTGAATCAGAGAGCTGGAACTCTGAAAGGACCAAGCTAAAGGTAACGTTACCTGCCACATGCATGAATGTCTTTGCTGTAGAAGGATCTTCAGAGTCTTCACCGTTCTGTGCCTAAACGAACATATGTTCTAGGACATTCTAGAGACCTTTTCTGTCTAGTTTCCACTGTTTCCATGGTGTCGATGCTACTTAACCAAATCTCTTGCTATGCGTCATTCAACTTCACAAAAGCGCCCTCCTGAACAACCTAACATGTATTCCACAGATTGAGTTGGCCAAGGCAATGGAAAAATCTGAGGAGTTGAGCGCACAATTGGCACAACAATCCGCTGATTTGAATCGTGCGGTCTAGGCTTATACAAGTCTCAGCAGTCTGTGAGTTTTCTGACATACGTACGATGCAGAATGTCCAAGTCTAAATCAGCTAGTTGTTCCTAAGTTGCGTTATAACCTCTGACGTGGTGCGTTTTTATAGATACAAACCTGTTTTTTCGAGTATTGAGGCACCTGATGTTGTGCTTGCAGGTATGTGAAGTGTACATTACAGTCCATGGCATGGAATAGGCCTAACCATTGACCATTTCTTGCTCACCAAGTACTCAAAAGATTCAGTCTTGTTCAAAATCTGCTGCATTGTACCGTATGAGGTTGCTAATGATTCTTTTAGACTAGAGCAGTAGTATTCATGCACCCTGCTTAAAGCCTGGTGCTTGACAATTGATTGATGATTCAAATCATTGGCTTCAGTTGTCGTTACTTGTGTTCGACCAAAAACAAAACGTGAGCTGAATTGTGACGCACAGAGTATCAAGTAGGTTCCCTTTAGCTGCTCCTCAAAGTTGTTCTCTACCATTTTCTGGCTAGGGTGCACAATTTTGGCAGTTATGTGAAGTTTGTCCACTAACTTTGAGATTTCATGCACAAGAATGTGTAATCCTGAGTCATTACTCCACATTCCAAACTTCTACATCATGCACAAGAACCTTTCAACACTTTCCTTTCTACTGTTTTGGACGTGCTTCACCAAACATTGTCGGAGTTGATGAGTCAGAAACCGCCCTTAACGGAGAACTATGAAAGGACATTTAAACCGCGAGCTACGCATCTCCATAATATATATAATTCTGTGCAACTAATATTGAACACGGGAATTCCGACTCTGACGCGGTCAATGGTCCACAGTCCCTCGGCGCCAAGTCGTCAGCTAGATTCCCCAAGTTGCAACATCTACAATCTCGTACTTCACAAAAATCCGAGGGCCTATGAACCATATCTTTCGCATATGAAAATCATATCGTTTCAAGGGGCTCCTGGGTCTACTATGTTTCTTATGTAGAAACGATATCGTCCACATATAGTGCAAAAGTCTATACAAATGCGATATAAAATTCTTATTAATGTTATATCTTTAAGTTTTTATAGAAAATCTAAAGACAGAATATATAAACTCAATCAAACTTTATTGGAATATAAATTTTGTATATCTTTGCCTTTTCATCATACTCATATAATAGCTATGTTTTAATACAATACAAAATTCATATTGATCATGTACTTTTTTATATTGTCCATATTTAGAAATGCTATAAACCATATCCAAGTTCAATATAACAAAATTTGCTTATGATGTTTATATATTTTACTATTTATATAAATCAGATATTGGTTTTTCACAATATAATTTTTCTAGAATTTTTTTATAAAGTGTGTATGGAAATTAAAGCTAACCGAGGGAAAGACCATAAAGGACATGCATAACAAGTATTTGATTTTAGGGCAATTGTTATATAGTTTTAGTATATATAAAAGTTATATGCTGTTTATTTTATAAACAACTTTTTTAATTTGAATGTCATATAAACTTCATATACTTTCATGTTAATTTTAGAAAATAGAAATAAAAAATGATATAAATGATTTTGGTAACGCAAATGTAGAATTTCATAATTTTATGTAAAATTGAATATTAAAATGTAATATACAAGAATTCACAAACTCCATGCAAGTATTTCAATAGAAATATAACATACAAAAAACATGGAATACATGATAAAAGAAATAACATATATTTCACATTTGCTTGACCACACGAGGCCATACACATAGTTCCCTTCACTTGCTTCTAATTCAAACACTCAAGCCCTTGAGTAGAACCCATTAATAACAACATTCCTCACATTGAACAAAGATCAACATCGAAGGAGGCATTATGAAACTTGCTTGCTAGACTCAAGTATGCAATTCACCTCATGATCATCAATGCCTAGATCCATATCAAACCGCAAAGTTGCCTTTTCTTGGTTGTACACTTTGCGCTTAGGATCCTGAAAACAAATACTGCTTTGATCGGATAATCAACAATTTGTGCATCTCAAAATCAAGCTAGTGGACATTCCCATAAAGAGACCTCAAAAGAATATTGTTTGCATCTTTCTTAATGTGCAATACAAATGAAATTATGAAACACATGCTAATGTATAACCTAGAACATGACCACTCTTTCAATCTCATTCACGACTAAAACTAGTTCTAACCTTATGAAAATTGCATCACAGTCTGAGGAGTACTTAGTTCCAGTGCTAGTGAAACATAACAATTTGGGAGTATGAAACATAAAAACATATTGGCATCATAATAAATAATAGACAAGAATTTCCGCACCTCGTCATAATCAACATTGAAGATCGATAACCCACTTGTTCCGAATCATATGAGAAAGGCTGATAAATCATACAAGTAATGACTCCTGCATGTTGACATCTTTCCACAGTTTGCTTCACACCAGCTCTCCAAGGTTCCTGCATAAAAATAAAAATAAATTGAATACATGAGAGACATGTCCATCAACACATATAGTAGACGAGTCCACTACACCGATCATCAAAATGCATATACCTTGATGCCACAAATGCTGAGCAGAATAAGATCGTCTGTGGCTGCTTCCATTTTGAGCTCTCGTCTATTGGGCTAAAATTGATTCCAAATTCATCTAGCATTTGGTGCCTGAGGCGGTCTGCCAACTCGTCCAGCGTTGCATTCGAGGGAGCATACACTAAAATCATGGCCCTGTTACAATAATAAACAAGCAACAAGTCAGCACAAAGATTACGTTTATACAGACGGCAGCAGATCCATAAACGTTTGTAATGTTGCATCAATGTTTAATGCAGGTAATGAAACTTACCATGATTCTTCGATCAGTACCGTTGAGACCATTCCTAGAGTTTCAGCATGCCCACGTTTGAGTTACCGGAGAGTGCAGGGCGAACCTTTCCCAAATGAAAGGGCTGAAATGTGCTTGCATGAAGGTTGATTCACGATCAAAAATAGGCCGATACACGAATGCAATGCACCGCAGTGACTTGGCTGCCATGCCTCCGATAACGTTTTCGAGTTCATTTTTCTATCAGGTGCCATCATGAATTAGTCTCAGAGGCAGTGGCTATATTGTGCACGTCATGAGGATCCCATGAACCCACCTCCAAATGACTAGATGATGCCTGTAGAAAAGTTAATGCATCCCCTGATTGAATACTTCATCACAAAATGGTTGAACAAAATCAGTGCAAAAAACAGCAGCGGATGAAGGATGTGAGGAAACCTCACTACAATACTCATGTGGTTACCTGTGACATGTTCTGCGGATATTCCACATTCCACAACACGAGTTTCTCCGCTCCTATGCTTGCAACTTGTGGATGCTGACCAGATGGCCACCACAGTGTGCTGCAGGTAGATGCAAGTGAGATAAATAGATACACGACGAGAATCACATCATACAGAGGAAAGACTTAATTGTTTTTGTATGATGATTCCTTACCACTTCCAGGGATGCGGTGCGCCTGGCAAGGAAGCGGCCTTCTCCACCGGTAACACAACCGACCGATTGCCTCGAGATGAATCACGGATCTTCCACACAACCGTTCCAGTCTCTCCACCTTACGTTGTAGCAAACAACACACCGCCAAATGATGATCTCATGACCTAGTAATCAATCGGTGCCCTTTACATCACATGCAATCAGCTTCCACTCACCATACGCAACATGACGAATTACCTGAGGAGTAGACGGTGGTGAAGAGGGACGTGTTGAATGGGCAGGCTGCAATATCCCAAATCTCATCGCGGTGTGTGTACAATCCATGACAAACGAGCTCAGTCGAGTTCTCTCCGACCTGAACCACATGAACCTACACAACGAAAACCATGATCTCTCGCGCGCATGTAATAAAGTGCTGGAGCAACTATGATGAGACTGTTACTGACCTTGTTTTCGTAGCGTAAGCTGAGGGAACCCACCAACCACCGGTTACTTTCATTCTCCGCTGTTTGCGCGGAGATGCACCTTGCCTGCACTAATTAATTTATGATCAATCCATAGCCTCAAATTTGTGCCCCAACTCGTGAAATCACAGACACTCACCTGATGCTTGAGCCCATACAAAACCGGACTTGAGTTGGGCGCCTGCATCCTGGCTCTAATCACTCAACCTTTACACCTTAATAAATTCACGTCCATGCGAAAAGCGAAAGATGCATAATGTATGTCCACCCGCGTTCAACTGACTGTTCTCTGGAACTATATGAGAAGATAAAACTGACCTCTGCAGCTCAACATCACTGAAGTGATTCCAACTGGATTTTGTCTAACAGGAGGATGGGCTACCACTGGAGCTGCCTTGCGCATGCGTGTGGCGCTGGACTTCCTGTTGTTAACATTCTGTTCAGTTTCCGCATTGTGAATCGGTCCACCAGGTCTAGTACCCTTGCAGGCATGCCGGCTATAACCTGCTCCGGAGGCAGGCCCAGATGCAGCTACGACCTTTCGTTCCGCCACTCCAGCTCCCGGTTTCCCTGCCACAGCTGCTGCTGCTTTGCCAAAGACTACCCCCTGATGCCGCACCAATGGCACTGCAACCGCCCTTCCAGTATTGAGTGAATGCAGACGAATCCATCGCTGTAACCTATAAGGTGTAGATTAATACAACATCCTTATGATCTTCTGCTCATGAGCGACAGAATAGCTCATGTACAGGCTGCAGGAGACGAGAACACCGTGAAAACTTAGTTGATGCCCAACAATCCCAAGGAATTTCTCCGCATCTCTAAAAATATATGAGCGAAACAAAAGCACCCAAAATATAAAAAGCAAAACACACCTAAAAGAAAGAGACATGCACCTGAATAGAACCGTCAAATCCAAGAAGCACCGATATGAAACCCTAAAAAATTAAAAGAAATTAGGAAAGATGAAATTATCGACAAAACACACAGCAAGCTCAATCCTGAATCCGTTGATTGAGGAAGAGGACCAGAACCAGGGCGGATGATGGAGGTGAGATGACACTAGAAAAACGAAGGCCGGAGGCGGGAGGAAAGCAGAGAAATGCACTTTGACCAAACAGCATGAATCAGGTGAGGGGAGGAGACTTACGATGCACCGCTAAGGCTGCCAGGTCTTCTCCAACACGCCCCCTAGGCCATGCCATGCAATTGCTGTGCCGAAGCTGCAACTGGTCTCTCCGGACCGATTAGGGCTCTCTCCGGACCGATTAGGGCTTGAAGCAGTCAGGGTCCCTCCTCACACAATCTCTCTCGCGCGCGCACACACTCTCCATCAGGGCGACCCTACGATCCTCCCCTTCAGCGGAGTCGGTCTCCAATCTCTCTCTCACACCCCTCCTCGCAGTCCGACTCTAAGCCTTGTTCATCTGCTTCGGGCGCACTCGCACTCATGTTCATAATCGTCCCTTCCGTACAAATTACGGCTGCAACGCACTCCTCTTCTTCTTTAGAGTTGAAGTTGAAGACGTGACACTTGGACCAGTTTAGTGACCACCGCAAGTGGATGACGCTACACCGTCTAGCACCAATTTTTAGAGGTAGAGAATTGGTGTAGCTTATTCAAAACAATTGTGCAAGGACTACATGTTCAAAAATTGCCATTTCACATTTTATTTTTTGTGAACTAAATATGTTTTGGAATGATAATCCGAATGGTTAGTACAAAGGTTTACACCACATCTTGTAGTAGAACAAATAAAATGTGAGACATATGAAGATCACTAAGTTTTATGTGGAAAAGAAGAAGTTTTTTTGATACCTTGCCCTACAAAGTGTGACAATGTGTGAAAATGTTTGACTTAGATAATTATGTTATTTTCCACTGAAGACAAGAGATTTTTTTGACAATATGAAAAGAATTAATATTTCTTACTGCTATTGAAAATCTCACATTCAATAGAGTGTCCTAGCAATAGAAGCTGGAGTTGCCCAAAGTGCTCGCTCTCCCCAATTGAAATTCAAAACCCTATAACTTTTCCATAAAATGTTGGATTCAGGAAAAAAAAAATTGGACTCACACGAAACTTTTAGTAATGCCCATCTACAGTAGAAATTTCAAAGAGGAATGTCAAAAATTGACACCATAGGAACCTTTCAAACTTTCAAGAGTCCCCAAGGGGACTATTGGGCCTTTAGGGGTTAACACATTCCTTTATAAAAAAATTATAGCATATTTACATTCAAAATGCAAAACAAAAATTTCTACAACTACTTACTTTAATTTCAAGCACGATACGATCCGGTTTAGTTCTATTTCTTTGTATCAGCATCAGTATCTCTATCATTGTCATCATCACTTTGGATCTCGTTTTCATCATCATTTGTATCGGCTACAACCACATCGAATCTTCTCATTTCGTGTGCACTATTCTTGATGAATTTCTCTAAATCATTAATGTAACCCCAATTCTCCCCCAAGTTTCTACCTCCCATATTCTTGTTGAGTAATTCCAATTCCAATTGTTTCAACCATAATACAATACAAAAATATATTAGCACCAAGATTATGAATACAAAAATTAGAATTAATTACACATTATCTGCATACTGCTTTATGCATGTAATGTAATTCAATCTATCATAAACATCCAATTTGTTGTAGATAACATGAATTGCGACGTAAATATCTAAAAATCACAACTTGAATAAATATTAACTTACAAAAAAGAAAAACCAAGCGAGCTGGTGAGACTTCATTCAAATCTTATTTTGGGGCCAAACTTCTTTCCATACACAACTTTCGCTACCGCTGCATGGACAACATCCGTTCCAAATGGGTCATTTCCAATTTTACACCATTTGTCCTGGTCTATAAGTGGAAAGAACGATAATGTTAATAAACTCATTCAATTCATTCCATATCCCTATATTGCCACAAGCATAAAAGAAGAATATAATATTAACTTCCATTTAAATATTTTAAAAAATACACAATACCATCATTGCTTACCTGGATAGACCCAACTCATCTTTTCCGCCTTCCATGCTTCAAGAGCAGGTCTCTCTTCTGAAGTTGTTTTGGGCTTCCTACCCACATTGAGTAGCCGCAACAACTCCTCGCGAGCTACACGAGTGTACGTGCCTCTCCTTTGGCTCAAGTACACCACCGTACGTGTCTTCAGAGAGGGGCCAGTGCTAGGACCTTTCTTCAACCACGCTATTTCCAATTGACTACAGACCTCATCGTTATCCTCAACTCCATAATGAGACAATATTGCCTTCTTTATATCTTCATGACAAGGATAAACACGGCTCTACAGCTTATCACTTAATAACAACTCGTCAGCAACCTTGGAAACATGGGTTTTAAGATAAACCCAATCTGTGCACTCATGCACTTGTGGTTGTATGGTTCTACAGAATAATGCACTCAGTTGGCTAAATACTTGCGAATTTTGCTCTTCCGGATTATTGCCCACCCTTCCCAGGTTGCTTCCAGAGGGCATACCAACATTCGTAACCGAAGGACCTGAGAGATACATAAACAATTACTAACTTCCAATATAGCTAATAAATTTTTCATAATTTACAAAAATATGTTGCTTATTTTGATGACATCAATATTGGAATTACACACCTAAAAAGAAAAATTCAATATTATACTATACATTTTAGATGGAAAATAATTGTACCTTCAGGAATTCTAGTCGGTGTAGGGATTGCGGTATTCGTTGATGGAGAAGCCGAGGAATGTGGTATTGCTTCAGGTATTTGATATGGATGTTGCTCTGATCGGGCAACCCTTGGTCATTCCCTATAATGTCGCGCAGTGTTGTATGGGTTGTTATCTGGCCTTGAAGCAATCGAAGGGCAACCTGAGGGAGGTGTTGTAGTGTGTCCAACACTACTAGTCGGAACCGAGGTTGTTGGAGATGTTGATTCCACCGGAGTTGCCATCATAGTAGTTGATGACACCATTGGTGTTTCTCTACGTCGATCCTCCATAATAAATGCCTATTGTACTTAGAAACTCAAATGATATTAGTAAATATATTTTAGTAACTTGAAAAGCTTAGTACAAAAATGATGTAAAAAAGTTCCATAGATAATATGTATTGTGAGGTTGGAAGTCTTTAAGTACTAGTGGAGTTGGAGTTAGAAATTAGAAATCTGTCAGTACTACACCATTCCGTGAATATAGTGTAGACCAGACTATTTGAAATTTCCTATACTAATTGAAAATTTACATGCAATTGTTGATTGACACACACTTGCTTGAGAACAGATACCCAATCAGAACTTGGCATGCACATGCTTTGATGGGAATTAGTGTGAGTGATCTACATCAATAATCCCTCTACACTATATTCAGTGTTTAGTGTAGTGGAGTTGGAGTTGGAATTAGAAATCTATAAGTAATAATGGAGTTGGAGTTAGTATCTTTTTGTATTATTAATAAAGTAAAATATCACTTTTGGAAAAGTGAACTTTGAAGTGCAATAATTGGTTCTAAACTTAGAAAACTCATTTGTAAAGTAGAGTTTCCACTTCTAAATTTAGACAAAATTATTTTCACTTAAAATGCATAGAACCCAAGAATTTTATTTTTTAGGAAAGAATATTTTTTATATTTTTAGAATAAGTCATGATTAATCTATCCACTGTTTTGATTTTAGATCCAATGATTGTATCTCTATTTTAAAAATGAAATAGCTTTCCGAAGTAAAGGCCACTTTCTACACCCCTAGTCGTAGCATGATGGCTTTTACCTCAGTATATTCCAACGCCAAACTTGTCAAAGTAGAAACGTAAAAGAAAAGTATAAAAAAAAAGCGTAGTAGAACCCTTGTCGTCGCGAACGGGCCAAGGGCAAATATTATATAGTATTACTTGCACATCATTGAAAAATGTAAGAAGAAGAATGCCGGTTTCTGAAGGGAACCGGCATGAATAAAGTGTCGTGAATAAAGTTACGGACATAGCTTCTAGGACCTTTATAGTTTTTTTACATTTTCCTTTATTTTTACTTTGGAGTTTCTTTTACCTTTATTTTACTTTGGGCTATGATATATATTGGAGTTGAGGCTAAGAAGTTCTTCAGTCTCGACAACGCATTTCTTGTACCTAGAAGCTCTACCTCATTCTTCTTGGTATTGTTTGTGTATTTGTCTTATTAATCCAAGTTCTTATCACTTTTGATATAATAATTTTCTTCTAGTTTCAAATTTCTTGTTGCATATCCTCGTGTCTCTGACAAGTAAAGTGAGTTTGATGTGCAAGAAATCCAAAAGACAAATTACATTAGATGCAAGTAAAATAGTATTTTTAAGGTTCTATGTATTATCTTTGATGATATGTGAGATTGTAATTGTAAAGCTTATAATCTTTTATATTTGGTAAATTATATACTCATATGTTGTGCAATTCAAAAGGTAGTAGCAATTTCAATAATATTTATTGTAAATTTTAGGCATTAAGAATGGACGAACGCACTTGTGATATTTGTGGATCTATGGGTTTTTTGACTCGCGCCGCATTAGCTTCTCATGAAAGATCCAAATGTCCTACATATAAGAGAAGAAGACCGTCAACGCAAGCGAAACTAGGATCTTCATCGGAACAAATTGGTCGAGGAGAGTACGAGCATGTAGAAGTACGTGATGAAGATGAAGTGAAGAATATTGATAGTCAAGAAGAAGAACTAAGGTGGCTGGCCTACCATGGAAGAAGAAGATGGAGAAGGTGACCGACCTATGTTGGATTCAACCGACCGCCTAATTCGTTGGATTAGAACATGCCAAAGGACCTCTGGATTATCAAAGAGAGCTATAGACAAGTTATTCAATGATGTCTTGTTGCATCGATCATTCAAAGTGGAAGAGTTGAAGGTAAGATCAGCTGCAACCGTTAATAGTTATGAAGAGGTTATGTGTACTGAAGCAGACGGTTGGAAAGAAGAGAACATCCATGGAAATTCTTAAAATGTTCACCTTCTCAATTTCTATGGAATGGAGTAGCCGAGTAATTTTAATAAGCACAAAGTTTAAATGTGTTTAGATGGAATTTAAAATTAAACTATGTATGTTTAAAATTTGTACAGAATGTTATAAAGTTTATAATTGTATTTTTTCAAAGATGTAGTGTTCATTGGAGAAGAAAGAACCAGACACATTTGAGAATCAAGTCAAATCCCCAACTGCTAACAACTTCTAAAAACTTATGTTCCGCGCTAGAAATTACATCTACTCTTTGTACAGTACTTATGACCTCCAATAGTAAATAGATACTATGCTTTTAATTCTATCACATCACTTTGAAATAAATATGAAATACACATTTTTCTTTGTAACATTATCTAATATATACTAATTGCAAACTCTTACATAATATGTCAAAGGTAGTACATTGTTGCTTGAAAAAAAGATTTCATGTCAAAAGTCATAACATAGCAGAGGTGAAAATTTATCAGATCTTATAAATTTGCACGGATTTTAAGTAAGTGCCAAATACAACTTAAATCATGATACTTTATTTCAAGAATAAGTGTAGTAACACTATAGATCATTTTGTAACAAATATGGGAATATCCAAGGATAAACATAAGTGGTATGCCTTGCAGTACACCCCTATACCTCATTGCATTGCAACGGGCTATATTGTACTCCTATGTAATAATCCACAATACGGTACATTTTGGACATGAAAATAGATTTATAGTGTTACTATACTTAATTATTGGACATGAAAATATTGGATTCTATTTTCATGTTGGATTCATGTGAAATATAAAAACAAAATCCAACATGAAAATATTAGTTTATTTGGACATGAAAATAGATTTAACAAAAACTAATATTCTAAGTAAGATAATTTTACACTATAAGATTTATTCCTCAAATTGTATGTTATGTGATTTTTAAACCTATGTCTACATTTATTTATTTAAAATTTGTTAAAGTCAACAAGCTATTCCTCACTAAAAAGGTATATATGTTTATATTCATCCATATATTCCCTTTGGAAATTAGGGGAAAAACTTTAGAATTGTTGATTCTAGTGTAAAAAGTGCAAAAAGAAAAAGAAAAACTTATTATTTCCTACATAACCACATAATCTTAATTAAGATGACATGGTCTAAACTTTGCACAACCTTTGACTCCCAATCAAAAAGGTTACAATTTTCAATGTAGAGAAAAATGCTCATTCATTCCGTGTGTTGAGAGGATCAACAAAGTTTGACTTCACTTGATGTCAACTTTATACTCTACAGAAGGTCTACATTGTATACCATCATGTTGAACATGTTATTTGATCACCGAACACTCGTTTTAAAATCTATAGTTCAATATGAATATAATACAGCCAATAAGAATTCAAAATTTAGAGTGTGATACATACAACACATCTTCTAGTACATAGAATAAAGAAGTAATATTTAGTATGATCCATAAATTTCATGTGGAAAATAAGAATTACTTAAGGTACCTTGTACTCCATTTTCTAAGAAATTTGTATTTGAATTAAAATGCTCATTTATCCTAAAGAAAAATGACCTACACCACCTTGATCATTTAGAGGTTAATTTAACATGAAATTAACAGAAATGGTGATTAATTTATATGAAAAAGAAAGATGATGTTTTTTCCAACCTAAAAAGAAAAAAAAACTATTTTGTTAGAAAATGGCTAAGGAGAGGAGATAAAGGGAGTGGGGCCACATTAAGGAGGCAGGACATGCAGTACGAGCACCTTTCTAAAGGCACCACGTAAACCTCCCTTGTGTAAGATTGGACCATGCTCAAGTGAACATTTGAATTCCAATGGTACAAGTCATGTTTGCACCTATACATAGAAGAAGCAGAAGAACTTTGGTCTCCGAATGAAGCCCATGTGAATAGAGTGTCTGTTTCTTCCACCACTAAATTGATACATGCCCAAAATTGCTCCTTTATACACAACTATCATGGATCTCACAATAAAGTGTTGGATAAGCGGGGGGCGGCAACATCATCAGCCCTCATTTACTTTATTGTAAACAATCAAGATACTAATTAACCCACAAAGGACATAATGTCCATGCTCGGGACAAAGTTTCTTACTTCAACTAAAATGATCTTCAAACGATACAATCAAAATACTTTCATAAAAGTTTAACCTCTAAAAGGTCCTATTATTTTTGGACCCAAATTCATTGATTTGCCAGTGTCAATGCAAACAACAAAAAAAAGAAAAAAAAATTGTTTCAAATTTAACCTTGGGATCTTGTATCAAAGATTGTCAAAGTGTGTGGGTAAAATTTTTGTTCAGTTTTAGCACACTAATTAATAGATATTATCATATTAGCCTTTGAAGTGAGGCATAAACTCTTATTGTGGTCATATAAAACACCTTTAACAAACTTTGACTACCTACTACAACAATTTTTCCATTACAATTTTACAGGTTGTAATATTCTAATTTTAAATTAAAGGGATCATGTTTGGTACATGTGCACCAAATCTTCTAAATAGAAGAGGGGTAGAAGATGTCCTCAATAATCTTGCAATGCAACCATGTGCTGATAATTAACAATACAGTAATAAGTTTTCCATACATCATATCCATTTCATATTTTTGAAATTCAAAATTTATACAATAGATGCAAAGATTATTTTTTCCTTCCAATTAGAGGTTTTTTTTTGGTAATATGGACAAAAACTTGAATTTATATTATATTTAGAATTAATTAAACTTTTGCTACACTATTTGTATATGTCAAACTAAGTCACTATATTGTTTGGATATGTTACTCAAATATGTTTGTAACTTTTGAATCAAAATGCGGATTTCCATAAAAAAAAATATATGTAAGTGGTAAGCTATAAGAAAGATGCCCATTGAATAAAAAATCTAAAAAAAATCATGTCTAAGTTTGAGATTGAGGGACTCACTTGAACCTCAAAGTGGACTTTGGTTCTTTAGAGGTTAAAAGAAGATCCTACAAGTACATTCTTAAAACGATTATCACAACAATTTGAAATTGTTGGATTACAGAAGAGAATAGAGTCAATGACCTTATGCTATTCACTTGTTGTATGATAATCTATTATGGACATAAAGTAAAAAAGTGCTCAACTCAAAAAAATTCATCTTGGAAATATACAATCAATGGCGTAAAGATTTCTCAAAACTCCAAGGCACTTCATGAGTTTATTTAACATTATATTTTTCATATACATAACCTATATTGAAAAATAAGTATAAATTTATCCAAAATGAAAATGTAACAATGTAATAGTATGTAATGGTCATGGTTTGTGACATCTGGTCAAATGTGACAAGTTCATAAATTAGAACGTATTAAATGAATATAAAAGTAAGTATAAGAAAGTATAAGAATCAAGATTGCATAAGAAAAAATATAAAAATATCAATATATGATATTATGATAATACAATGTTTGAATTTTCAGAAACAATATAAAATCAATATATGCATATATTTTTTTGAACAACATTTTTTATGTGACACATTTAGATTTACACACATTATGATAAAGTAGTATGTATTTCATTATTATTAATATCCAAACACTATCATCTAAAAAATACAATGTTTTTCTAAAATATCTTTAGTATATGTTCTTTGAACAATATTTATATTAGAAATCAAGAGATATAAATTTGTTATTCCAAAATTACGATATGAATTTGAGTGGTCTATGAATGATATCATTTTGTATAAAAAATCTATACATAGTATGTGTCACATCTGTATGCAAGTTGCAAATGATCTTTTTATATAAGCTCAATGTGCTTTTATGTGGAATTGAGGCCTGCGGACTTTCTTGAGGCTAAGTTGTATTTCAAAGATCCAAGGCCCTATGAATGATATTGTTAATATAAAAATCATATCGTTCCAAGGGGCCATAGGGTGTAGTATCTTTTGTAAATAGAGGCAATATTGTTCGTATCTTATGAAAATTCTTATATGGTTATCATATAAAATTTGTATCACTAAGTTTTGAATGCAAAGTTCTAGCATATATTATCTCAAATCTATATAAAAAAACATTTATACAAATGATATATGACCTAGAGTTTTTAAATACTATATAGATTCTCTAAAGCTATAAAAGTAGAAAAGTAAAAGAACCGTGAACCTACAAACACTTCACCCAACTACAACTACCTCAGCCAAACTCCACTACTAGTCTACTCCCTCCTCTACTCCAGTATTTGTTGATGACCAGATTCGGGTATCTGACCACTGAGGATTCAAACTCGATTCGGCCCCGTTGCCAAGAATACAATCTGCAACTCCCATTGATCAATTGCTTGGGTTCCCATAAAATGCCCATCCAACTTAAGTGAAAAAGAAGGTTACATCACAAGAAGGGGATGACCAAGAGCTAGACCCATGCGTAGGAGGAAACATCGGGGCTAAGGCCAAACCGGTTGGCTCATTGGGATCACATGTTCATTAAGTGATAGACACAATGTAAGACTTGATAGAGTTGTCCATTCAGAAATAATTGGATAGTCATTTAGTTGTTTGGTTAGGATGATATCTTAAAGCAAAAATTTGATGCATCTATTATTGGTAATTTTGTACTTAATCCCTGAAAAGCACTATCACATTTTCACACCAAATACACTTCAAAACTATAAGTATGGAAGGAAACAAAAATCTTCACTTCCATTTTTGATTGTAGGATCTCAATTAAGACTTACGGAATTATTAAAATACTCCTAAAATTTTATAAGTTTTGACCGCACGGATTACAAGACCATAATAATTAAAGTAAAGAAAATAGTTCACTTTTTTTTCCACGTTACATAAATTTACATGGACTTTGACTTTACATGGTGTTAAATTATTGCACCACACAAGCTTAAATGCATCACCATCATGCCAAGCATGATCTTAGTTCCTTGTACACCAATGTTTAAAGGTCAAGAAGGGCTGTAGCGTATTCTAAACAATTGTGCAAGGACTAGAGGTTCAAAAAATTTCACTTCTTGTATTATTATTTTTTGTGAGCTTAATATGTATTACAATGATAATTCAAATGCTTACAACTCATACTCTAGTGGAAAAAGTGAAAGTAAAAGTAAAAGAATAAGAAGATTTCTAAGTTCTTGTGAAAAATAAGAAGTTTACTTGTACCTTGCATCACAAAGTGTGCCAATGTGTGAAAATGTTTGACTTGGGTTGATATGATATTTTGCACTAAAGATAACAAGAATTTTACTAAAAACAAAAACATATTTCACTAAGTAAAAATTAATTTTGACCAAAGACAAAATCTATGTTTGCAAATTATATCAAATAAAATAAGGACCATATAAGCTTCATTTGATTTTTTACATAAGTCCAAAAATTGAGGATTGCTCAAATGTTGTTTTGGACTCTTATCTCTGAATTTGGTCAAGAAACTAATTAAATAGTTGTTTGGAAATTTCTGAAATGATGAGAAAAAAAACTTGTTACACAATCATTTATTCTTTGCATTGTTTTCACACTTAAAAAGAAAGAATGTTATTAGTAGTACAAATATATCAAAGGCTCCATAATACATAATAACATGTTATAGTTACATACTTATGCAAATAGTTTACTTCTATATGATTTCTAAATAATTTGCATATTGACAACATGTACATAATATTTGATATAAATTTCATATCAATTTTGTATTAAAAATATCTTGTATGCACAACATATAAATTTTTACTTATACAAATGCAATACAAGATTGGTATGCATACTATATTTTATTTTTAAGGATATATTTTTAATATTAAGTTTTTGCCATATCAAATATCTATAAGTCATGGATTACATCAAAAGTTTACAAATTTTATACAAAGTTTATATTTAAAGCTAGAATATATGAATTTTGTATGGCATTTTTATGATATGAATTTGAGGGGTATCGAGATGATATCGTTTGCAGACAGATATCATACAGTTTGTTGACAACCATTCCATGCATGTTGTATGCAATTTTTTTAATATGAAGAATGTATATTTTTTACATGGGATTGAGGGTCAAGGATTTTCCTGACGTGGAACATCACAAAAATCCGAGGGTCTTTGAATGATATCGTTCGCATATGAAAATCATATCATTCCAAGGGGCTCCTGGGTCTAATATATTCCGTATGTCGAAACGATATCGTTTGCATCTTTTAAAAAAAATTATATCGTTATTATGTAAAATTTGTATCACAAAGTTTCAATACGAGATTTAAACAAATGATATCTCAAATCCATATGAAAATAATTTTATAGAAATCTGATATGAAAATTTTGAAGGCACAATTAAAATCAATGAAATTGCAAAACATTGGTTACAACAAATGAAATGAAATAGAAGTATTCAACTCGACACCACCATATTCAATACCACACCACTGTATACCGTACCCATCTGTATACGGTATCCCACTACATACAATATCCCATACTCCTCTGTATACGATATCCTGAATATATCCATATACCTCTTTATACCGTATCCCATATACCTCCGTACACCACGGTATACAGTATCCAGTATACCTCCGTACACCCGACCATACTTGGTCCCAAGCAGAATTGAACTCGGGTCAACTGCGTGTCAGTTGACAGGACTCCATTCAGCCACCATCACCATCGATGCATGCGCAGATTCCAGAAGAAGAAGAAGAAGAAGAACGCCGGTCTCCGAAGGAGGCCGGCGTGAATAAAGTGTCTGTTCGTTCCACTACTAAGACCATGCCCACTGGACAAGGAATTAGTAAGCTGGAACTACTTCCCTCTCTCGAGGGTAGACACAAGAGGTCAGATTCCATTCTCAAGCGGGACATGAATCAGCAGATGCAAGCCTTGAGCGTGAAATTGATCTTGAGGATTCCCTACTTAACCTCTTAAAACCCAATCCATTTTTCCACGAGCAACACTCCAAACTTACCACTACCAAAAAGTGGCAAGAACATTTAATTTTGAAGTAAAATTTTGGTCATTTAACCTTAGGAACTCAAACTAAATATCTATATAAAGTCACCATATTTTTAAGGCTATAATCCACCGCACGGATTGAGAGATTATCGTGTTTGAAATTTAAAAAATGGCTCATTCTTTTCCCTGCATTAAGTGGATCAGCAAGCTTTAACTTCAGCTGTTATCAAATTATTGCACTACATAAGGTCTAAATTTTTTACAATTGTGTTTAATATGATGTTAGTTGCCTACACACCAATTTTTAGGCATAGAAAAGGAGTGTAGCATATTCAAAACACTTGTGCAAGAAGCGGAGGTTGAAATTTTTTTGGAAAGTTTCTATTTCACAAATTATTTTTTTGTGAACTCAATATACTTTAGAATGATAATCCAAACGATTGATAAGAAGGTTTTCACCACATGTTGTGGTCAAAAAAAATAAAAAGTGGAAAATTTGAAAATCTTTAGGTTTTATGTAGAAATAATGTTTTATTTCCCCTTTCCCGAAATGTGTGAAAATGTTTGACATGAGTAAAAATGCTCTTTTTACACTAAAGACTAGAATTTTTTTTTAAAATCATGTAATAAGGTATTATTATTTATATGTACAAAAAATCTCAATGTCAATAGAAACTTTTAGCAAATTGCCCGAACTTACCGGACTCCCCATATTGACCTTTAAATGGTGATAACTTTTGAATCATGAATCCAAAAAAAGTTATAAAAATATCCCCACAAAGCTCTTACAAGGGAAAATCTAGTCTAAAATTTTCATAAGACAATTAATTTTTTCCGAATTTTAGGTACCTGCCCAAAATCCAAAATATACCCTATGGGTACAATTGGGCTTTTAGGGGTTAACTCCTAAAGGACCGTCATAATTTTACACCAAAAACATTTCAAAGTCACTGAATTTAGTGTAATGAGTATGAAAGAAAACAAATATTTTTATTTCCAATTTTTATGATAAGATCTCAACTAACCCCTAAAATTCCTTGACAATTTCACACCAAAACATTTATCAAACTACCTCTCTAAGATACACAATAGCAAGACTGATTGAAACAAAATTTTACTACTTTCAACCATAGGATCCTCAATTTAACTGCTACAAGGTGACACTCAAAAAAATTCATAAACTTTGACCATACGAATTGTAAGATACATGCATTTGAAAAGTGCAGTGTCGTTTTTTCTTCCCGGCATGAACAAGGTCAACATACTTTGACTCAAGATATTTGCATACTTTCCAAATACACATTGCATAAAATTTATGGATATATGTTCTTCCTTGTGTTAGGTCATTGCACACAAAAAAATCACAAGTAATGGAGGTCTTTGGATAAGGAAAGAAACTTGCAGTGGCAAAGATATAGAAACTAGCCATTTTCTTATGAAAGTAAGTTTATTCTCTAAGTAGAAAAATGTTTTAAAATCCGAATGGTGGATAGAAGTATCATGCATAATTCCATCAACAGAAAAAATATATTTCTTCATGAAAAATGAAACCTTAATTTCTATGCGTTTTCAAGTAAAAACGATGAAGGTTGCTAAGAACTTTCCTTCATTGCTACCCACCACCAAAAAGTACACTGTTCAACTTTCTATTGGTACCATACAAGCTCAACAGTAGTACTATTCAGCCCTACAATACCTTGCCCTCCTTGCCCGCCCTGACCGCCCTCTCCGTTTCAAACTTTGAACCTCAATAACTTTAGTTTTGTGCATTTGTTTCAAGAATTTGTTTTTCCACAAAGCTATTACTTAAACACATCTATGATAAATTTTTTGAAGATTCATGACCTAAATTGACACCCATGTAAGCTACTTAAAATCACTAGAAGCCCACCTTGGAACTTTTTGCATTTTGGGGTTAATACTCATGAAACTTTATGTGGAAAAGAAATTTTTTTAGTACCTTGCCTAACAATGTATGCCAACCTGTGAAAATGTTTGTCTTCGGTTCATATGTTATTATTCACTAAAGATAAAAATACTTTTCACTAAAGACATAATCTTTGTATGGTAGTTATATCAAAGGGGCCAATACGGATTATATGAACTCCAGATGGTTTTTACATCAATTTAACCATTGAGGATTTTCTTGATGTTTTGGACTCTTGACAGTAAAATTTGGTCAAAAAGTTGATAAAAAAGTTGATTGAGAATTTGTAAAATGGTGAGGAAAAAATTAGATACTCACAATTGATTATGATCCACATAATTTTCTTTTTCACACATAAAAAGAAATGATGTTATTGGTAGGACAAAGACGTTGAAGGCTTCAAAATACATTGTAACATATTATGGTTCCATTCTTATGTAAATATTGTACTTGTATATGAAATCTATATATTTCCCATATTGTTTTTGTATACAAAATACTCTATTTAGTATTTATATCGTTTCTGTATATGAAATACTTTAAATGCAAATCATATCAAGTTTAACTTATACAAATACTATATAACATTTTTATGTACACTATATCGTATTTTAGAATATATATTTACAATATAAATTTTTTTCCATATAAAATATGTGTAAGATTTTAGATATATCACAATCATATCAATTTTATATAAAATTTGTATCAAAAGTCAAAACATATCAATTTCATATTGCAAATTTATGATATGAATTCGAGGGGTATCAAGATGATATCGTTTGCAGTTAGATTTTATACACGTTGTGTATGATTATCACATGCAAGTTGTATACAATTTTTCTCATATAAAGAATATATATTTTTTACATGACAGCGAGGGTCTGGGATTTTCCTGATGAACCCAACATATATATCTTCAAGATATTTAGAAGCGATTCCTGTGCTCGGTCAGAGCAGCCCCTCAAGTGCCGGTGTTTCCGTGAGACTTTGCGGGATCCCACCTTCGAGGAAGAAAGTAGAGGCCGCGTCTCCGTGGAAAAGTCCGCGTACAGACAGACTCGGACTTCATCCCCGCAGCTCTGTCGACGCTTCTCCGGCGCCTATTTGAACACTGGGTTCGTGGTTTTCTTGCACTCTTTTGTCCACACATCTCAGGAGCCGTCGCAGCGCCACCATCGCCTGGAGGTGCCTCTGCCCTAGATCGCGCGGTTTCGGCTTCCTTTCCCCGTTGTACCGGTCTTCTGCCACATCTCAGGCGTCGTTAGAGCCCAGCTTCGCCTTCCGATTGTGCAGCATCGCCTGATGTTTTCATCGCTCCGGCGTGCCTCTGCTTATAGATCGGGCAGCGGCGTTGCCTTGGGGTTTCATTGGCTTGTGTGAGGTATGGCGATTCTTCTTTGTACGTGGTGCGATCTTCTCGCTTTTGCTTCCGTGATATTTTGTTATTGGGCTTGGTAGGCCATGATTCTTTGGGACGCCGATGCTCTGGGATGACTCTTTTCATGTGGATGCTAGCGCGCTGATCAAGTGATGGTGATCTGGTGTTGGTGCGATTGATGAGGCGGGACTCTTTGGGACGTTGATGCTGGTTGGATGTCTGTGAAGCTGACTGGTCTAGTGATTATGTAGCGTATGTGTGTGCCTGTCTCCAGTTCTGATTTCATTAGTTTGTGGTGGTGTCGGTGATGGATTCGAGCAGAGCTGTGAGCACGGAGTGACGCCCAAGCACGCGCGTACACACGGACGTGGTCTTTGCGTCCACAGTTCTGATCTCGCATCTCCGGCGCCTAATACCGGGTTCGGGGTTCCTCTCACACCGTCAGTCTGCCCATCTCAGGAGTTGTTCCAGTGCCACCATCACCTGGTGGTGCCTTTCTTTTAGATTGCGGTGCTTCGGTTTCCATCTCCCACCGTTGCCCTGATTCTCTGCACATCTAAGGAGTCGTCAGAGCCCAGCACCGCCTTCCGATTGCCTTGATGTTTACATCGCTCGGAGGTGTATTTTTTTAAAGATCTAGCGGCAGCGTTGCCTTGGGGTTTCATTGCCCGGTGTGAGGTATGGCGCTTCTTTGTATAAGGTGTGATCTCTCCGAAGTTGCTTCCGTGATCATGTTGATCTTCCTTCATATTTTTGGGACGCCGATGCTGTGGGGTGATTTTTTCATGTGGAAGCGCACTGTTCGTGTGATAGTGATCTGTTGTTTTTGCGCTTGATGAGGCGGGACTGCTTGGGACATTGGTTTTGGTTGGATGTCTGTGTAGCTGATTGATTAAGTGATTATGTAGCGCATGGGTTTGTACGTGTCTCCAGTTCTGATTTCTTTAGTTTGTGGTGGTGATGGTGATGATTAGGAGCAAATCTGTTAGCCGGGATTGACGCCCTCAGATTGGTTATCTGCGATGGGAAATACCAATTCGTGCGTTGGCCACTTGCGAGACGTGATCAGTGTGTGGATGGGTGGAGCGAGGGAAGGAGAGGATTTTGGCAATGGGTGTAGTGTATGTGAGGATGGCAGTCCTAGTCCTGTGCCGGTTGAGAACCTGCAGTTTCGTGCAACACGGACTCTTGGGGATAGTGATCTAGTGGCCACAATTATGGCGGTGAGTAAGCCTGATGTGGAGCAACGGGTTGAGACATCAAAGTCGCATTGGAGCGCTGTGACGGAGTTTGCTTCAGAATCTAGTGACAAGGATGTGGAGGCTGAGAATTGGGAAGTGTGGAAGGGTTTATTTTCAAATCAAGCATGGGTTGAAGCTTTCTTTCGAACATTTGGTTATGAATGTGAAGGATATGAAAATAGTGGTATACTGCAGATTGGAGAAAAGTTTGCAGAGGGTGGGCAGGCGGAACTCTTCCATGCCAAAGTTGTTTGGACAAGATCGAGGAATATTGAATTAGATCAGGAGAACGGAATTGAGTGGGTGGTCAAGGTGTTCAAGAAGGGCACCCCTTTGAAGCACCTGCAATCCCAATGGCCGCATGGCATGTTGCAATTCCATGTTGAGGAGATTGAAAATTGGCAATCACCATCTCCGAAGATATTTCCAAGGTATTTTTGTGCGGTGCAATATGGAACAATGTTGGAAGATGGAAGATTTGCATTCTTAATGGGAAAAGAGGATTTTGATTTGAGAACTCTCATCGACCACAACATGAAGGCAACAACCGACGAAAATTGTGGACCATTTTCAAAAGAAGAAGTAGAAGAATTCATGTTTGAGGTTGCACTTGGCATGAGTTGGTTGCATAGTCGTGACATTGTTCATAGAGACCTCAAGGCATCCAATGTGCTCATGTCGGTTACTGGTGATGGTCTCATGCAATGTTATGTTGCGGATTATGAATGTTCCATTGGAGTGGTGGGAACGGGTTTCTTCAGAGCGCCCGAGATTCTAAAGGCTTGTGAAGAGAAGAGTGTTAACAGTAAGCCTGAGTTATTCACAAAGTCATCTGATGTGTACAGTTACGGGATGACATGCTACGAGATGTTGACAGGGAAATTGCCTTTTGATGGTTATTTGGTAAATGACTATGCAAAATTTGTCATTAATGGAAAACGGCCACAGGTACCTAGGTGTGTAGATGCCTGGATGGATAGTTTATTGAGAGAGTGTTGGCAGTTAGATCCATTAGCTAGACCATCCTTTGAACATGTGGTAAGTACAATATTTCATAACTCACCATGGATTCAAGAATTGGTAGAAGATGAAAGTTATGAGGTAGATAAATTGGATTGGATAGTTTGGAGAAGTTTAGCCATGAATGCATAATTTAATTATGTATACATTGATGTATAGTGAATGTAGTCTATATTGAAATTTCATGTCTGTTCCAATTTTTGTATGTGTAGTTTGGTTTGTATGTTGATTTTTGTATGTTGATTTTAAAATAATACCACACTATAAGTATGAATGTAGGGTAGAATTGATGTTTGTAAGTTGTAAAAAGAATTATAGTTTTTGATCATTGGTTAAAATTAGATGAATTCTCCATTTTGTGATTGTTGATTTTTGATAACATTCAAAACTTGTGCTCTTTTCTATTCAATACCAACTTTTGTGTGTTTTCAACTTGTTCACAATGGCTAATTTATTGTAGCACATGCTTTAAGATGCTTGAAGAGCTCTAGTTACTATTTTACTAAATTTATACGCATCAAACTTGAAATTGAGCATCTAATTTGTAGCAAGTTTGGAAGTGGTAGTTGAAAGGTGAGTGTCTAGTAGGAATGATTTGATTTAGTTCAAAACCATCACCTATGATATAAATAAGAAAGTTAGTAGAACCTAAAAATCATCATAAATTAAGTATGTGTGTTTATTTTGCACATCGACGTACATCTACCAGTGTAGTGTGTTCTTCAAGTGACTCCATTTGAATTATGAATATTCCTGGATGATTCTATCAAAGTGATGGTTTATTGTACTCATCGGTCAATTTCCGCACCTAGATGCCAAACTAAACATGTTATTTTTCATTCTCAATGATTTGCACACCATGGATATCACCTAGGCATAACACAGTTATCACCTACATGTTGTATAGGTATTACCTAAGCATTACATAGATATCACCTAGGCATTACATAGATACCACCAAGGCATTACATAAGTACTACTTATGCATTGCATGGGTATCACGTTGGAACAACATAAGTATTACCTAGACAAATATCTTGGATTTTCGAGAATTTGGGGCATTCTCCATTCTCAATGCATAGGATATATCTAAAAACTTACAATTTTCACTACCTATACACGATGATTACACAAATATAAACCTATTTCATCCATTAGTAGATGTTGTGCAAGTTTTATCCAAAGTTTCGGTGATGGATCAAATCAAAAATTGTAAAGTCAATTGCTTTAATTAGATTTTTCAATTTCCACAATAGTAAGCCATAGTGAAATTCTAGAATAGATGATAAATATATGATTATAGTCCATTGGCAAAAAGATTTTTGAATGACACATGGTCAACATCTACACTCTTCATAAACTTGACTGATATTTATCTAATTTGATATTTACATTATTATCTATTGTATTAACCTCTAAAGCTTAAAAAATGAAGAGTGGACATTGTTAAACTTATAAAACGTTCTACAACAGAGGTGTGTTTTTAAAGTGTTAGAATGTTTTTAATGCAATGTCAACAAGGGAGTAGTTTTGTACAAATGTAGGTTTTTGTTTCTCCCAAACCAAGAAGAAGAACGCCGGTTCTCCAAGGGGACCGGCGTGAATAAAGTGTCTGTTCGTTCCACTACCAAGACCATGCCCACCGGACAGGGAATTAGTAAGCTGGAACTACTTCCCCCTTTCGAGGGTAGACACTATGTAACAGGTAGCCAGAAACTCCCCAAGCAAACAACCAACCAATTAACCAACCAACTAACCAAGCGATTAGCCAAAAACCACAAACGAACCAAGCAGGTAACCAAAAAACCACAAGACCAACTAAGCAAGTAGCCAAAAACCACAAAACTAACCAATCAAGAAGAATCAAGGCGAGGGAAGGAATTAGGGGGGTCTTGCATATCGGGAATGGCTTGGTTGTTTTCAATTTTGCGTTTAAGTAGTAAAATGGACATGGCATATTGAGTAGCGATGGTGTTAATGTTTTTAAAGATGGTTTTAATTGTTTCAATGGGTATTTTGAAGGCATCTTCAAGAGTTTTCATAGATGGAATAAAGGTGGTGGCACGAGCGCCAGATGTGATTACAATAAGGGGGTCCACATTCCATCCGAGGGCAATGATGTCGTCAATAAGGGGTTGGTATTTATCTATTTTATTTTGGATTGTTTCCGGGGAAAATCTATCGTTGCAATATATGAATTCAATGAATTGAATGGTGTAATCTTGGTTGATGTTGTCGGGTGGTGGGTCATTATGTGATAAACCTCTAACACAAAGGATGTCCGGTTTGAGCCTAGCGTTGCAATGACACCTTTGGGTCATACATGAGCATGGGAGTAGCCAAGGAGGGACCGTATTTTATTGTGGATTGTTATTAAAGGTGTCGGCTTTCATTAGTATAAAACATCTCGATTTGTTGTTGGAAGTGATTAGTTTTCGGACTTTCCAAACCGCTTTATTATGTCTTTTAACAATTAGAGAGTGTATGTGGTGGTTTTGGCATTTGAGTAGAACATGAAGCCATGTGTCGGGGTCCGTTGAGGGGCATATGGGGCATGTTATGGATGGGAATCTTTCTATTCCAAAGAAGAGTTGTTTGCGAGCGTTTTCCATATATTGACCAGTACAGAATTTGATGAGGCATGTTATTTGTGAGTCTGAGATGATGGGGTTTTTCCAAAAATTTGTAGAGAGTTCATTGTCTATGTTGTTATTGTTAGTCCATTTTTTTATGTTAGGAATATTTTCTGAGATTGTGTCAAGGTTGTTGTAGAGGTCTAGTTTTTTGAGATATTTGCCCAAGAATCTAATTGGGCCTTTGGCGGGGGTATCTTCTTTGGAAGGCCAATCTTCTTTTTGGAAGTAGTATGGGGTAGCATGGGCATGTTCGTGTGGGTCTTTGGCATTTTTTTGTGTTTTTTCTCAGCCTTCTTTTGTTAATTTGTCTGCTTGTTCGTTACCATCAATGTTGGCATGGGCTCTCACTTTGTGGAAGGTTGTGGTTTGTGTTCGGTTTTGTAACATTTGGACCATTGACGTTAATATGGTTTGGTCGGGGTGGCTATTGTGAAGGGTAGGGTGTGTTATTTGGGTGTTTAGTAGGTGAAGTGCATTTATACAATCGGTGAAAATATGTGCGGGTTCATTGTTGTATTTTGTTGTGATGATTTGTAGTGTTTTGTGAATGGCCATGAGTTTTGCTCTAAGGATATTTTGTAGTCCATGAAGTCTTTTGGCTAGTTTAATTTCCTTGGTAGAATTATATATGCCAGAGCCAGCTTTTTCTCTGCTCCAAGAGACCGGGCTAATTTGTTCTGGTGGTTTAAAGGAGCCATCGGTGTAATAACTGTGTGCGGGGTTAAATTTTGGTTGGATAATTTGGGAGAGGGGGCGGTGTGACGAAGTAGTTTAATGTATTATTGATATAGTTTAGTTTTGACCAGTTTTTACTACGGTTTACGGGGGTCTGTATAGGTATCGGTGGGGCCGGTTTTGTGTATAATCTGTGTATGTTTAGATTGTCTGATATGGAGGTAAGTTTGACAAATTGCTCTAGGATGCCAAGGGTTTGATTTTGATGATAGACACATAGTATTTGTAATGTAGATGGCTGGATTCGGGGTTTTTTTAGCTTGGGTGGAATTGTAGGTTCTTCGTATGGTATTGAGTCTACCTCAAATATTGCAATGATATGGGAGTCTGGAAATAGATTTGAGTGTTGGTTGTTGTTTTGGTACCAGTTGTTATTCGGTGTGATGATGATTGTATTTATGTTATTTAGGTCGTGTTTGGCGGCAAGTCTAGCCCAGTGTATTGCTTGTTCCATTTCCTTCTCGTTGTGGGGGTGAGCTATCCCCTTACCGGCCCATTTGTAGTCAAAGGCTTTTCCCAAGGATCCGAATATTTTGTCTCTTCCATAGGGTGAGTAGAATTTTTTTAGTTTGGTAGAGCATGTGACCGGGGAAGAGAAGTATGATTGTTCAATGTTAAAGGATGAGATTAGTGAGTCTAAAATGAGAGTGGATATTGTTTATTGCGCGTTTTTTAGGGGGTCACTTTTTGGTATTCGGTATTTATACCTTTGGTATAGCCAAATTAATTCGGTTTCAAAGGATTGGATCGTTGGTTCAATGTTCGTAGGAGTTTGTAGTTTTGTATTGTATTGATTCCATAGCCATTGGAGTCGAGTAACGGGGATAGTGTGCAAATGTCGGCCATTTCCTTCATATAGATGTGCTTGATTGTTATCTATTTTAATTGTGTTTGATAATGTAAGGATATCATTTTCGGGGTTGCATTCTATTGTATGGATGTTTAAGAGTGGAATAATTATTGGTGGTGTTACGGATCTTGGGTCTAAGGATTGTTCTTGGAGGTGGTGAGCTAGTATGATTTCCGAGTAAATTTTGTTTTGAGTTTTTTGGTAATATTGTTTTAATTTTACGATGTTATGTGTGGAGGTACATCTTCCATGATTAAAAGGTGCTAGGTTCATTCTACATAAAATAGAACATAGTTAATGTCTTTTATAAACTATATCCGTTTGATTGAAAATGACTATATCTATCTATCTAACTAAGAACCTCTAGAAGATAGTAAAAGACTCCGTACCAAAAGAGGTCCTACCAAAGAATAAAGAAGAATTTATTGAAATCGTTTAATGGGCATGTAAAGGTATGAGTGGAGAGGTTATAGACACTCTCATTTTTATCATGCCTTTCCAAATGATTGTTGTTACAAATGCTCAAGGCGGGCACACTAGGTGGTAGCTAGTTTGCTAATAGTATGTTTATTTTTGTGTGATTTAAATTTTTTGTCAAGATTTTTTTGCAGACATGAAAGTAGACTCTACTACCTTTCCAATGCTCTTTACAATTTTTGATTTGAAGATTTTTTGAGGTTGTAGTGGCAAATCAAATTTGTAGCTTTCTCATCGTTTTGGCACTTTTTGTCTTTGTGTGTATCTTTACAAAAGGGCATTGAGCAACTGAAGTACAAGGTAACATGTTGTCCAAGTTGTCAAAAACCTTAAAACTGCTTCTTGTGTCCCATTCCAAGCTGTACACTTGTCCTAGTTGCATTCATCAATTGTACTTGACCTTGTAGTCTACCAATCTTGTTTTCCTTCTCTTTGTAAACTGTATTTATACAACTTTGCTAAACAATGCTCCCCCCTTCTTTGAACAATTTGTTATAATTCATTGCCTTGAATTTTGTGTGAAGTGCATTCTTATTGAATGTGCACTTTAAGACTTTCAAAATTGGTATGTTTTGTGCAATTTGGCTATGATCTGCATCCATTGTGGCTTGAAAGGCTGACAAAAAAGTTCATTTTTCAATGTTTTTGGCAAATCTTTTGTCGTACTTGATATTTTTAAAGATACCAATAGATAATTTTGGAAAAATCCAACGCTACGCTTACCAAACCACCTACATTGGCAAAAAATAAGATTTCCATTTCCAAATTCTTCTCTAATTCATATCAAAGCTTTTTTTCCGGTAAGGATGAGATGGGTCTATACTTGGCTTTCTAGATTCTCTAAATTTGTTGAGTAATTATCATTTGAGAAATTATAAATTTGAATAATCTACCAGTTCATCATGTCGTTGTTCATCTTCAAAAAAATTGGTAGTATTCCATATTTTGATAAAATGATTCTCTATGGCTCTTAGTTGCTACTTTTTGGAATTAACGTGATTAATTTCCTTAGCATATTATTTCCTTTCAAGCTCCATACCCAATTGTATAGTCATTTGCCACGCTTTAAATATGGAAAAAACCAATATAAAAGACACATTCTTCCAGAGCAAATTCACATTTGAGACACTATAAACACCAAATGAAACATGTCTGAACATTGCACGATTTTTCAAATGTTTATGATGATGTAGAAGTATTACTAGAATTATCAATCAAATAATTGTGAGAGCTTATATTACCAAAGGTATTACCATGTGGCTTTTACAAACCTATGAAGGTTTCAATCCAAGTAGAAAACCTAGTCGGCATGCATGCCCTTACTCAAAGACCAAAGCTCGGCGAGACCTCTATTGGAGATGAATAAGCCCAATAAGTGTGAAATTAAGTCTCCCTTGCCCCAAATCTACAAAGATTACAAATTCTATCATCCTCAAATCTTCTTTTTTAATTAGTCAAAGGCAGTCTTCTCTCACAAGTTAATGAAATCATCCTAGCTATCATTTTATTAATTTTAAATTTAGGGGATTGCTAAAGTAAAAGAAGTGATAGAGAAATCTTATTAAAGCAGAATTACAAGTGAGGATCAGTATATTGTACGCAGTCCAACCAATAACAAATGATAAAAAACATTTGCTGAAGATGTATATGGAGAATTTTGAAAGAAGCATAATGACTTCTTCTTCTTGAAACCCCTTCAAAGATTATTTATCCATGTAGGAAGAGGAACATGATGCTTTTATTGGATAACTTTCAATTTATCCTCACAGACAAAGTCTATTGAATGCTATTATATTGTTATCCGACATGATAAGTCCATCTTAGAATGTGACAATTTTTTTTAGACTATTTTAGACAAGAGGCAATGGAACATCATTTAGTGCCAACATAGGCTTATCAGAATTTGACTATGATGCATATGAATTACCTTGGAACAACATATCAACCGTCCTTGCATTAATGAAGTAGTTTTCAATACTTTGGTTATACTATTATTAAGACAAAAAGAGAAGTTGGTCTTACCCTCATCACACAATATTAAAAGTGAATATAATGCCACTGTTACATAAGTGCGTCTAGCTTGCAACATGCTTAGAAATCAAAGGGTCTTGAATATTGTTAATGTGGAGGTTGTGTATAAAAGATTGAAAGAAAATACGTATCTCAAAGCCAATATCATGATCTACGGCCTATGCATTAATGTTCCTCCCAATTTTGCTAAAGTTTATGATTTCAATATTGAGGGAACAAAATCCAATTTTCCAAAAATGCTTAAATAGCATGACGTCAAATATTTTCCAAACAAAGAAAGAATTTTTTTACCCCTTGCTTTATGGGAGCCTATTGACGGTCAACATATCTTGCATGCTTGCGGAGTATTGACAAAACAAGATAAGAAACTTGGTATAAACACCAAAAGTGACTTCAAGAAGCTTTTTGAAAGAAGCCCAACTCAAGTATTACTAAATGATGAAAGATTTTGGTATTTTGTAAGTTTGTATAATGATGAACGATGACAATATTGAGTGGCTATTTCATGGTACATTGGGAGAAACATGAACAAAACTGGGGCACAAAATGAAAGAGTATTTGAGCACAAAATGTATTTTGAGGTTTCTTCCAAGTCTATAGTAGAAATGAATGCCAAATTCATGTTGTTTTTATGTGATAAGGCAAAGCTTTAAACCGGCATCTAAAATGCTGTCAAGTGGTTGAATATACAAGTATGTGGGAGTTCAAATGACAAAAAGAATTGGTTGAGCAAAAATGTGCAGAAATTTGGAAATACAAAGGCATTTGAATCTTTTACAAGGGATGCTATAAAGGAATTTAAAAGCAAATAAAAGAAGATAAAACTTCAATTTTTGCAAATGGAAGAAAATTGTTTTGAAAAGTGAAGGTGTTTTAAACTTAGGATTTCTTTTTGCAAGTGCGAGTATTAGAGTTCATCTCACATTCTTCCCACAAAGATACCTCTTCATCTCTTATTGAAATCCAATATTTGCATCACATTCAATATTAACACCAAAGAAGAATTCTTCTTAGTGTCCTCATTGTTATGAATGAAATAGTATTGAGATACAATGTTAGGTGGTATGTCAAGATTTGTTTATTGTCTTAAGTATGGAAATTTGAGTAGAGAATTCTATTTTATACAAGAAATTTGTATATGATTTTTGGTAATGTTGATATAAGAGTAGAAAATGGCCTACATCCTTTGCTAGTTTTTTGTTATTTAAGAAATAAAGAAGATAGCAATTGCCTACATGTCCTACCCTAAATGTCTTTATTATTTATGGAGTTGTGATTAATATTAGGGAAGTATTGCCTACTTTTCTTATTTCTATAATGTTTTGGGATTCTATTGTTAAATGAAATTATGTAGTTACATCAAGTAGGTACTATGTGAAAGGCGGCAAAAGGCGCATACCATTTGTTCTAAGAGAAAAGTGCACATGACCTTGTGCTCTTTTACGGCAAATAATGTTATTTATTCTTGAAAAAAATGAATGAGAAAAAAACCAAGACATCTAATCTTTATGAAGGAATGAAATTATTTCTTTACATCTTAGAGGAAAAAGGTGAAAGAACTTTGGCTTCTTCTAGAATGAAATATTTACAACTTGAAAGGCATGGACAATCTCAAATAAAGTAATGTTGCTTACTAGTATTAAAGATATTATTTGTAATTGAAGGTTGTAACAAAAGATTTTGAAGTTGCCCAAAATGCTTGTCTCTTGAATATTTTTATTTTTGATGACATGATTTATTTTCCATGTATTTGATGGAAATATATTAATATTCGGATGTAGCTCTTATCTACTTGCATTTTTGTACAAATTTCAAGAATTGGAATACAAATGCAATTAAGAAAATGTGCCCAAGATTTGTAATAACTCACTTGAAGACTTTTGGTCTTTAGTGATTAAGGGTAAATGATTGATTGTAATTGAGGGTATCTAAAATACATTCATGAGCACATTGGGAGGATTGCTTAACCCCTATATTTCCAAAAGTCCCCTTGGGGGACTTTAGAAGGTTTGGGCAGGTACCTTTTAGGTCAATTTATAACATTCTTTTTTGAAATTTTTATAGTAGAGGGACATTACTGAAAGCTTTGTGTGGGTCCAATTTTTTTCCTAAATCCAAAATTTTATGAAAAAGTTATAGGCTTTTGAAGTTTAAATGGGGAGAACGGGCACGTCGGGCAACTCCGAAAACTTTTGCTATGACATTCTATTGAATGTGAGATTTTTAATAATAGCTAATAATATTATTTCCTTCCATATTGTAAAAAAAAAATCACTTGTCTCTAGTGGAAAAAAGCATATAAATCCAAGTCAAACATTTTCACACATTATCGCACATTGTCGGGCAAGGTACCAAAAAAACTTCTTCTTTTTCACAGAAAACTTCGAGATCATTATATTTTTTACTCTTTATTTTTTCCGCAGCATTATGTAATGCAAACCTTCTTGTTGACCATTTGGACTCTCATTCTAAAACATACTAAGTTTGCAAAAAAATATAACGCAAATTGACAATTTTCAAACCTCCACCCTTTGCACAATTTTTTTGAATAAGCTATACCCTTTCTCTACCTCTAAAAATTGGAGTACAAGGAAATAATATCATGCTTAACATGATGGAAATGGATTTAGACCTTGTGTAGTCAGAATGAACCATTTGCATGACATTGACACCAAGTGAAGTCAAAGTCTGTTGATCTACTAGACGCACGGAAGAAAATGGACCCTTTTCTCTACTTCAAACACTATAATACTACAATCCGTGCGGTGAAACTTTATGAATTTTTTTGGTAAGTTACTCAATACGTCTATATTGAGATCCTACGGTTAAAACTAGAAGAAAAAGTTTTTTGTTTTGTCCTTACTCATTGCACTAAAACGGACAATTTTGAAGTGTTTTTGTTGTGAAATTGTCGAAGAAATTTAGGAGTTAACGACCATCTGTAATCAATTGAGATGGTGGATGTTGCTTGCTAAGGTCACCAAGGGGGATCATGTTGATTGCTAAAGAAGTGAATAAAAGTGTAACCACAAGTAGACAACCCAAGACCTACAACTTTCAATAAACATGTCACTTAATACTCATCATGGAAGCCCCAAACCTCCATGATGAGTTACAAGTACACCGTTCACTGTATATAGTGTGGAATAATAGTTGATGTGGATCACCTACACTAATTTACATCAAACACATGCATCAGATTTGTTTTTAGCAAGTGTGTGCCAATCAACAATTGCATGTAAATTTCCAAACTCAAACTACTTTGATCCACACTGTATTGAGTGAACAATGAACTTAGGTTATTTCAAGCCACTGGACATTGGCTACTGGTTACTCGATACTAGCTACTGGTTACATAGTGCCTACCCTCAAGAGAGGGGAGTAGTTCCATACTACTAAACCTTTGTCTGATGGACATTGATGTAGTGGTGGAACGAACTTACACTTTGTTCCCTCCGGACTCTCCATGAGGATTGGAGTTCTTCTTCTTCTTTCAAGCCACTGACCAGAGCATCCTGCACATGGCCACAGGTTTCTCTTTTCTGTGACCCTCACAGATGCTTTGAACAGCCCCATTGTGTCATCAAGAGTGGCCACGTCAGATTCATGTTGACCACCTATTCTCCCTCGGCCTAGAAACACTACCTCCACATTCCTAAAAAAAAAACACATCCCTCACGGCTTTGATTGGTCCAAGAAGAACCTTCCCGAACCAACACCTAAAGTCCTTCATTTTTTGCAAAATAAAATAAAATAAAAAAATCCCCCCCAAGTGTGAACGCCACACTAACTGAACAGGCTCAAGTAACTTAACCCTTTTATGTAGTGTAGTGCCACTAGGTGCCACTACACCGTTCACTGAATATAGTGTGGAGGTATAGGTAATGTGGATGAAAATTGAGGTGGACCACATCAATTCTAGTTTTGGATGAAAATTGATGTGGACCACATCAATTTTGGTTATTAATATAGTATTAATATGTTATTATTATATATGTTATTATTGTATATAATATTAATATTATAATATATGTTATTATGTTATTCATATATGTTATTATTATGTTATTATTATATTATTATGTTATTATGTTATATTACTATGTTAATATTATATTCTGTTATATTATATTATAATATTATGTTTATATTCTTATGTTATAAAATAATATTATTATGTTATTATACTATTATGTTATAAAATAATATTATTATGTTATATTATTTTATTATATTATTATGTTATTATTATGTTATTATATTATAATTTTGGTTTTAGGGTACATCTTGTAAAAACTTATCCACATCAATTCCCGTGTCTTTTATTTTGAAACAAGCCACACTATTTCTAATGGACATGATTTGATGTGGATGGAAAATTGAAGTGGACCACTTTAATTTGCGTTTAATGAAATTAGTGTAGGAAATTTCAAATAGTCTAGTCTACACTATATTCAGGGAACGGTGTACTGTACTGTAGTGGCCATAGTTTCCTACATGTATGGGGTTGTAGTTGAACATGATAAGGTTCAGATATTGAAATGACTTCCACATGAAATATACTAGCTGAAGGATCTTCAATTCAAAGGGTGTAAGTCTTGCCAAACTTCAAATCATTTGTTATACTCTACAGAGTAAAATACGGGACCGTATGTACAGTTCCCGACTAACGTCCAAGGGTCAACCCTTATACGTCTGAAGGTGCCACCAATGGCGACAATATTCTACATGTATAATGTCGTATTTGAACATGATAAGATTATGATGTTGAAATGACCTCCAAACGAAAGTTGTTAGTTGAAGAATCTACAATTTATAGTTGAAATTCTTGCTAAACTTGAATCAATTTTATGTATTCTACAAAGTAAAATACGTGCCGGTGTCCACGGTTCCTGACGTTCAACCCTTAAACGTCAGCCGGAAATAGTATATACATGACCGTATTTTACTATGTATAATACCAAAAATGTACTAAAGTTTAGCAAGAACTACACCTTTGGATCGATGAATATGGAAAGTGAAATCTTCAACATTCCCGATGAGTTCCCATGTCGTTCCCTAGAGTTCCCCATCGTGTTCCCAAGCATTCACCCGTTCCGAAAGAGTTCCCAATGCGTTTATGCTAGGAATTAATTTATACGTTAATTTTTTAATCCAAATTTAGGGCCTACCACCAATGGTTGGGCATCCGCACACATGTTTGTGAGCTTGGAAAGGATCTCCAACTGTGCACGGTCCATTGACGAGCCCCTGCTTTCCACCTCAGCCAGTTCCCAGCGCCCAGGTGGCCGCCCACCTGGCACTCGCTTGCCTCCACATGCGCTGCCACGTGGAGAGATTGAGTGGGAATCGGAGGCCCCACTCATCCCCCGCAATGTGTCTCGCCTCCCACCAGCGCTTTTTCCCAGCTTACTCGTCGTCGCCGCCTTCGCCGACTCGCGAATCTCGCGCTAATCGTGATTAGGGGGGCGTTAACCGCGATTAGGCAGCGCAATCTGGATCTCTTCATGTGGAGGGGCATGCAGGGTTGAGATTGCGGGCGGTCGTTCATAAGGAGGGCGTCTCCGCCGGCTTCCTCCAGCTTCGGAGTGCGAGTTCGTCGTCCTGAGCTCGCTGCGGGAGCGGTGGTGGTGGGGATTTGTAGTGTTTCTTAGAGGTCTTTGTGGGTTTTTTTTTCGAGGGGAGGTTGAGGTTCTGTTTTCTTGAGGTGACTGATTTTGGGTTCGAGAGATTTGGTTAGGAGGCGTACGAGTTCTGTGGAGCGGATACAGTTGGTGGGTGTGAGTCGTTGGGGTTTGTGTAAGCGGAAGGAAGTTTTGCTTTCGTGATTGTGAGGGAGATCGTCATGGCGGTTGTGAATCCTGCGTGTGTGGGGTCTGTGATAAGCCGAGGATTTGGGAGAGATGTGAGGGGTTTGAGTGGCGCCTCGTGTTCGGGGTTGCCGTCGACTTCGTCAGGGAGGGTTGCGTTTTCCGGGAGGAAGGGGAGGCAGTCTTCCGCAGGCTCAATCCGGTGCTCCAGTCTTCCCGGCGACGGCCCGGCGCCAGCCAAGAGCCTCGGCAAGAGTGGAAGCTCTAAGAACCTGCGCTGGGTGGAGGAAGACGTCGCGGTCTCCACCGGAGCCGAGAACAACAACAGCCGCAGCATCTCCGTCGTGCAGGCGATCTCGGAAGACGCGCTCGCGGAGCTTCTGGAGTCCGACAGGCCGCAGCCGACGGCGGCGGGCGGGTACGGCAACCAGCTCGTGATGGACGCCCTGCGCAACGGTGGAGCTACCGAGGTGCAGGCCATGTCCGCGGTGCTGTACAGGCCGAAGCTGCTGTGGTTCACGAAATCGGAGGACGAGGAGAACCGGTTCATTGACCGGGCATTCAATGCGCTCCTGGCCGGCGCCGCGATCTCGTACGCCTTCACCAAGGTTGTCACCGTTGACCACGACGTGTGGCACGGCTGGACCATGTTCGAGGTGCTCAGGTACGCGCCGCTCCATAGCTGGCACGCGTACGAGGAGGTGCTGCTGAGCAACCCGATTCTCGCCAAGATGACCATCAGTGGAATCGTCTACTCCATTGGAGACTGGATTGGACAGGTAACAATGGAGATGATGTGATATGTCTTCACTACATGCAGCAGCTGATGTTTTGTGAGATTTGTCAACATGTGTCCGTCAACATGGGACCGTTTTTGTTTTCGCGGTCATGTTTTGAGGGCTGCCTGATATTTGCAAAGCTTTGAATGGATGACTGACATGTTGCGATTTTTTTCACCTGTGCTTGTTACTTTGAGAGGTTTCTTTTTCGTGTGTTTGACATCTTCATGTTTTGGTTCCTTTTGTTTTGCAGTGTGTGGAAGGAAAGCCGGTCCTTGAGTTCAGCAGAGTGCGTCTCCTGAGATCAGGTCTTGTCGGATTTTGCCTCCACGGCTCTTTGTCGCATCACTATTACCATGTTTGTGAGGTACTTCCATTTTCCTTTCCTCAGTATATTTTCCCACTGTGATTTTCTTTGATGTGAATTTGCATGTGATGGTACATAATCTGACGAGATTTTTGCCCTGTGCAGTTTCTGTTTCCCTTTCAAGGATGGTGGGTGGTCCCTCTGAAGGTGGCTTTTGACCAGACCATCTGGTCGGCCATTTGGAACAGCATTTACTTCATCGCGCTGGGGTTGCTCCGATTCGAGTCGCCAGTCAGGATCTTCAAGGACTTGAGAGAGACGTTCTTCCCTTGTCTCACGGTAAGCACACCATCCTTCAATTGAGGTGAAACAAAATCTGCGTCCCACGTAAAACTGTTCATCTACATATATATTCGAAAGCTTAGGTTTAAATTCTGTATCCTACATGTTATGAAGTTGTTGCAGAAGTTCTTCCACCTACATACATACATACATACAGTTTCACGTTTTATCTTTCACGTTATATCTCTCTGAAATGCTATCTTTTTCTGCAGGCTGGTTGGAAGTTGTGGCCGTTTGCGCACCTGGTTACATACGGATTGGTTCCAGTAGAACAACGTCTACTTTGGGTGGATTGCGTGGAGATCGTGTGGGTGACCATCCTCTCCATGTTTGCCAACGAGAAAGCGCAGCAGAGATTGGAGTCAGAGGGAGAAGGCGTCTTGGTACTGGTCTCCAAAGAGGCGGGAGTAGAAGAGAATTCATCCGCAAACGAGGCATAATAGTTCGAGCGCTTGACACTCTTTGTAACAAAGTTGTACTCGTAACTAACCTGTCAGGGAGAGCTTAGGGTTTTTTGTATATAGAAGAGATGTAGTGCGATACGAAGCCCTGATTTGCAGTGTAATTTAGGTTATTCCCTCTCCAAAAGGAGGTTTTGAAAATCGAATCCTATCGCATTATCTACTATTTCATCCTACACTTCTTTCCAGTTACGCCATTCTGCGAGAGGTTGAAGCATCTGAATAATATTGTGATCCTGAAACAAGAGGAAGGCTTTTTCGAAGAATGCACTGTTGTAGACCAAGACTGTACTACAAAAGTGGAATGAATCCTGAAACGTAACGCAGAATTTTATGGTAGAATGTAAATTACCTCAAGTTCGTTATCCACGTATTTCTCACGCAATCAGAAGTACAGGTCCTATCATGGAAACAGGAAAAATATGATGACCTTTCCCGAAACGGCAGCTGCAAGCATCTGTTTTCAAAATTCTCGCCCTCTTTTACAATAAATTAAGACCTCTCCTTTTGCACACCGCTGTTGCACTTCAACCAATCACCTGCCGAATCAAGCAACACTTGGTGTGAGCCATGTGGCCACCGGATGTGCGTGGTGCTCCGACGTTCAAACTTGTGTGGATGGTCCGGAAGCGCGGAAGCCTCTTGATTTTTGGTGCGCATCCGGACAAGCAAGGTTGCTGGCTGCAAATTGGGTTGTCACTTTTGAACAAAGTGGTGCTAAAGTGAGGAATGATTGCAAAAAATCTCCAAAACAATGTTGCAATGTGGGCCACTTATGCAAGCTGACACTCAAAGTAAACCTTTCTACTCACACAAACTCACAAGGTAATGATTCCACCTGCTCATGATGTAGCCCAACTGGTCAGGTTTCAGTGTTTTTCCGCAATCTTATTTAGGTTTGAAGGATCCAAAGGGTAAGTTGTATTTGTGAGTAAGCTCAAAGTCAGTCACGTAAACCGATATCTTAGCAACAAGCTCTGCTCTCCTTCACAAGGTTCAGGGTTTAGGGTTTAGAGTGGAGCTTGTTGTAACCCTAACCACATGCTTTGGCATCTCTTAGAATTTGGAACACATTTTTTAGGGTTCCAGGAGTCGACTGTATGTCGAAGAAGGTGAGTGTGGAATCAGCAACTCACCTCCACTTCCCTTGCACCTGCTTCTCTCCAAACCGTAATTGATCAACTACAGATCCCTTGGCCTTAACTTTTCAGGATCTGCAAAACCCTTGCCAGGGTTTAAGAAATTCTAGAGGGTTTAAGGGATTCGAAAGGGTTTAAAGAGGAGCATTCCCTAATTGTGAGCGATGGGGCAGCAAGTGAGTCGAGAGGAGGCCCTGGCCGCACCCTCGCTAGTCGCCGCGGCCGCCAGCAGCACCGTCGCGGCCACGAAGGAGGCGGTGGCCGCGGTGGGTGCCGAGGAGCGCGAGGCCATCAAGATCCAGAAGCACGAGGCGTGGGGGCGCGTGGAGGAGGGCGACACGCTATGGGACCTGAGCGAGCGCTACCTGGGCGACGCGACGCAGTGGGAGGTGCTGCGCGCCGCGTGCCGCCGCGAGCTCGGCACTGACGACCCGCTGCTCCTGCTGCCCGGCGCCAGCCATGTCTCCGAGGCCTGCGTTGCACGCGCGCGGGCGCGCGTGCAACGAGGATAGGGCTCCGCCATTTTGTAAGATCAAAGCCGCTTCACTTTCTCAGAATCCCAGGACTTGCAGAAGATGTTCGAACTATAGTGGTTTCAGAAGAATCGGTTGTGTGGGAGGGTTTAGGGTTTAGGGTTTAGAGCACAGGATAGGACTAGGATTTCACTATTTTGGAAGATTAGAGCTTCTCTTCCTAGGTACCAGCGGCCTTGCTACACTATGGTTCAGAATTTCTATTTAAAACGTCGTGGTTTGAGAAAAATTGAAGTATTTTAGGGTTTGGCGCTCAAAGGGATTAGGATGTCACGATTCTGAAGCTTCTTCACATGTCATCTTTTCTGAGAATCCTAATTCATTGCGTAGTAGCGCACCAGATCTCTTGGTATCGAATTTTATTCATGGTACAGATTTATCTAGAAGAATTAAGAATTTTCTAGGGTTTGGAGCACATTGTGTGCAATACAATATGCGAGCGTCTGTATAGTAACCATAGGGTTCACCCCAACCGCGTTTGGCAAGACGCTTCCGTCGCAAACAAACAACCCCTCGACCTCCCACGACTCGCCATTCCCGTCCACGACGGACCGCTTCGGGTCGCTCCCCATGGTGCAGCTGCTCATGTGGTGGCCCGAGCCCATCGAAATTCGGTTCTTCTTCACTCCTCTCGCTCTCACTCTCCTCAAATACGCCTCAATCTCTCCAGGCTCCGCATCTGCAATCAATGTGTATTAGGTTTTACCATTTCATCTCATGAAAACTTGTGGTTGTGAGGATTAGCATTTCGAACCTGTAATGTGAAACCGCTCTCCATCTTGTTGATGAGTTCCAATTTCACTCGCACCAGCAGCAATCAGTACGCGTAACCCTTTCTCCATCCCATCTAAGGCCGTGCACTCATCCGCTGCATTCATGCTATACGTGATCATAGGATCACCATTGCTATCCGTCCTCACTCTCCCCGCGCTTTCATCTCTTGTGACGACGCACAATGTCACAGTTCTGGAAAATCTTGCCATCCTTTCTTTAAAATCCGCACCTGCAATCCAAAATCTAGCTCGTTAGCAAATATGTCTCAAAGTAAAGGGTTCAGGGGTTTACGGTTTGGCCGTAACCCACCTGATGTCCATGGCTGGAAAGAGGCGAAGCTGCCCGGATGCGTGGACGCCACCTCCAGCAGCGCGGCGACCGGAGCGCGAGAGTCTCCTCGCTTCCGAATGGGCGAGTACGACGTCATAATAGCGCCCTCGTAGCACGTCCCCGGAGGGCCGCGATCTTGAGGGAAGTAGCCCCACACGAACACCACGGGGTGCAGGTGCAGGTTCCTCCCGATGTTCGCGTTGCGCAGGCCGCTTCGGAGGAGCAGGGTGGGCGTCATCAGCGACCCGGACGCCATCACCACGGCTCTTGCATCGATCACGAGGATGGTGTCTCCGGATTTGGCTATCACTCCTCGTGCGCGCTGCTTCTTCTTCCCTGCAAATCGTGCTTGTGAAACAGTGTTATGTAGGTGTGGATGTGGGCCAATGTGCTTAGAATGTGAATCAAAGCTCTGAGTGTGAGATTGAAATGTGACATCGATGTGCTTCAATGGACGATTGATTCAATCTGAGCACATCCTTGAAAGCACGTTAGGATCAGATTCTTAAAAACGCATTAACTCTGTGCACATCTACTGTACGTTGTGCTTTGGATGTGAACCAATTCTGCTGAAAATTTTGAACGTGCTATCGAATGCAAAAGCGAGTGCGCGAGCTTGGTCACTGCTTCTTCCCTAGATTAATTCCATGTATTGATCTTGTTTTGGGTGAGATTGATTACCTGCTTCATGGTTTTCACAATACAGGACCCTCTCCGCCTCGCACTCCGCCAACACCACCGCGTTCCCCGTCTCCGCCGCGTCCACGAGCCACGTCCGGGCTGTGGACCCCTTCTGGCCGCGCGCGCACCCGGACGTGCACCACCCGCACTCGTGATCCGGCGGCGTGTTCCGCGCCAGCGTGCCCACCTCCTCGCCTAGCCGCTCACACCCCATGCGCAGCACGGCGTTCGGCAGGTTCTCCGCGGAAACGTGCGGCTGCGCGCCGAGGCGCCGCCACACCTCTTTCATCGCCACCTGGTACCTGAAAACCCACTCCGTCGTCAGGGAATATCATGGAACCGGAAAGTCTAAACGTGAAATCTCACGTTACCTTGCAGATGTGAAGAGCTCCAGGTTGGTGATCTCCTTCCACTCGCGCAGCACATGCGGTGGCGTTTCGAAGCACGCCGACCAGTTGACGGTGGTGCCGCCGCCGACCGTGGCGCCCGCGACCAAGTTCACGCCGCCGTCCTCCGTCGCGAGCGAGCCCAGTTTCTCGAACATGGCCATCTGCGAGGGGCCCTCGAGCGAGGAGAACTCGCTTGCGGTGAAATGCTTCCCCTTCTCCAGCACCACCACCTTGTGGCCCGCCTTGGCGAGCACGCTGGCCGTCACTCCGCCGCCGGAGCCCGATCCCACCACCACCACGTCGCAGCTGATTCTTACCTCGGGAGAATCTCCATCCACGGTGACGCCTGCTCGCTTCAGTGCCTTGGTGAGATCAGTTGATTGAGTTGCGATCACAAAGTTCCTGAGTGGATCATCTCCGGTTGGTTTCCTCGTGTCGAGGTGAGGGTCTGCGCCGCAGTAACCGATTGCGTTCCAGTTGCGGTTGTGTCCATTTTTCTCAATCTGCAGACGAAATGAATATTAGCGAGAGTTTCGCTGTGAAGTGGCTGTTAGTCACTGAGAGCGACTGACAGACCTTCGCGTAGACCGCCCACATGGTGATCATCTTGAAGAGCTTGTAGAGCGCGCGAAAGCCCGCGAACATGCTCAGCGACCACCGCCGCAGGACCGTCTCCTGATTCGGCCTCGGAAGGCCGCCGAAGCTGTGAACGAAAGGGAACTGCCATGTGAGGCTCGCTCTTCCTCCCAATATCACGGTCCCCAGCCGCGTGGACAGCAACCACAGCACCACTCTGATCGCCACCAGCAGCCTCGGCTTCAGAAGCACTCCCAACAGCCCTGCAATCTGCAATAAACGAGAAGTTATATTACGCAAAGTAGGAGTGAGGAAGTAGTATCGTACATGAAAAGAGGGCTATCTTGTACAAATAACTGGCTGCACTTGAAAGTGGATGTTGGTGTTGAATACTTACATCTTCAGGAATTCCCATGTCTGATGCCGAGCAGCCATAAAACGCGGATTTGTCTAGATCACTGGCCGATCCTTCGCCTGAGTTCGGCGGATCGATTGCAGGCGAAAATGCGTTGCACAGCGATGTTAGAGTTTTCATGTGTTTTCTGGAGAAGCTGTGCTGCGTCGGTGGATTCCACGACGTCAACAACGGATGTCGAGGCTGAGCTGCTGCCGCTTCCTCAAACCCGTTGCAGTGGAAAAGCTCCGCCATGTGGAAGTCCTGGCTCCAGAAATTAAGTTAGCTAATGAATTATCTGAGGCTGTTGGAATTTGCACATACCTAGTAGTTATCATAAGCTGTAACTTGGGCGCTTGGAGCTGGCCTGATCATGGATCATGTTCGTGAGAGGTTCTGTGAAAATGGTCCTACGATACAATCGACAATCTTCACTCAGACCACTGTCGACGTTTACGACCTCCAGTCCAGCAGAGCGACCATGACACAATCATCGTGCTCATGTTCGACGTTAGCTGAACAGTCACTATAAAAGTGCGCTAGCATTCCATCTATCGTACGCAAGTACTTTGACATTAATCTTTGAAAGAATAGGTCAGCTTATTAATACTGATAGTGGCTGAGACCATGGCCACGAGCCTCTGTAAATGTCATGCTCTCCACGTGATCCTCTGTAAACTAGCTCTAATTTTTGGAGTGGCACTAGAGTTTTCCTAGGATCTTTCACCACGAATCTTAGGGTCTTGTGTGAATAACTGGAACCACATGGACATGGTGATTTGGTTTGGGAAAGGTGTGGGGGAACCACCAGTCAACTTTTTGGGAACTTGGGGTACGACGGGGAGCTTTAGCTTGCATGGGGTAGGACCCAAGAGCGTGGATTGCTGTGCATCTCATTGGTGCAAAAAAAGGGAGTATGAAATTTTTGGATGTCTATTCTCGTGCATAAAAAAGTTTCATCCTATCTGGCACCATATTCCTACTGGCTTTCCTCTACGGGGTGTACTTTCAAGAAAACTCTACTGAATGAAAGACTATTATACTTGATGTAACGCCCAATCGGTTTCATTCCGGCGCACCTCAAATGTGCGCGAGAATCGAACGTAGTGAAACCTCATGGCGAAAAGCCCGGACAACTTAATATATGAAATGATGCTGCCCCGATGTGCATTACGCCGGGTGAGGCTCCCGGCGGGAGGGCCGTCACAGCCCATGAGGTCCTCCCGCCGGCCGGGGCCTCACCCTATACAATCTTATCATGTTATGGAGACTTCGGAAACCTTCTAGAACGGTAGAAAAGCATCACGGCCCTTTTGTTTGTCAAAATACCACGGCTATTAATTCACAGTCAAAATAGCATGAAAGGTTGGTGATGCTGATCATCTGACGCGGTGACGTAGCAGGTGGTGAACCGACTCGCAAGAGCACGATGATTGTTTTGATGGCGTTGCTTCGGCGACACGTAAGTTATGTGTGTTCTTTTCTTGCAAGCAACCTGCCTAAGTCTATGATGTGAGGTTTCCCTGGAAGTAGCCTTATTCCAATCCTCGAATCAATCCTTGTGGTTTCTTAAAGCCCTGAAACACTTGCTTGAAGCAGCAGAGGGACCCACGGTAAGGTAAGCCCCCTGTAACGAACCAAATCCCATAACCAACGCCCATAACATTAGGGTATATCCAACCCACTTCCACCCCATTATCACGCCCGGGGCGAATTGACCCCCTTGTTGGTACTTGCCCGAGGGGGCCACGAGGTGGTGGGGCCAAACCTGGCCCCTATTTTGTTTTTGGATGGGGCCCTATTTATAACAAGGGAGAGTCTTATAGAGTAAACAATGGTCGTAGGCTACAAATTTGCCAAAAAAAAATCCAAATAAGCATCTGGGCCCCCCCAAAGTAAGAGGGCCAGAAAAATGACCCCATGCAATTAAGATGGGTTCCACCTCGGATAAGTACCAATGAGGGGGTCAATTCACCCTAGGCCATTATCACCCATTCAGCTCCAAATTCACAATGGGCCATAGTCACGATATGGGTGTGTCCTTAACGCAAAGGAAAGAATTGAAAAATGAATGTTTAAATCAATCATAACATGTGACACATCAAAAGGTATGATTCATGGCTTCGGTGTATGATACTTGGGTTTGTGCAGAAGAAGAAGAAGAAGAACTCCTGTTTCCGAAGGAGACTTCCTTGAATATAGTGTTTGTCCATTCTCTTCACTAAGCATATGGCCACGGGACATAGGCTAGTGTAATAGAATTATTCCCCCCTCTCGAGGATAAACACATTTCTACACTAAGTGCTTCCCTACACTAATTGCCTTAAAGACAACCGACATGTCATCTCCCCCAAGGGCTTTGTGGGTCCCCGTACAACGAGGCTTTCGGACCTCCCACCATAATTGGGTGGACTAGGGTGGTAGGCACCACGCCGGTTGACCACGACCAATGGTGGCTCATCATCATTGGCAACCTCCGTGGAAGCACGATGGTCATCCAAGATGTCATCTACCTTACGGCGCACAGGCCGTTGCACTTGAGCAAGTGTAGAGGTGAGCAATGCCGATGATGCCATGTTGGTCCAAATCCAACGTGGCCGATGGGCGTAAGAGCCCAACGCCGCAGCATTAACAAACATGGGAGGACCAAGAAGGTGATGGATGTATGCCCCATCCTCACGCACCTTCGTCTATGTATCTCCCAATGGAGGTACATTCTGAAAACTGTACCCCGGTGGCGTCGATTGGTGGGTAGTCCACTACGGATGAGTCTGAGCAAATCCGCAAAGAGACCCGACCGTGGATCATCCAAGCCACGTCCACTGTCCGCCCGTGAATGGCCTTGGCAAGGCCATTCGGCAATCACCAAGTCCACGTGACCTAACCGGCAAATATTATTCTCACTGATCAACGTGACATCACGTGGTAAATTGCCTAAACACCCTCGAATCGCTGAAGGTGGTAACTGCTCCGGATACAACGCCAAAAGACGTTGAATGTCATGGTGAGCGGCATGGTTGGCTGCAAAGCCACTATCCACGTGGGTATACCGTCGTACCTTGAGCCCGGCTTCAAACACAACCGCGAGCCCCATACCGATACTGGCAAATAACTCCACAAGGATAATACCCTCATCCGGTGGTTGCTACCGAATAGTGCAACCCAACAACGGAGTGGAAGAGTCCATTGAAAGGTGGGGAGCATCAATAGCCTCCACAATCTCCTGACTGTGGCGTGTGAGCTCCAACTGAGTTCCCCGTGGAGGAAGGGGATCCTTGCAATGACGTGCAGGGATCTCTACTGATCTGTGCCCACGTGATTCCGCTACCCCCGACATAAAAGTATATGTATCCTCCAAAAGCATAGAACCACATGGCAAATCGGATGTCAAAGCACTACATCCGAACATTGCATCCGCCGTGGAAGTCACCGCGCTAGTTGCGAAGACAACTGAAATGAGCTCCTTTCTGCCATCATCAGCAGACCACCCAAGCATTATCCAAGCCTCCTCCGTCCAGTTATCCACCCCAAAACCGAGGAGATAAAGCGCCTACTGACCCACCAAAATGTCGTAATTGGTGGTCCTAGTCACAGCGCACTAGAGAGATACGTGGGAGAACAAATGACCAGATCCCACGCCGAACATCAACTGCAACGGATGTTGGGTGTAGCCCATGGCCTTCTTTGGAAGTGGCATTGGTTTCAAATACGGAAATAGCCTCCGCGGCCAACTTGGCCCGCATTGCCACCAAATCCTCCTCGATGGGTGGAGCTGTCACTACCTACGACACCTCCAATGATGGCATGGGCACCTTGCCTTCCAACATACTACCCGCCAAGTGGAATACACCGGATGGTTGAAAATCCGGTGTCAGGAAGTCCACACCGACAAACACCGGCAACTGCAACACCTTATACGCCAATGTGTGTACGGCATCTCCACAACTAGAAGAAACTGGTGGGACCAGGGTTGGAGTCGGTGCGGCAGTAGAAGTTGCCGCATCCGCGATGCTGAATGAAAGAGGTAACCGGGACTGACCAATGTGGTTGGGCAATTCCGTGTGGTATGGACGGCCATTACCCCCTAGCACAAAGGGAGAAGGTGCCACCGCGTGTGTGGTAGTCTGAAAATGAGTGGCAACTACTGCCACCACTTCCCCTAAAGCACCATACAAATAGCAAACTAGGGCTGAAGATGAGCCCTGACGCCTCATCGGAGGATGTGTGTTTGCCACTTGCCTCAAAGAAGCCATCACGCTCATCTGCTTCCCCAGCTCCGACATCTCAGTGTAAAGTTTCTTCACAACCTCTGATTCAGCAGCCGAAGACCGTGGGCGCTTCTCCGGGTGAAGAGCAAAATAATTCTCATCACTGTGGCCACTCTTGCCACAATGAGAACATGTCACAACCTTTTTTCCCTTGTCCCTAGCCTTCTTTGCAATCTTGGCCACCTCGATCTTGGGCTTGGCCTTTACGGTGTCTGCCCCCTTCATTTTGGAGCAATTGGGGTCCCCCTTCCTATGACCCGCCTCCCTACAAGCCCAACAATGCACATCCTTTTCACGTTGTCCTTCCGCCAACCTACCGCTTGCGGTGGCAAGCTTCTTGGGCTTAGGAGTGTCCATCAGGGCCGTGACGAAATCCGTGGCCTCGCTCACGCCCATTGCCTTATGAAGCGCTTCTACCTCGGCAAACGCTTTTGCCAAAGTGGCATTCCCTTGATATTGGAAAGAAAATATGTACTAATCAATTCTACCATCCGCTTATCCAACTTCGAGACGAAAATCTTCACAAACTGGCAATCCATGAACACATCACCGACCTCCACTGACAATCGTGCCAACCGGGTATACACGATGTGTGGGATATCGTCTTTCTCCCGGCGGAAATCCTGGATGCGCTGCATCTGATCATGCTTGAATCCCCTGTACTCTACTTCCAAGTGTGCCATGAATCGCGCCAAAGGATCGAAGGCTGGCGGATTGCCAACCCCCATCAATGTCGCACGTGTAGCCACGACCAAACGTGACATGGCCCCCATGCCAGACTGTTCGGCTACAACGGCAATGCCTTTGCCTCTGGAGTCCTCACCAAGGAAATTTTCTTTCACCTTGGGCTCCTCGATTGAAGTCGAGAGTTGGGCAACCGCACTCTCCTTGAGCGCAGTTACCAACTCCACACGTCGTGCCAATACTCCTCAACGGGGCGCAACTATGCGTTGTGTTGCATGGTCCACCGCCCGTATGACTGAAGGGCCTCCTACTCCAAATGTTGGGGCAAGAGCTTGAACGCATACCAGCCATTAAACGACGGCGTCCGGTGGCGCTTCTTTTTCATCCACGTCTGGAATCGGAGTCGCCAATCGAGCAAAGAGATGCCCCCAGCCCATCCCGAGAACCTATCTCGTACGACATGACGGAGATCGTCCTCCATGTCGTCAAACGTGCCCACGCCCCACACTCGAAGCCTACAGTCGGTATCCAACGCCGAAACAGGCTTAAAAGCCTCGTTGGTATTCGACCCTGGCCCAAAGTCTGTGGTGGAAGCACTCTTCGAGTGATCTGGCGAGGGAGAGCAGAAATACCGACTCCGTGTACTCACCATGAACAACAACCAATAAGGGACCTATCTACGGGTTCTATCTAAAGGATAAGGGTACGAACGGGCAACCTGCACCTGCAAAATCACCATACTTTGTGGTTCACCGGTCATCACCTCCGGCTAGCACAAGTCCAACCACAACCATCCACATAGAAAGGTCCCGCCGGCCATAAATCCGACTTCACCCCTACGGTACCTTATCACGATCTAGTACAACGAGAAATGGGGCCACCGGAAACACCGGCAACAAGCCCGCAACACGGGGAGGTACCGTACAAAAATCGAGAAATCAAAACCGGATACTCTCTCCTAACAACATAAAAGCAGAAAAGACAAGGGGTCAGAGCCACTGGCACACGCTTGTAGTGGTCAAATTAGGTCAAGTGGTGGAAACCCTAACTATAAGCATAATGTCAGTTACATCCGAGTAACAATGCCTTTGAAATCTACTCCCAAAGTTTAGCACTATCTTTTTTTAAAAGTCACATAAACATTATTTTCGGACCCCTCGAAAAAACTAGCAAAATATTTTTTTTCTTGCAAACTAGAAATTTTTACATCACTAGTCTTAGAATTCTTCCACGAACTCAAATTCAAAGTCAGAATTCAAAAACAACTAAAACTCCAAAAGTTGAATTTTTAATGATTTAACTCCAGGGACTTCTGAAAAATTTGCTTCCAAATTGACAGAATAGGGATTTCCGCACGCAATTGGGTACCTGGCGGAATTTGGACCTCCGCCACAAAATGCGCTTCCTGCCTCTAGCCACGTATCTCCTCGCTTCAAATTAAGAGCACGCAGCTTTGGGTGCTCGAATCCTACGACCCAATGTTCCCTTCACAGTACCTCTTAATATTACTCGCTCGTAGGTGTCCTCGCCACGTGGTTGCATCGCCACGCACGATTGGGCAACTGTCCCATCAATCGGGGTTGTTTCCTGAATTCTGGTGCTCCTCGACCTTGAAGCCAACGCCTACTTGAGTTGTACCTCATGGGTCCCCTCGTGGATGATCGCTTCTTGTTGTTCCTCCGCTAGAATGATGAAAAATCAGGCTCTACCTCCGCATTACACCTCCCACAAACTCTAACATCCTCAGCACAGAATTCCAGCAGCCTTTCTCTACTTCAAGAAGCTCACACACCATTAACACTAGTGACTAGTAATTAATTTTTGTAACTCACTCTTTTCTACTCTTCCCATTTTCAACAAACTTCTCTCATGCGAAAGTGGTGAAGAAATAAGAGAAATAAGTGAAGGTCTTTGTCAAGTGAAAGAGATGTAAATCACACGTAGTCAAACGTCTCGCACTCCACGAGGGGAGAATCAACGCGTGCGAGCGGAACTAGAGAATGTGGAGCCTTTACTAATGACTAACCATCACTTACAAGTAAGCATTCACTAATCACTCTCTAAACACATTCACAAAACTTGACTTGACAAAGACGTCAGGTCAAGGACGTGTGTGGCGCTATACGCACACACATACAACCCTAAGTGGATGAAAATCATCACGACTGAATGCGATGCGTCGCCGTTCATCCCTAAACACACGTAGATTAGTAACAAACTAATCTGTGCTAGAACTACGATACGGAGAGGCCCCAACGCCACGTCCTGTGACAACTCTGTCACAAGGTCGGCTGTCGCCGCCGCCTTTGTCAAGGAATTTGAATTTATAATTTTTGTTTAATATTGCCCACATTACAAAGCAACGCATTTTAAAGCAATGCTTTAAAAATCTGATTTTTTGTAGATGGGAAAAGGCCATTTAATGCTACTTAGTTGTTGCAACAACATAAGAAGAATGGGATTAATTGGATCGATACAATATCGATAAATTGATAGTCGAAATGCTTGGGAGATTGCAAGCTCTTATTATGCCAAATGGAGGTTATACTAAACAATATTGTCACTTAATTAGGTTTTTTTTTGTTTGCTGAGAGGTTTGTAAAATTTGAGGTCCTTGTGTACTTTATAGCTTGTTGCAATGGAAGTCTTGAAGAATGGATAGGATACAAGGACTTTATTGCTATAACTATAGTAACACTAATTTTTAGAAGTATAGGACAAGTACAATAGATTCCTTTAATATGTAACAAGTCTATATTCCTCTTCCTAGTCTATATGCCATCTTGTGCCTTCATCTCTAAACGCTCTACTAGTCTCTTGTATTGATTGTCCAAGTGGACTCACCACTTGATGACTTAAGGTGTCTGCTCTCCATAGCTCACTCTTTGCTAGTCGCAATCGATGCATACAAGTCCACGGCGTGTATGTTTTGTTGGGCAAGTCTGCACTCATGCTGTTGTTTGTGTTGCTTCTTCTTCTTGTACCCAAGTAAAAGTTGCCGCTTGCTTGGCCTCCGCCACCGCATCTATGGAGAACCTCCTTTGAATTCTTACCAAACTTCGTTTGCGCCTTCTATAACTCTTTTGACTTCATCAATTGAAAAAAAAAATCTTGTACCTCTAGAGTTGTAATTAATACGTTTGGGATTGTCTTGTGGAACAATAAGCTTTAATTTTCTACAGGAGGGTCCCCTTTCTATAATTAAGCGTTGCATCTATAGACTTGGTTATCTTTGCCTAGACAAACATGGTTGGCTCCTGGACCTTGCTCTCTTATTAATACTCCTAGATGGCCGGATGGAGAATCTTTGAGGCCCAAGATTTAAATCTTGTGCTCTTTATTTGTAAATCAATGACACCCTTCTCATATGCAAAGAGCTACAACTATCTTGCACAAACCTACACTTTGCGAGCGTAGCTAGTTTGGACATGCTCCAACCCTCTTGTCACTTTGGATAATCTTACAAGAGAGCTCAATAGTGCTCAAACAAATATTTAAGACCTTAAAGATGCTTCACGCGATATAACTTGTGAGACTTGTATAATGCACGCATGTACCTCAACAATTTAGCGTCATCACTTGTGTTTGTACACCAAATAACTTCACAACATCGTGTTTAATGCTTGCACACTTAGAGATTGTAATGGATCTCAAAGTAGAGAAGATAAGATTAAGGGGAGAATGAGTGCTCTTAAACTTAGAGAAGCATGTGCGATTAAGCGCTATTATGCGCTATTGTGCTGCTTATATCCAGCTGCCCATGATTGCATGGAAAGAGATTTAAATAACCCTAATCTAATCCTAATGGATGTGAATAGTGTTCATCGAAGGATTTCTAGAAAACAACACCCTCCTTGAAACCCAAAATAGATGAGGTATAACAAGAGAGAGTTAGGCAGAGAGTGAAAAGAAAAAGAAGAGGTCGTTGTTGCAGGTATTATGCAGTTAGACGGGGAAGAGTGTCTCGAATTTACATGGATCGTGAGAATCAGGTAGTTGGATTTAACCCTATTGTGCCCAGGAAGCTCGAAATGGGACTCCGGAGGTGCTAAAACTTCATTTGCATGAAATCCATGAGGAATTAGGCTTTGAGATATGAGGTTCAGATTTGCGCACACATTACATGAACATTCTCGAATAATCAGATCATGATTTGGATTTATAGAACTCTTGGAAAAGCTAGGAATACAACACAAAATACACCAAATACACTAAAATACAATGAATACAACGAATACAACGAATACAATGAATACCATGCCACATACTATGTTGTATTTCACACACATGCACATTGATTTTTGTCTTAAATTTTAATTGAACTTTGTCTTTAAGACATTTTTCATTGTTTTGTGATTGTTGATCTCTCTCCTCACATACAAAACTTCCATTTTGATTCATATAAGGTTGGAACGTTTTTGTATACAATCAAGTAGAGAAAAGCAAAAAAATCACCAATAATTGTGTAAAAATATTTTCTTCACATATGAAATGTCAATGCAAAGCTATCAACCTAGTGCACATGTGAACCGCTCTAATTCAAAGTAAAAGAATTTTTGTAAGAATATATTGATGGTTTAAGTAGTACACCCTCCAAAATCCACAGTTTTCACTACCAATATACAGTAACTTTAAACACTATAATCTATTCCATCAATCGTTGGATGTTGTACAAAATTTCCCCAAAGTTCAGGTCATGGGTTAAGTTTAACTTTCTAAGGTTAGATATTAATACTAGTCATTGTATTTCCATCAAATCCAATTCAAAAAATTAAATTAGCAGAAATCTTGGTTTTTCCAGAAACATACCTGGACGGTAAAGGGTTAAAGGAACTATGTGTAAGAGTTTTGTTGTTCATTGAGAGGCTGCTGTTTTTCTTCACGTTTAGAATTGACCGGGGTAGAGTGGCTACTGAATTGGAGGATTTGTTTGCAATTTGTAAATTTAATGCACCTAGAGCTTTAGTGAGCATATCCGCTAGTTGTTGGTTGGTAGGAGTAAGGTGGAGGCACCCAATTCCGATCACTTAAGCTAGTTGGGGACTCAAATGACATTGTATCTCAAAAGCATTTATGTAGAAAGATGCGGAATTAGGAATGAAACTTAATAAATATTTTTAAAAATTTGATCTCAAAGATTTGGAATTGATATAGAATTTAAAGGTCCAAAAACCACCGGAGTCCATAATCAAACTGCAGAGTAGATGAGATTTAGTGCCCTCCTTTGCCCAATGCCAATAAGTGAGAGTGAGTAAAAAGAGAGAAGACATGCCATGGATAACCGACTCATGGAGGTATTCAATGCCGATCGGCCTTGTTCGACTTTCGAGGCAAGGCCACCAATGAGAGCTCAATTGAGATGGAGCAACCCAAAATTGCACACTTCATGACCCATTGCCGATAATGACTGGAGTTTTCATATTTTGAGTTATCAGTTTTGGATCGCTTCATGCACCATTTCATGCATTTCTCATTTTCATGCACCATTCCATGCATACTCTATTGATCGAAATTGGGTGGCCAATCGGAATTGGGTGACTCTACCTTATAGATAATGCTCACAAATCCTATGTCAACCATATCTTTGACATAATTGAGGTGGATTTTGAAATGTTTTGTCTTGGAGTAGCACTTGTTTGTTGTGAAAAATAACACAAATATCCTCATTGATAATACGTCCCACTGACAATAAGTTGCTTTGGATTCCTGACACATGTTAAACGTTCTTTAATTGCTTGGACTAGCCTGTGGAAAGGGTAACATTTACATTGCCTTTGCCTACCATCTTGTGTGGTTTACCCTCTGCTGCGAACATTTGAGCATGTGTTTGCATGTTGTGTAATAGGCAACAATCCTCCGTAATATGGTGTGTAGTCCCCAAGTCTAAAATCCATATAGGCTTTGATTGTCCCTTTGTCATATTGCTTTCTACTTCACAAATATTTGTCTCACATAAATATGTTTCGAACATGCTACTAGCACTTTCATTGCCACTGCTATTGGAATCAGAATTGGTTTTGGTAGCCTTACCTTTGAAAATAATTGTGTTTGCTTGCCCCACGTGGTTGTGGCCATTTAAGTCTCTCTTCAAGCAATTCGACTTACTCTATAGCCTACCGCAGGTGGCAGTTCCTTTCAAGGTGGCCCTCCTCGCCGCAATAATTGCAATATAGTTAAAGGGGCTAGTTGATCGTTGTTCACCTTGGGATTTCTACCCGTCGCTTCGTTTGTTGCCCCTCCCTATGGAATATACCATAATGGTTCCCAAAGTAGAGAAGATAGATTAAGGGAGGGAGCAAATGCTCTTAAATATAGAGAAGCATGTGAGATTAAGCGCCACTCTCTGCTGTACTAACCACAATTGTGGGGGAAGAGATCTAACAAACCCTAACCTAACTCTAATGGATGTGAACATTGTTCATTGAAGAGTTCTAGCAAACAAAAAATTGTAATGACCGCTCCATGCTATAACAATTGTTGTTGTAGTGCTTGTGGATGCGTCTTTAGAAAATAAGGTCCGCTTCACACTTGGTGGCCAAGTCGAGTGGCTGTCGATTTCCACCAATGAGATTGCTAGATTGGCCAAAGTCCGGACTTTGGGCTTTCACACTTGTGCCCAAACTCCAAAGGTCGTCATCCTACATGGCAACACTTTTGGGATGTTTTGGCGCCAAAGCGACGGCCTCTCGAGCAAAACTTGGGTTGCCCATTATAGCGGATCCAAACTACAATTGAGAGTCCGTCGAATTTTTTAATAAAATAATTAAAAACTGACAAGATCAAGATCATTAGATGAAAGAGGCCGAATTTTTTGGCTGATTTTTTTGGCTGATTTATTTTGGTTGATTTTTTTGGCTGATTTTGATTGGCTGATTTTGTTTGGGCTGATTTTTTTGGCGTAATGATATGAGGTTTGGACTTTGGACTTGGCCTTTGGAGCTTCACTCCACGACCGGCCAAACCTTCAATCTATATTATTTAATGTATTTTTTTGGCAAAAAAATTTGGCCTCTCCCCATAGTTTGGCCACTCGTTTTGATGAACGGTCACTCGACTTGGGCATAGTGTGAAGCAGCCCTAAGTTCTCGTGATTCAATCTTGAGTGATGTGAAAAATGTTCCTATACAATTGTTCTTCTTCTTCTTTGTTGAAATTCTTGCCCTTGATTCCACACCACAATTGCCACTACTGGTGCTTACCATTACTTACACCCAACCAACTTGGTCAACAAGCGTAGAGGCAAAGTGCACAACAGTTTGGAGAGAAAACAATGAGTTTTGGAAGAGTCTATGGGATGATGAGATGTTGCCTCCAATAATCACACCAAGGCCTCTACATGGCATTGGAGAAGCTCTAATCTGAAATTTGTAGAATTTCAAGTTACTTGATGGAGTGTGCTTGAAAGTAAAAGGGGTGATCTTACATGTCACTTCCCTACTTTAGATCTTATATAATTCGCAACTAGGACCACATGGAGAGAGTAGCTTGGCCTAAGGAAAGGGCGGAAAAACTACCAATCAATTCTTTAAAAAATTTGAGTACTATTGCAAGCTTAAGCTTGGACAAGGTAGGGCCCAAGAAGATTCATTTCCATTATCACTACTCAAGCAATTCACTGGTGCCCAAAAAAAAAACAAGAAATCTCCCAAGCTCTATCTCTTCCTATACTGAAATCTCACCCTCTCTTCTTCTTCATTTACTACCTCGAGAATTGCTTCTCACAAAGGTGTGATGCTTTAAGACAGAACCCAAATACAGAAGAAGAACGTCGGTTCCCAAAGGGGACGGGCGTGAATAAAGTGTCTGTTTGTTCCACTACTAAGACCATGCCCACCGGACAAGGAATTAGTAAGCTGTAACTACTTCCCCCTTTCGAGGATAGACACTATGTAACGGGTAGCCAGAAACCAACCAAACAAACAACCAACCAACCAAACAACCAACAAAACAACCAACTAACTATGCAAGTAGCCAAAAACCACGAAACCAACCTATCATGCCATAAATCTGGGTGGGGGGAAGCATTTAAGGAGGGTCTTGGTTGTTTTCAATTTTTTGTTTATGTAGTAGAATGGACATGGCATATTGAATAGCGATGGTGTTAATGTTTTTAAAGGTGGTTTTAATTGTTTCAATGGGTATTTTGAAGGTATCTTCAAGAGTTTTCATAGAAGGGATAAAGGTGGTGGCACGAGCGCCAAATGTGATAACAATAAGGAGGTCCAATATGTGCGGGTTCATTATTGTATTTTGTTGTGATGATTTGTAGTGTTTTGTGAATGGCCATGAGTTCTGCTCTAAGTATTTTCTGTAGTCCATGAAGTCTTTTGGCTAGCTTAATTTCCTTGGTAGAATTATAAATGCCATATCCAGCTTTTACTCTGCACCAAGTTCTCCGGCTAATTTGTTCTGGTGGTTTAAAGGAGCCATCGGTGTAATAACTATGTGCAGGATTAAATTTTGGTGTGGTATGAGTTGGATAGTTTGGGAGAGGGGGCGATGTGATAAAGTAGTTTATTGTATTGTTGACATAGTTTAGTTTTGACCAGTTTTACTTCGGTTTACGGGGGTTTGTGTAGGTGTCGGTGGGGCCAGTTTTGTGTATAATCGGTGTATGTTTAAATTGTTTGTTATGGAGGTAAGTTTGGCTAGTTGTTCTAGGGTGCCAAAGGTTTGTTTTTGGTGATGGACACATAGTATTTGTAATGTAGATGGCTCGATTTGGGGTTTTCGTAGCTCGAGTGGAATAGTAGGTTCTTCGTATGGTATTGAGTCTGCCTCAAATAATGCAATGATATGGGACTCTGGAAATGGGTTTGAGTGTTGGTTGTTGTTTTGGTCCAATTGTTGTTCGGTGTGATGATGATTGTATTTGTGTTGTTTGGATCATGTTTGGCGGCAAGTCGAGCTTAGTGTATTGTTTGTTCCATTTTCTTCTCGTTGTGGGGGTGAGCTATACCATTACCGATCCATTTGTAGTCAAAGGCCTTTTCCAGGGATCCAAATATTTTGTCTCTTTCATAAGGTGAGTAGAATTTTTTTAGTTTGGTAGAACACATGACCGGGGAAGAAAAAATATCATTGTTCGATGTTAAAGGATGAGATTAGTGAATCTAAAATGGGTGTGGGTATTGTATATTGCGCATTTTTGAGGGGGTCAATAGTTGGTATTCGGTATTTATACCTTTGGTATAGCCAAATTAATTCAGTTTCAAAGGGTTGGGTCGTTGGTTCAATGTTCGTAGGAGTTTGTAGTTTTGTATTGTATTGATTCCATAGCCATTGGAGTCCAGTAACGGGGATAGTGTACAAATGTCGGCCATTTTCTTCATGTAGATGTGCTTGATTGTTATCCATTTGAATTGCGTTTGAGAATGTAAGGATTTCCTTTTTGGGGTTGCATTCTGTTGTATGGATGTTTAAAAGTGGAATAATTATGGGTGGTGTTACGGATCTTGAGTCTGAGAATTGTTCTTGGAGGTGGTGGGCTAGGATGATATTCGAGTAAATTTTGTTTTGAATTTTTTGGTAGTATTGTTTTAATTTTTTGATGTTGTGTGTGGAGGTATTGGTGTTGTGTCGTGGAAAAAGGACTCTTTGGGGGAGCCATTTGTTGTATGTACTATCATTGTGTTGCCATTGGCATAGATATTTTGTGTAGGTATTTTGTATATTATTTGTGTTTGTGTGTTGGATATGTTTATGATGTATGATGTTATTAATGGGATATGTGGTAGGGTTTTTGGGGATGTATGTTGGGGGACGGGGGTGGTATGGATGTGGGGGGTTAAGGGGATTGATTGGTGGGGGGATATTTCTTGGGGTGATGCTATTGTTGATGGTGATGAATGAATCTTGAAGTATATTACCCAAACACACATAGTACAAAGTTTACAAATCATATTTCCCAACATAACGGGAACGTGTCTGGAACCAAAACAAGTATCATCTAGATAAGATCCATATATCTCAAATTTCACTTGGATTGAACCCTTGCCTGGCCATGGGCGATGGTCAAATCTACAAACGTAATAGATTGTGAAGAATATCATCTATTCCGCTTGTAGATTTTCCATCAACCATAGCCAACCCAACCTTAACTCTTTAAAGCCGATCGACCATACATGGGTCGATTCTGGACAAAAATCTTCAGAGAATGCGCTACATGCCACCTTGAAGGAAAAAATAGACCATGACTAAGAGATGAAAGAAGATGGGAGACCATCGCCACCACAATCGGGGCAAACATGGGCGAGCTACAACGGTGTCCATGAAAGGAGTTCGTAGATTTTTGCGCTGAAATGTACCATCCTGCATGATCTAGAACACTCATAGACCTGAAGAAGCTCATCGGCCTTAAAGGGTCAGAGGGCTAAATCTAAAAAAGTAAGAATTTATACCAACAATGAGCCCAACCAATCCAGGTCGGTAACCTCGGTCGTAGGTCCTCCAGCCCCCAAACCCGCGCGTCAGGCAGCATATGCTTCCGAGCGCCAGAGGACATGCTTCCGTAGCAGAGCCCTAATCCTCCGATGCGAAATCATCTCTCAAGATCATCGTCGTGCATGACATCGATGCCGAAATTCTCACGCTACGGATCCACTCCGAGAATAATCATCGTGGTAATCACATCTCCGGAGCTTTAATCATGGAACGGTGAATGCAGAAGATCTAGAGAGAGGAAGCGAGGAATGATGAGCTCGGGGAAGGTTGTGAGGGGATTGATCCGGGGTTTGGAGCGGGCTTGTGAGAGCAGCGCAGGGGGATCGGTGCGATGGCTGCCGGGTTTGGGCGCTGCTGCGATTGGGCGCGGCGACGAGGGGGGGAGCTCCGGGGGTGGTGTGATGGCGCTCTTGGGCGCTGGAGTTCTAGCAGGCGCGGTGGCGATGGAGGCCGCTCGGTGTGAAGCTGGAAGCAGCGCGGAGGCGACGACGACGCGGCCGTTGGCGTCGCCCATGGGGAGAGCGCCAGCGTCCAAGCTCGCGAATCCCACCTTCTTCCTCAGCGGTGCGGAATGCTGCAACTTTCTTGGCTTGCTTGTGCTCGAATCTGATCTCCGTGTTGGTGATTTGCGGAGCTTCTGGCTTTCTAGATGGTTTTCCTGCTTTTAGGGTTTTTCTCCAGGAATGAGTGGTTTTCTGGTTTCTTCGAATCTTCGGAAAAGCGATGTTCTGGATTGGTGCTTTTCCTTTTTGAGATTCAACACTTTGATGCCAGGATCAAGCGAAGTTTTCCATTCAGCAACAAGAATCTAGCTTATTCGAATTTTTATTTGTAGATGTTTCACTCTCTTCAGTACCCTATTAACACAAAGGTTTCATTCAAGTTGGTCTAAAATTCCTCTAAAATTTTCACATAATTTTAGATCACATACCATTTTCAAGTTTTTTAGCTACTTTTTGCCAAATTTAATATATTGGCTTCTTCTTGGGGTTTGCACTTTGGATGCAGAGGCTTACAGACGGCGAATCTTCTTCAATTACGAAAGGCGACTTCGTTTGCGCAGCCCTCCAGAGAAGGTGGAAATGATTGATTCTCCCTTTTTAGCAAATGGTTTCTTTCTTGTCACATTGCTGCAGAACACTTCCCAATTTGGCATTTACTGATTACAAGTTATGTTCAGGTGTTCGAGTACTTCTCATCGGTGAGACGAGAAGACGCCCAAACTTTCATGACAGCAGCTGATTTGATGCGAGCCATAGTTCCGGTTTTCCCACCGTCAGGTTCACATCTGGTGCGGGAGGGGCATCTGGGGGGTGAGAGGTCCCCGGGAGACTTGAAGTGTCCGCCCTCCAAGTTCTTCATGCTGTTTGACACCAATGGGGACGGGCTGATTTCGTTTCCAGAGTAAGTTTCCTCACTATCATCATGTTTATTTGAGGAGAATATGGATCAACATCTCATGTAAATTTTTGCATTTTCTCTTACAGGTACATCTTCTTCATCACACTTCTGAGTATACCGGAGAAGAACTTCAGTGCAACGTTTCGGATGTTTGATCAGGATGGAAATGGGTAAGCTTTTTATCTGTGTGGTAAAGTAAAGCATACTATTGCCTTGTGTCTAACTCCTTCGTTGCTGTTGTCATCTTCTTATGAACCGAATCTCTGGATGGGTCACAGGATGATTGACAGGGAGGAATTCAAGAAGGTCATGACTTGGATGCGTGAGCAAACTCGTGCAGGGAAGTCACACACGCATGGTCTCCGCACGGGAATGCAAGTATCTGGAGGCGTTGAAGATGCTGGTTTGGTGGAACTCTTTTTTGGAGCCGATGGGAAGCGCGAACTCCCGAGGGCACAATTTGAGAAATTCTTGAGGGATCTTCACGACGAGGTACTTTGAGAGTCATGTCTCTCTTCTTCCTTGAAAGAATGTTCATTTTTCAATCAAGTTTGTGATGTATTTTTGGATTCATGCAACAGATTTCTCGTCTCGAGTTTGCTCACTACGACTTTGAGAATCGAGGGAGCATCTCAGCCACTGATTTTGGCTTGTCAATGGCAGCCTCGGCGGACATATCAATGATGAATCACTACTTGGACCGTGTGGAGGATCTCGCCAATGATCCTCATTATGCCCCAATGCGAATATCTTTGGAGGTAAGCCCATGGAGGAGAAATCAAATAATGTAACAGCATGATCTTTGTAACATCAGTTTTCACAACCCCACCTGTTTGCATTTATTTCGACTCTGGCGCTAGATTGAGTGGTATGGAATTCTCAGAAAACGCTCCGTTTCATTTGTTATAAGTTGGTCTATGCTATTGTAGGAATTTCAACAATTTGCAGAGCTGCGGAAGAAGATACCAGTCATGGCAATGGCAATCTCCAGCTTTGGCAAGATTCAGGGAAAATTATCAAAGGAGGATGTGCAGCGTGCTGCCGATAAGGTTTGTGGCATACGAGTATTTGGAATAAGATAATTGAGTTATAATTGTAAAAGTCACCCAAAGTTTGAATAAGACACCCCCTCCCTTTATTTATAATAATACTCTTTTCTCACTCCTTATAGCGATTAGATCAACGGAAGAGCTTGGTTGTCTTGCAACTAGAATCCTTCAATCACGTATGGAAGAGCTTGGTGGTCGTCAAACTCATCGTGATTGCATGAATTGCAGATTTGTCATGCCCCGATTTCGAATGCTGTCGTGGACATAATATTTCACATCTTCGACAACGATGCGGATGGCGTGCTGAGCATGGAGGAGTTTCTTGGCGTGCTACAGCGGCGAGAGAGGGATCTTGCCGATCTAACTGACACTGGCCTTGTTGCGTTCTTAAAATGCTGGTGGAAATGCGCTGGCAACTGCCAGAAGCCCTGGGCCTCTTGATTTACAGGGTTCACATTAAACCAAGGTTCGGAGTGCAGCACTTTACACGTTTGGTATTCAAATTTGGAGGCTGATGTCATAGGTCAAAATGCATGTACTTATTCGATGTGTCACAGCTTAGAAATAGTCAATGCAATGTCACAAAAGTAGGTTGGGTTGATGGTCTTGAAGCAGTGTAATCCGGAGGAATTTTTGGTGGTTTTTTCTAGATTATCTTCTTTTGCTCACGTTCAGTTTTCTATACATCGTTTGTGGTGTGATTTTTCTTGTACCATAAGAAATACTTCAATCGTAGCTGAAGCTTTGATTTGATAGGGTTACAGATCTGCTATCAAATGAGCCAGTTCCGCAGAAAAAGTGAACTTGTGCGTGTTCTCTGTATAGTCAAGAAACCTTCCTTGCTTTTCATGTAGGTTTCAATACCTGTTATGTTGTTATTTGTTGGTGTGTTTCACACCACACATTGCACAGACAACAGCCGATGGCCCAGTGCAAATATCTGCCCTGGATGGACTACACTGATTTTGATGTTTAGTGTCATGGCCAGTACATGACTTGTAAATGCTGTAAGTTTTTACTTTTGATATAAATTTTTACTAAGAGTACAACAATCTATACTACTCAAAGAGGGGGATCATAGTGGACATGGTTGGTAAAAATATTCATCAAGAGTGAAAACTTAGAGCATTTACAAGTCATTTGTTGCCCATGACATTAAACATCAAAATTAGTGTAGTATGGTAGATGTTGTGGACTACTAAAGAACTCGAATGGTACATCTGTAGAGTTGAATAGTATACTTTTTTGAGGCAGGTAGCGTGAAAGAAAGTTCCTGGCAACCCTCATTGTTATTACTTTAAAATGCATAGAGAATTTCACTTCTTCTATTAAGAGATTTTTTTTTGGAAAAGAAGGCATAATAATTGAAGTATCTACTGTCTAGATTTTAGATTCAACAGTATTTATTTTATAAAAAAAATTACTTTCCTATACTAAACGGCTACTTTCTATACTACACTAAAGATCACATTTAGTGTAGCGCCCAGTAAATGATTTGTACATGCTATAAGTTTTTACTTTAAGTGAATATTTTTACCACCTATGTTTATAATTATCCTCTTATTTGAATACTATAGAGGATTGTGCTCTTGGTAAAAATTGGCATCAAGAATAAAAACTTATCACATTTACAAGTCATTTACTGAGCACTACACTAAATGTGATCTTTAGTGTAGTAGTACACTAAAGATGGCATTTTGTGTAACGGTACAAATAGTGTAATTACCCTAGTACACTATTCGTGAACAAGTTGGCAATTAGTGTTAGCCGCCATTGAAATTTAACCCCTAAAGGACCACGACCTATTTCGCTCTAAAACCAGTCCAAAACTGCCACTGTCAAAAAGAGACATGAAAATCACATTTTAAAGTGAATTTTGGATTTTCAACCGTAAGATCTTAAAAGAGACTTCCATATAAACATGCCGTTAAATTTTGGTTGCAATCCACCGCACGGATTGATAGATTTTAGTGTTTAAAGTCAAAACAATGGTTCATTTTCATCCCTGCGTTGAGTATATCAGCTGACTTTGACTTCATTTTGTATCAAATTTTTGCATTGTACAAGGTCTAAATCTTTTACCATTGTCTTAAGCATGATGTTATTTCCCAACACACCAATTTTTAGAGGTAAAAAAGGGGTGTAGCATATTCAAAACAAGTGTGCAAGGAGTGGAGGTTCAAAAATTGCCATTTCACGTTTTATTTTTTTGTGAACTACGTATGTATTCAAATGATAATCCAAACGGTCAATAAGAAGGTTTTCACCACATATTGATGTTGAGAAAATAAAAAATGAAAAATATGAAGATCTCTAGGTTTTATATAAAAAAATGAAATTTTTTTCCCTCGTTGCCCGACAATGTGTGAAAATGTTTGACTTGGAATAAAATGCCTTTTTACACTAAAGACAAGAATTTTTTTTGAAAATTTCCAAAGAAGGAAATATTCTTTATATGTGTGAAAAATCTCAATGTCAATAGAAACTTTTGCCAAAAATTTTGGAGGTGCCCGGAGTCCCCACTTTTGGCTTTAAGTGGTACTAACTTTCAAACCACAAATCCAAAAAAAAAAAAAAAAAATCTCCATGAAGCTCTTATCAGATCCTATCTTAAAAAAAATTCAATTAAAAAGGACTTTTTTTTGAATTGTAGGTACATGCCCAAAATCCAAAATGACCCCGGGGGGACGTTTGGTCCTTTAGGGGTTAAAATAACCTCCAATCATCCACCTACCTTAGTACCCTATTTCTAAACAATATTAAAATAATATCAAAATAATATTAAAATATTAAATCAGTACACTAAAGATGATATTTAGTGTTCGCAACACTAATTACGAACCTGAACGCTAAATGTCAATTACCCTACTTATGTAACAACATTAAATGTCAATTTAAAGGTAATTGTCAATTTCTGTAACTTTGCCCTTATTACATTTTAACATATTGACATTTAGTGTTGGTTATGTAACAATGTCATATGCCACATTTCATTGCAAGTCACCCAAATCTCGCCACATTTCATTGCAAGTCACCCAAATCTCGCCACATGTCAAAAGCAAACCTTCCATGTTGGGCTGACTTTTTTAAGGTTGGATTTTCAAATGATGATTTCGGGGGCAGTTTTTGTCCAATTTGAGAGTTTTTGGTGCCTATCTAAACTGATTTGAAAAGACGCTTCCAATGGCATCTTACCCATCTTCAAATTCGTCTTAAATAAAAAGTTATAGTGAATATTTTTGGGCAGATTTCTTGAGTTTTGGTTGAAAGTTTGAGGAGGCATATCTTTATCAATTTCGCACCAATTCTATCGAGTGAGGTGACCAGCTTATGTGTTTTTTCAAGGAGATTCCATCGGTGTACGGTACATCTTCTAATTCGTCGTGATGCAAAAGTTATGAGCAATTTTGTTAGACTGATTTTTTGACATTAAACACTAAATGTAAACAAATTGACATTTAGTGAAAGTCAGGTCATAGGGGTAGTTACACTATTGGTCCCTAAACACTAAATATCATCTTTAGTGTACTAACCCACATAGGGAATAGTACCCTATTTCTAAAATAATATTAAAATAATATCCTATTTCCAAAATAATATTCAAATAATATTAAAATGATGTTAAAATAAGATTAAAATAATTAAAATAATATTAAATTAATATTATACTTGATGAACATTTATTGTACGTTTGTTTATTTAATATTTCTTTATTTTTTCTTTATTTTTTATCTATGTTTTTTGAATTTTCCAATACATGTTTCTTCTCTCACTTTCCTGTGAATTCCAATTTCTTATTTTTCCAATCTTATATTTACAAATTCATTTCCTTCCGTAATCACATTCTATTTTTTTCTACTTTTGGGATTATTTTTTTGTTCCATATCCACAATATATTTTTTCCAATCTTTTTTTTGCAAATTGTTTCTTTTTTCAATGCACTCGTAACTTTCTTTACTTTGATGCTCGAAATGTGCACGTAATCATTTTCTATGTTTCATACACTAAATGTCCACATGTAAAAAAACCTAAGTTCCACTATTTACTAGAATTGACATTTAGTGTAGTAGTTGACATTGAGTGTATAGTTTTGTCACTACACTAATTGTCAAGTTGAGTAGTAGTGTATGGGTTCGTATTTAGTGTCCACTACACTAAATGCCATCTTTAGTGTAGTCATTGCAAGTCCAATTTTCATATCCTAAACACCTTCAAGTTGATTACTTGTGATTTTTGGCATGCAAATGAAATGACCTGACACAAAGTAGAATATAGATTTGTAAAATTCATTCAATGTGTAGTGGAAAAATATGCCATTATCTTGAGTCGAAATATGCTCACCATTCAAATCCATACAGAGACAAAAAAAACCATATTGCACTCTTCGAATGCATGTATCTTTGGGCCGCTTTACCTCGGGCCAAGTCGGAATGCCAACGGTCAAAATTTCAGCTCAAACAATGACGAGAGGCCAAATTCTTGGGCTAAAAAAATTCAATAAATAATATAAATTGAAGGAAGTTTGGATTGGCTATAAACAACAATCCAAGTTTGCACTTGAAATGCCGTCACTTTGGTGCCAAAACTCTCTAAAAGTGTCATCATGGAGGCACAATGGGAGGAGATGGCCTTTGGTGTGAAAGCCAAGAGGCCAAACTTTGGCCATTCTCGCAATCTCATTGGTTGGAAATGGATGGCCTCTCGACCTTGGTCTTGGTATGAAGCAGCCTTTACAAACCGTGAGGTCAAAGTTTACAAAACACTTTGAGTGTCGTCTTATGATAGTATTCTTGAAGATCTTACAATTGAAAATAGTAAAAGTTGTTCCAATTAGTGTTACAATGTCTCATCTTAGAGAGACAATTTTGGGGTGGTTTTGGTGAAGCATAGTCTTCGTCCTTTTTTGGTTAATATCTAGAAACAAGTGTGTAAGGTAGAGGACTCTAACTTCAAATATGAGCGATAGAGAATACTATCATTTTTAGCGCATTCAGCACAAAATGATACAAAAAAAATTCTGAAATTTTAACCGTAGGATCTTGTACTAGAGTTGTATGAGAGTGTGTGCTGAAAATTCTGGTAAGTTTGACTGCACGAATTGAAAGATATAAGCCTTTGAAGTGAGACATAATCTCTTTTTGAGGTCATACTAAACACCTTCAACAAACTTTGACCACCTTCTATGACAAATTTTTGCACTACGGGCAGTGAATTTATTATGTCAACTTGAAAAGGATCATGTTAGGCACATGTGCACCAAATTTTAGAAGTAGAAGAGGTCTAGAAGATGTCCTAAAAAATCTTGCAATGCAACTATGTGCTGAGAATCAACAATACACTTTATATTTTGCATATATCATATCCTTCTCAAATTATTGAAATTCACAAATCCGTACGGTAGATGCACAGATCTCAATTTCTTTTCCAAGAGGACATTTTCTTTCTTTTAAATGGACAAAAACTCGAATTTCTATTGAATTTAGAAGTTATTAAAGTTTAGTGACATTATTTGTGATATGTCACACTAAACTACTGTACTATTTGTATATGTAAGTGAAAATAAATTGTAACTTTTGAACCGTAAGTTGGAATTCTACGAAATTTGTGTCTACGCAAAACTTATCAAAAGTTGTCCATTCAATACCTAGAATTGAGAACGTGGTACGTTACCCAAACTCAAAATGTCCCCCAAGGGGACTTTGGTCATTTAGGGGTTAAGGCCTAATGTCCATTTATATATGTTATAACATAAATTAATTAGTTTAATATTATATTGTTTACAATGACCATTAACACATTTTTGCATATACTTGGGCATGTTTACCTCTATAGCAAGCACTGCAGGCCACCTCCGACGATAATTTGAAGAAAATTTAGAGGCATAGCTTGATGAACATCTACCGGGACTAGCGCCACCAAAATCAATGCAAACATTGGCAAGCTACAATGATTTTTGTGAAGTGGGGTTGCAACAAAATATACTCTAAGTGTAGATGTTGTTTTGTATAATCTGATACACTTGTAGATTCTACCAAACCTTGTCATTGGCCTTAAACATAACACAAAGTAGTAGTGTTGAGACTCACCTATTTCATATTGGAAGAGAGTCTAAAAGAAATCTCAAAAGAAACTAATATAAAAGAAAGAAGATGATAAGATATATTGTTACAATGATTGATGTGGAAATATGAGGTCAAATCTAATAGCAAATCTTCTAAATAAAACATGTGCCATCAATGTAGGTTGCTTTTATGATTTCCTCCCGACTTTTCACCAACGTCGTCTTGTCTTTTCCTCTCAATTTCTTTAATGAGCCAACCTCTACTCTTCATAGGTGAAGAATCATTCGCCAAATTGGCTTTTGAATATTCCTTTAGACAAAGGACGGACATCTTCCATCTACTTAATATCATGAACGTGAGAAGGTACCACTAGTGGCCACAATATTCTACATGTATGGTGTCGTATTCGAACATGATATTGAAATGACCTCCAAAATGAAAGATGTTAGTTGAAGAATCTTCAATCCAAACGTATAAATCTTGCTAAACTTTAATACAATTTTTTTGGTATTTTAACAGAATAAAATCCACGCCTATATATATGGTTCCCAACTGACGTTTTGGGATCAACCCTTACTAACGTCACTCAGAAACCAAACATACAGGCAAGTATCTTACTCTGTAGAATACATAAAATATAAATGCAAGACTTACACCTTTGGAACGAAGATTCTTCAACTAACATCTTCCAATGGCGGCCATTTCAATATCTGAACCTCATCATGTTCGAATACAACACTATACATATAGAAGAATACTGTGGTCACCTTCTGTCGTTTAAGGGTTAAACTATGCAACTTGTCTATATATGGGGAAGCTCCCTGTATTATTTTAGGGTATAAGTAACAAAACACCAAGCGTGAGAAAACTACAAATTCTTTCCTCTTCTCGCCATGCTTTACGTCAGTCTCTTTTTACACCAAAGAGTCAAGAGCGCGCACACACGAGCATCTGCGAATCACAAACGACAGGTGAAAGCTGTCCTCAAAAGTGGGAGTTCATAGGTGACTGTACCAGTCTAGTTCCCAGGAAGAAGGCATCTTTCGGTCAGGCTAGAGGCGGTCCTACAGTTGCTAGTTTGCGGTTCTGAACTTGCATGAACATGTCAACAAGGATCACCTATGTATATATAGAATAGCTCCAAGGTTGCAAGACAAACCTTCCGGCGCATCTGAACGTCCGTTCCAGATCGAGGGGTGGAATGGAGTGTGTGCCCAGTTTAGTTAAGCTCAGTGGCAGCAGTGAAGTTACCTCACAAGGCATGTCCTGGTCTCCGATTAACTTGGCGGCGTCCACAACCATGAGCGTGAGAATGTGGTCCTTGATAAGTTTGTGGCCATTTTCGACGCTGTAACTTTGACACGTTTATGGTGAAGTGCTGGAAAACTTGTGCTTGACGTGCACGTGCCGAGTTCAATACAGCCGCAGTTGTGCTACACCAAACACTGAAAACAAATAGCCAATCAGTTTTCAATGCCAATTGTGCTAACACCAAACACTGAAAACAAATAGTCAATCAAATACAAATAATTCAATGTTTGGTGATTGGCAGTTGACTATTTGTTTTCAATGTTTGGTGATTAACACTACACTAAAGATGATATTTAGTGTTAACCACACTAATTTGTTTAAAAGTGCTGTAAATTTTTACTTTTGATGAATATTTTTACCAACTATGTTAACAATGATAACTCTCTTTAGATAGTATTGATAGTTGTGCCCTCGGTAAAAATCTTCTTCAAAAGTAAAAAGTTATTACATGTCCAAATACATTAGTGTGGTTACACTAAATATCATCTTTAGTGTAATGGTTTGGGGTTGTATGCGTTGGGAAGGAGTTGGCAAGCTTCATCCAATCAAAGAGAAGATGGATAAATATGTACATTGCAACATTTTCGAGGCGGAACTTATGGGCACTATACTACATACAGATGCAAGGTTTAGAAGAGGTTGAGGTTATTTTCCAACATGACAATGATCCAAAGCATATTCCACATTATGTTGTATATTAGTTAATTGCGTGCTCAAAAAGTTTAGCTTGTTGGACACCCTCCACAATCACCCGCCCTCAATCCAATAGAAGATCTTTGGAATGAAGTAGATCATTGTTTGAGAAGGTCTAAGAGAAAACCCACCGGTAAAATTGACTTATGGGAGAAGATCCAAGAAATTTGGTACAATATAGAGCCTAATGTTATTAAGAAGTTGATACGCTCTATGCCTCAAAGAGCTCTTGATGTATACCAAGCAAAAGATGGCTACAAAGGGTGGTAGTGTTTGTGAGTGCTTATGACTCATGAGTTGAATCATTGAGTTGTAAAGGTATTTAGTACTCTATAGTGTTGTTTTCTATGGTTGATAACTTGATGTGCAATAAAAATCAATTTGAGCATAAATAGGGACTGTACAAGCAATTGTACAAGCTTGTTGCACATATGAATTATTATGTATTATTCTAATTCATATTTTCACTGAAAACCTTGTTCTTCATGCTTGTTGCAACTATATGCGCTTGTGGTTGTATTCTTGCTATTTTATGAGAGTTTGTGTAGATTTGGTAGCTGATTTTCCAAAAAACCTCCTCTTCTACGACTATTTCTGCTTGCCACTGTACTATACATGGCACCACCCTTTTCTGTGATATTGTCACGTAACTTACAACATAAAACCTGTTGGCTCATGTGTTGGCGCATGTTGTTACTCTTAGAAGTTACACTAAAGATGATATTTAGTGCTAGCCACACTAATTTGTTTAAAAGTGCTATAAGTTTTTACCCTTGATGAATGTTTTTACCAACTATGTTGACAATGATCACTCTCTTTAGATAGTATTGATAGTTGTGCCCTCGGTAAAAATCTTCTTCGAAAGTAAAAAGTTATTGCATTACCAAAAACATTAGTATGGTTACACTAAATATCATCTTTAGTGTACGTAGTATAAATGGGGACTCTACAATTTCGACACTCCACCTTTACACTGTACACAAGTTCTCCCCACTTTCTTCGACACTGTCTTCGATATTTCGCCAAAAAGTGTAGAATTGGAGCGTTGAAAACAGCCCCATTTGTACTACAACTTCTTTTCTCAAGGATTCCTGCAGGCGTAGGTGCCTTGGAGCCGAACTAGACTAATTTCACTCAGCTAAGTTGCATATCAATCACAAGTAGACTCACCAAAATATTCTCATGTGTGAATGGATATTTCTCCGGTCAAGCTGAGGAATTATATTACAAAACGTTACTCATGGATATCACCGGTTAATTCCCGCACGTAAAAGAAGCGGACATTACAATCAATAAAACAAAACTGCACACATGCAGAAATCAAATCAAATCCTATTCAAGCTTCCAATATTACTGAACTTCCGGACAAAAGGTGAAAGAGCTGTACTAATTAGATGCATAAGCCAAAAGACGTGAAAAGTAGTCACCAAGTCTTTCTATTAACAGTAGCAAAAATATGGCGGTGTAAGTAAAACTATGTGCTTTGCTAAATTCTATGAATGCTTCACATAAATAGCTTGGGTAAGTCGTAAATTTCATGCAGCAAACGCCATAATATTTGCAGTCATGTACTGATTTGATTGGGGAAGCTTCCACCAAACACAAATGAGCGAATATGTGCATGAGATGAAAAGGTTCATTGGAAAATGGCAGCCTCCACCGGCAAGTGCCAAATATACCTACCTTCGCTTTTGGTGCTAATCATTGGCTCATAAACTTTTTCACCTCCTACGTTTAATTCCGTCAATATTTCCCTGCGAGTGTGATCCAAGACCTGATCATCTAATGAAAGCAACTAGCAACATCAAAGTGGTTACACCATAATCCACGCTCGGAAATCTGATCTGCGGAGACGCCACGAGCATTAGCATTATACGGCTAACGAAAAGCAGGTCTCATGCATTAGCCGGCATTCGAAACACCTTTTTGCTTTGCATTGCGGGCGGCCTGTTGCTAGCCTAGAGTCCCAGCTTCGTCGTCCACACCAGTATAAATGTCAACGCCGCTGCACACAAACTCCCACATCAATCAGGACTCGATACCTTATCTTCTCCAAGATGGATGGATCCTGATCGACTTCACATGACCTGCTGCTATGGATTTTGCTGCAAGTGGCGAGGCGTCTGGGGAGCGACTGGCTCTTTGAGTAGAGCTCTGTCAAGCATCTGCATGTCATAATTATTGTGTGTGTTTGGTCTGAATTCAACCAGTAGACTGTTGTGTTAATTGTTTTCGACGTCGTGATTCATTTTGCCGTGGTTTAAACGAAGGTCATGAGGAAATAATCACGTGACTGGTTTAATGCACCGTGAGCGAAGTCGATGGTTCGGAGATTAATATCTGAGGATGGTTTCGGAGTAACTCTGGTCGTGCATGTATACTCAGGAGTGCATGATCAGAGAAGTAGAAACGTTTAAGGTTTCCACTACTCATAATATATATTGTAAGCAATGCATGCATAGATATACGTGATACTAGTTTGTTGAATTATGAGTTTGTTAGAATAGCTACTTTTGTTGAATTAATAGATTAATCACGAGATTCATCTTGCATTTCATGAAGTAACGTTTTGATTGAGCATCTATCAAAGAGCAGTTGCTTTTCAGACGCCATGACATTTGCAGCGGAAGCTATAGTGCAGGTCATAATTCCTAGTCTACAATCAACAAGCAACTCAAGTGTTGTACTTCACCGACTTCAAAATTCACCAGGTCAGTGCAATTTTTTGTTTCCCTTGCTAATTGAGTTTATCATTGAGGTCATGAAGAAATGATGGTAAGCTCCTGATCTAGAGCTTCGAACCAGTGTTTGTGCTTTGTATGGCGAATTATTGAATCCTGGCTCATGTTTCAGGATCACAACGTTATGCTCGTTAAATATTGTTTGTAGAGATATGATCTAACTGAAACTCGATCCTCTTGTGGAATTCAGACATATTCTCTTTCAGGTGCCTGGTGAAGACTCTGCTGCATAGATATTAGAAACTACATGTATCTGGTCATTAATAAAGGTTATATCTGAGTGCCGTGTCTAGTGCAATCCTGCAATTTGTATTGATAGATAACAGTATTGTTGGTGCCAGTAAAATATTTCTTATCCGCTGGCCTCTTAGCTCTCCACACCATTAGAAGCTGTATTGATTATTTCCCTGCTTCCGAGACTAATATGCACCGTTTACATGTCATGTACAGTATGGTAACTAATATGACTCTATTGTTTGTGGACACTGAACTTGAGATGAATATACAAACAGTAACTTGTGGTATGATCAGGAGTGCATAATATCACCACCATCATGTTTTGTACCATGGTCTTAACATACGAGACAAGGAAGAAGTGAAGTGGCGCTCTGGAATACAGTGACCATCGAATTCGGCCGTTGTACTGATTCACACAACAGCGAACGAGGTGCACGCCGACCCATCGCAGAATATTAATCAGTGTTAGCCGGTCCCTGTACTTTGGCCACTGAAAATAGTCTTACGTATAACACATTTCCATTCCTTGTAGCTTTAGCATTCAGCTAGTTAGGGTAACTTCTTTACAAATCAGGAAGTCTGGCCAGTTGAACCAATATGGCGATAGAGCAAGACACAGTTGAGAACAAAACTCAATTTATGTACGGTATTCTGCCTCCAACATGTACTAGAATCTCTCCGTCTGGTCACTTGGCCAGTGAAAACTTTATGCTATCTCAACTGTTAGCTCGCACATGATATATCATGCTGCTAAGCTTGGATAAGCCTTTGAAACTATACTATCCTCAATATGGAGAAGGAAATAGGCACCTTCAAATGGTTTAGTTCTGTAAACATGATCACAATTATTCCTTTGTGAGTGAACTACTCATCCAAGAATTATTGCCAAAAATTTGTTTGTTACCTGGAACTGAATGCGGCATCGGAGCACAAGTAGTTAGTTGTGTGGATTGTGTCATTACTTGATGATGTTGCTATCTACCAAGTTTCGCATGTTATTTGTGTAGCTGCTCAAAGTTCAAGTAGTGTGTAGTATGCCAGCACAATGGGCATGAAGATTATTGTTTGAAGCGACACCCTGCAAATTACAAAGAGCATTTGAAATATCAGTAAGTGTTGATACAAGGCGCTTAATTGGTAACTTTAACAATGGAATTTTCTTAGACTGATTACCCTTATTTATTGATATGAATAAGATGTGATATGAATATTGAGATATGGGAATTATGGCAGCATTTTGCAAACTTTGGTGGAGAACAATGCCTTACACAGATTTCCAGATGCCAAAGTTTGTGAAATGCTGCCAAAGATACCAATATCGTGATTGAAATAATAAAGAAATTGTAAGAAACTTACGCAGTGGTAAAAACATCCGTATGTAGGTCATAATCCCTGGCAAAAACGAAGCTTATAACAGCTTGGGGCAATGCTGCCTGGCAAACAACAACTCACTTTGTCATCTCCCAATACCATGCGATATCATGTCATTGAAGTCAATGCATGATTGCTCATGAAAAGTTGAAAACACAGTAGAGTTTTCCTGAAAGTGCTTCCTGAGGGGGCAAGTCATCCTGAGGGGGCAAGTCATCCTGAGGGGGCAAGTCATCCTGAGGGGGCAAGTCAGGAGGAATATGTATAAACGGCAAAAAAAAGAGCATGAGGAAATTTCATATCTCCTTTTTCTACTCCAATGAAATGCTTTGCAATTAATGTTCTTGGGCCCTACCCCATGCATGCTAAAGTTTCCCCATAGTACCCTGAGTTCTCAAAGGGTTGACCAATAGTTCCCCCAAACCTTTCCCAAGCCAAAACACCATGTGCATGTGGTCCCGGTTACTAACATAAGACCTTAAGATTTGGGGTACCTATCCAGTGTATTTTGGTGACTTTCAGGAAAACTCTAGTATTAACTCTATTTGTGATATAATTTCATTTCGTTTTAAATGATTTTTCAAATTTTATTTCATTACATGGTACAATTAAATAACCACGAACCTGCAAGATTGCAAATCGCAAGGTATCACCACGTAGTCCTAGTAAATAGGATGCAAGACCCATTGCACCGGGGCCCAGAATAAAACGGCAAAGTGCTCCATAAAATGCAGCCCACCATGACGTTATCAACTTCTTTTGGCCTGCCATGAAAAGCCCTGAGCAGCCAAACATCCCATAAATGAGCACTAGCATATTAGTGGGTTTAAACATCAACCAATAATATCTAAAAAAGCTATGATATTTACTTCTCTCAAAAATAACTTCACGAAGGAAATTCATTTAAAATAAATAATCATGTCTCATGTAAAGAAAAGCAATCCCCGGCGTATAAATAAATATCCAACCCTAGTACATATTAGATGAAACTGGTGCTCCAAAATTGAAACAAAGTGGAAAGTATGTTCTCACCAATAGTGTACATGGTAAGGCCAAGTGTAATTCTGCCAATGATGTCCAGGGAATTCTGCAAAATTCGAGGAGGTCCAAACTCCCACCTGAAACCAAGGCCCATCTTTACATGAGTCAACTATAGAAGTATCCAAGAAATTACCAGCCCTCTCCACCTAAAAAAAATATTATTTATTATAATTAAATCCTTCCCAACTTGCACCACCTTTTTTTTGGATAGCAACCTCATCAAAACAGGGCCAACTTTCACAAACTTCTAAACTTTTGGCTTTTTCTGAATGCTAAAGTGCATATAAGCCGCCAAAATTCCCAACGTGTTTGATAGAACTAAATCATGAAAACTAGGAAATTTCTTGCAACTGTAAGATAGTAGGGGATAGGAAGTATATTACCTGCCGGCAATTAGCGAGTAAATGATGCCCAGAAAAGTGGAGTAAGTGATCGGCAGGCACACCATTTGCTTGCCCACTCTAATTGCCATCTCTTTCCTCTTCACTGGCAACGGCGCTACGTCAGCCTCGGAGGCCAAATCTGCAATGCCATTGCTTCCTGTCGCCACTCTTGCATCCCCAATTTTTACACGGCAATCCTCATGCTCCACTTCTGCCACCAACGCTGTATTCCAGCGCACACAAACCTTCACATAAGGGTGGGGCAAATATACCCCTATTTTTAGATTGTTGATAAAAATTAAAAAATTAAAAACTTTACATGTTGTTTAGGGGTCTCTGGTTACAAAAAAATTGTTGAGGGCCCCTAAATTAAGAAACAGGGCTGGAGGAGGGCCCACACATATTTGCCTAAATACCCCGGTCGAGCGTTGCAGCAAGCCTCAGGCTTGGAAGGGTGGGGGAGGGTAGGGACAAAACCGGCCCCTATACTTATGTTGGAGGGGGGCCCTATTTGATCCAAGAGGAGGCAGCTGAAGGTAATTTGAAGCCGCAGCTCCAATTTTGAAAAAAAAGCCAAAAAAAGCCTCTAGGACCCTAAAACGGGCAGGGCCAGAAAAGTGGACCCACCCGAGGCTGAGGTTTGGTGCAATGCTCGAGCAGGGTCAATAAAGAGATCCGGCCCGCAGGGCTCAGAGGGCCCGCCCCTTTTAAATGCGAGGGCGAGGTTTCTTGCCAGGGAGTGTCCCATAACTGCAGAAATGCCAGACTACATCATATTCCATAAAAAACACATGTTTCCAGGGTATGCTACCTTTCTTCCATGACCCTTGAATAATTCGTTCACCGTAAGCGCACGTCATGAATGACCTACAAGCAAAATAACAGCCATGCAAGACATGGCTGTAACTAGGTGGCAGGAAGATTATGGTCCATAATAGGGGTCGAGGTGGCAGGCAAGATAAGTGTCCTAAATCAAACGCCTGCTTTGGAGTAAGGGTCCATAATCTGTGCAACCAGCCCCTGATTATAGTCCATAATCTGTCTCCTGACTATACAAGCAGCGCTTGATATGGTCCATAATCTGTCTCCTGACTATGCAAGCAGCCCCTGATTATGGTCCATAATCGGGGTCGAGGTGGCAGGCAAGATGAGTCCTGAATCAAACGCCTGCTTTGGAGTAAGGGTCCATAATCAGTCTCACTGTGCAACCAGCCCCTGATTATGGTCCAGGATCTCTCTCCTGGCTATGCAAGCAGCGCTTGATATGGTCCATAATCTGTCTCCTGACTAAGCAGGGTTATTGGGATCACAGCCTGGACTCGAGGGGTTGCTAAGTTGCATGATTGAGTATGAGGAAGTTGTTTACCTGGGACACCGTTCTGGCCATGAGGATGACCGATTACAGGCGCCGCCACGGCATTCTGCGCAGCGGACAGAACTCCTTGGCCGAGCTTCTTCGCGGCCCGAAGCTCATACAGGAACAAAACCGGGTATATCCACAGCACCTGACCAATGAAGATGGCGGCGATCCCAGGGCCCGTGATGGCATACAGCGGCGACAGCACCGGAATCCCCACGATGATGGTGTTGGGCATCACCGCGCACTGGAACAGCGTGATCACCCAGTCCAGCCCGTCGCCGCGCTTCGTGCCCCACGCCCATGCAAACAAGCCAACTGCAAAAAGCAAACTGTTCCAGAATTAGTAAACCTAAAGTGCAGTCTCAGAGCGGTCCAGTAGTGCACCAGTAACTACCGAGGATGACGGCGTTGGAGAGGCAGTAGGCGGCGATGAGGCTGTTGTCCATGGTGTAGGGGTCGTTGAACGCAATGATCTGGAAGATGAGCGTCGGCATCGCCACCAGCGCGTTGAAGCGGCTCACGCCTGCGCTCTGCTCCGGCGTCACCACCCCCCACCACCTCAGGCTGCCGTACCCGAGGAACAGCGCCACGTACAGCGGCACCACCGCGCACAGCACATCGTAGAACTGCGCCCCGGACAACATCACGACGTCGAGACGTGACCTCAACAGCAAACTATACACACAAACTACTCTCCGGAACCACGGTCCCTACGACTCTCATCACCGAACGAACTCTCGAGCAGAATCCACCTCTCGAAGCCACCATCGCTACTTCAAGTGCATGAAACGAGCCATCACCATTCGTCCCAATTCGGAAAGTCACTCCGATGTGAAGTGAGGACAACTTTGCTTGTAATTATCACCTGGGTATCTCCCAGGCATCACGAAGCTATCATAACGGTTATCACAAGAATATCACCCAGTTATCAGCGAAGAAGCGCGACAAGCAGCCAGCTTCCCAGCTTTATGACGGCATTTATAACAATTATGCAGCGCCCGGGAATCATCGCCAAGTTGCGGTGGTTGCCTCTGTTGCAATTTACCGTGGCCATTTCTACTTTTAGATTCGAGGTTCCTGGAAGTGCGGCTCGGAAAGCCAAGACATCGGCTGCGCATCTGCCCTTTAGTACGGTTGGTTTGTATGTGAACAGTTGGTAAGTAGAAGCACATGACGATCATATGGGGCTTCATCATATGGTCCCCAAAAGTCCGGGTTGGGCTCCTCATGCCCACACCAGTTTCATGGTAAAATCTGATGTGATTCCTAACCAAACCATTAAGTTACCCTCTTCTGATTTACCTTCTTAACCATATTGTTACCACTACGTTCCCATTGCATTCCCGATGAGTTCCTATGTTGTTCCCCCATTTCCAAAGTGTTCCCAGCACGTTTACACTGGGAACCAATTTATAATTTTAAAATTCTATCCATATTTACCTTTTGATTAGTGGGGCCCACCTCCAATCGTTGGGGCCCCAATGCAGGCTCATCCGCACACATGTGCCTGAGCTTGGTGTATGATACAGTTGTAAAAGTCAGCATCAACATTCAGTAGGAAACAAACATAAGTGAGATATGTAAAAAGAACAAATTTGCCAATTTATTATTCTACAATTGATGATGTACGCCTCACTTAAAACTAACTACACCCTTCAGAGTATAACAAGACTTACACCTTTAGATTGAAGATTGTTCAACCAGCATCTTTCATTTGGAGGCCATTTCAATTTCTCCACCTCATGATGTTCAAATAGGACACCAATGATACAAGTAGAATACTGTGGCCACCAATAGCAACAACTGATGTTGGAGGGTTAAGAGCAACGGGGTTGGCTGAGGAGCGACGGTCGTAAGGCGGTGCAACTTGCAGCAGTTGGTCCGGGTTGATTTCCCGTTTTCGGATGGAGAATTGGTAGCTTGTTCGCTCGTGAGAGAGATGGGTGGGTTGCCCATTGCAATCCAATGCAGAGAAAGCGTCTAATTCGAGGGTCACACCACACGCGCACTTGGATATTCTCCACAGTTTGGATCCATTGTGACCGGTGAATGGTGGTCAATGATTGTGAGCGCTGCTGGAGTGCATTGAAGATGCCATATCTTTGCCTTCACGCCCAAGCATCAATTTCACGGGTTTGCGTCGAATGGAGCATCTAATAATGGAAAAGGTTCTTTTGCCAAGTGCCCGTCAGGTGCCAGTCAGGTGAATACGGCAGACAGCCCTTGGAGGCGACCAGCGGACATCTTGTGTTTTGATGCCCCGGGTGCCTGGTTCCATGGGTTCTTTTTTTCATGTAGACGGATGTCACGGGAGGGTGGGTCAGGATTGGCTTCTTTTTTGGACTTTAACCCCTAAGGTACCAAGTGTCCAAAAAGGGCTTTTTGAAAGTTCGGTCAGGTTCCTATGGTGTCAGTTTCCAACATTCTTCTTTGAAATTTTTACTATACAAAGACATCACCAAGACCTTAGTGGGAAAACAGTTTTTTCCTAAATTGGACATTCGATGAAAAAGTTATAGGGTTTTTAATTTTAAATGGGGAGGGCGGGCACCTCGGGCACCTCCAAAAACTTTTGATAGGACACTCTATTGAAAGTGAGATTTTCAGTACCTGCAAGTAATGTTATTTCCCTTCATATTGTCATAAAAAAGTTCTTGTCTTTAGTGAAAAATAGCATACCAACCCAAGTCAAACATTTTCACACATTGTCACTCATTGTCGGGCAAGGTACCAAAAAACTTCTTCTTTTCCACATAAAATCTAGAGATCTTCATATTTTTCACTTTTTATTTTTTCCACATCAATATGTAATGTAAAACTTCATATTAACCATTCGGATTATCAATCGAAAACATATTAAGTTCACAAAAAAATAAAGTGTGAATTAACAAATTTCGAGCCTCCACTCCTTGCACACTTGTTTTGAATATGCTACACCCGGTCTCTACCTCTAAAAATTGGTGTGTAAAGAGCTAACATCATGCTTAACAAGATGGTAATAGATTTAGACCTTTTGTAGTGAAAATTTTTTACACCAACTGAAGTCAGAGTCTGCTGATCCACTAAACGCAGGGAAGAAAATGAACCATTTGCTTGACTTCAAACACTATAATCTTTTAATCCGTGCGGTCAAAGTTTATGAAATTTTGTACATGTATTACTTAATAAGCCTTTATTGAGATCCTACGGTCAGAACTAAAAATCAAAGTTTTGGTTACCTTCTTTATTCGTTGCACTAGAATCCATTTAGTTTGAAGTGTTTTTGGTGTAAAACTGTCACGATACCTTAGGGGTTAAAAAAAAATTGGGGTCTAGAAGTTTTTTTTTGGAGGCCCCACCTTGGTCTAAGTAGGGCCCCCCTCCAATAGAAAAATAGGGGCTAGGTTTTGTCCACACCTCCCTTCTCGTAGCATCCGTCTACATGGTTTAACCCCTAAAGGACCATTTGTGCATGCGGGGTACAAAATTATAGATCAATTTTGGGCATGTTCCTAAAAATCCATTTCTGAAGATAACTTCTTGGAATTTTTAGCAAGAATAGAAATATGCGTTATCTTCGCGGGGAATTTTTTTTAATCTTTTTTTGGACTTAAAGGAAAAAGTTATAGTGCTCCAAACATAAGAAGCATGTTCCTTTTGGCAGCTGGTAGGGTGCTATAGAGATGAATAGTGCTACTGTAGAGTTGACAAGTGCACTTTTTTGAGGCGGGTAGCGGTGAAGGAAAGCTCTTGGCAACCCACAATAATTCACTTTAAAACGAATAGAAATTAAGGATCTTACTTTTTTAAATTATTCTTTTTCTGTTGTCAGATCAAGTCATGATGATTCTATCTAGGGTTTGGATTTCTAATCCAACAATTATTTTTCTTTTTAATAAATAAAATTGCTTTCTTAAGTAAAGGGCCACTTAATATACCTCTAATTATTGCAGGTCCATTTTTCTTATTGTAAACACATCTGTTACTTTTGATTTTTGGCGTGCAATGACTTAACACAAGGTAGAACGTAGATCCATTGAGTTTATCATTTATGCAATGTGTAATGGAAAAATATGCCATAGTCTTGAGTCAAAGTACGTTGGCCTTGACTGGGCACAATGGGAAAAAACAATTTTGCACTCTTCAAATGCATGTATCTTACAATCCGCATTGTCAAATTTTACCAAGAAAAATTGGTGTCTTATTGTAAAAGTTAGCTTGAAGATCCTATGGTTGAAAATAGTAAACGGATGTTTTAATTAGTCTAGAAATATCTCACGTCAAAGTGGCAGTTTTAGGGTGGTTTTGGTGAAGCATAAGGCCCAATCCTTTAGGGATTAAACCCTAAGAACCCAAGGCATTTTCCTTCAAGAAGCACTCCAAAACTGCCACTCTAAATAGGTGGCAAGAAAATCCAATTTTGAAGAAATATTTTGGATTTTTAACCGTATGATCTTAAAATATACTTTTATATAAACTTAGCATTTTTTTGCTACAATTCATTGCAGTAATATGAAGATTATTGTATTTGAAGTCAAGAAAAAGGTTCAATTTCTTCCCTGCGTTGAGTAAATTGGCAGACTTTGACTTCACTTGCTGTCATATTGGCACTACTCAAGGTCAAATCCTTTACCATTGTGATAAGCATGATGTTAGTTCCTTATACACCAATTTTTAGGGCTAGAAAAGGGGTGTAGAATATTAAAATCAAGCGTGCAAGACGTGGAAGTTCAAGAACTGCCAACTCACATTTTATTTTATTGTGAACTTAATATGTTTAAAATGATAATCCAAACGGTCAAAAAGAAAGTTTTCACCACGTGTTGTTGTCAAAAAAATAAAAAGTGAAAAATATGAAGATCTCTAGGTTTTATGAAGAAAAAAACTTAAAAGTACACTAAACACTGAATATAGTGTAGAGGGATTATTGATGTAGATCACTCACACTAATTTTCATCAAAGCATGTGCATGCCAAGTTCTAATTGGGTATTTGTTCTCAAGCAAGTGTGTGTCAGCCAACAATTGCATGTAAATTTTCAATTAGTGTAGGAAATTTCAAATAGTCTGGTCTACACTATATTCAGGGAACGGTGTAGTGTTTTGGTGCCTTGCCCAACAATGTGTGAAAATGTTTGACTTGTAAAATGTTTTTTTACACTAAAGGCAAGAATTTTTTTTGACTTTTTCAAAGAAGGTATTATTATCTACATGTATGAAAAATCTCCGTGTCAATCAAAAATTGTAGCAAAACTTTTGGAGCTATCCAAAATTCCCAATTTGACTTTGAAGGCTTATTACCTTTATATAATGAGTTAAAAAAAATTATAAATATTTTCACAAAGATCATATTAAGGTCATTCAAATTTTCAAATTTTGAAAGGAATTTTTTTTAAAAAAATTTAGGAACGTGCCCAAAATAAAAAAGAACGTCCTTCCAGGGTCAATTGGGCTCTTAGAGGTTAACCCTTTACCACCTAGGGATGTTTTTGGAAAAACCAAGATTTCTGCTGATTTTTTTCTTTGAACCGGATTTTATGGAAATACAATGCCTAATATTAACATCTTACGATACAAAATTGAACTTAATTCATGACCTAAACTTAGGGGAAATTTTGCACAACATCCAACGGTTGATGGAATAGATCAAAGTGTTTACAGCTACTATATATTGGTAGTGAAAACTGTGGATTTTGGAGGGTGTACTACTTGAACCATCAATAGATTCTTGCAATAATTTTTTGACTTTGAATCAGAGCAGTTCACATATGCACTAGGTTGATAGCTTCGCATTGACATATCATATTTGAAGAAAATATTTTTACACAATTATTGGTGATTTTTTTTTTTTCTACTTGATTGTATACAAAAATGTTCCAACCATTATACGAATCAAAACGGAAGTTTTGTATGTGAAGAGAGAGATCAACAATCACAAAACAATGAAGAATGTTTTAAAGACGAAGTTCAATCAAAATTTAAAACCAAAGTCAATGTGCATGTGTGTGAAATACAACATAGTATGTGGCATGGCATTCATTGTATCCACTGTATTTTAGTGTATTTGATATATTGTGTGTTGTATTCCTAGCTTTATCAAGAGTTCTATAAATCCAAATCATGATCTGATTGTTGGATAGTGTTCATGTAATGTGTGCACAAATCTGAACCTCGAATCTTGAAGCCTAATTCCTCATGTATTTCATGCAAATTGAGTTTAAGCACCTCCGGAGTCCTAATTCGAGCTTCCTGGGTGCTAAAGAGTTAAAGAAATTCAGTTCGATGTGGAACTTGACTCATCGTATTTGGCAGGGTTGGGCCACTTCTATAAGCAGGCGTACATGGTTAAGATCAGGGTGCCGGTCAGGTTGTGGCAACCTGCTGCGGGATCCACCCAACAGGGCCTTGATCGTGAACATGTGCACGCACATGCCCTTAAGGTTGGTTACAAAAAATTTCCCCATCCCGATCACCTTTCTCGTAGATTTACTACTACTTCCAGCCCCTTCTAGGTGACCCCGCCCCTGTTGATTGTAGTGGCCATCATAATTAGGATTTTTTTTTTTTCTTCGTTTTTTTTTTCTATTTTTTTCTATTTTGGAATTCTATATTATTTAATAATCTAGTTAATGTTATTACTAACGCAATGTTGAATAGGGTTCCAATACCACAACTATCACCCATACCACCTCAATCCCTGTCTCCATCTCGATCACCATAGCGATTTTGCGGCGGCTAACGTTCAGGAGTGCTTGTGAGTTGAGGGTTTTGTTATATGTTAAACACAACCATTAAAAAATTTGAAGGACATCTTTCCTATATTGTTTCAAGTGTTCACAATCCTTAATCAATGTCAAGGTTGTATTCTTGTGAAAATCCATCAGCAATAGTTGTTCATGTTCATGTTTGCATGACGTACATTACAATTTCCAATTGCTATTGCTCTTGAGCGAAACAATTTTGGTGTACTTGCTTTGTCCATCACAATTTGATCATCACCGAACTTAATTCCAACATGTTTTCAATATTGAGATATATAGAGTGAGTAATTAATAATCGAACCATTTTTTAAATAGCCTACTTTTTACTTAAATATAAAGTTATATCAATTTTAATTAGTGACTTTTTAATAATTGAATTATACAAATATTAATCCATTCACTAAGTATTTTTCATTAAGTTGATATGTGAATGAGTAAATATGGTTGATTATTTGGTATTTGAATTTTATTAAGAGGAATAGCTAAGAAGATAAAAGCAACATCAAAGTCAAGTAGAGTAGGTAAAAAAAACCAAAAGTGCAAAAAAGTGAAAAACCTTACCTTCGCCGAAGGCCTAAGCCAGGGTTCCTCCGTGGTTTGAAGGGCTCGCCCATCTCGTCAGCTAGGCTCCAACCTGGGAAACCCGAGACCATATGGGGGCCGCATGGCAGCCGTATGGCTGCCATGTGCGGCTGCTTTATGTTGCTACGAAAAAGTGGACCTAGATTAGATGTGAAGGATGTTCTCTCTATTTTTTGGGATGTCAGGGCGCCTTGGCATGCCCAATATCTTTATTTGGATCCCAGCATGTTATTTCCTTTCAATTAGGTTATGTTAGGATCTTCAATAAGCATCAATGATATAATTAGCGTTTGGGCCAATCACATGGAAGTGACCTCGCTTTTTTTCCCTACATACACTTATGGGGAAGCTTTAAGGATGGAGATAAGATGTCTCCCATTATCTTCATATATGTATGTGTGATCATCAATAATCTAATTGTATTGTTTGATGTGAAAATGTCTTTTTCAAGGTTGCATTTGGTTGTGTGGATATTGAGAAGAGGGATAATTATAAGTGGAATGACATACCTTGGGTCATGAGATTGTTCTTCGCGGTGGTGTGCTTGAATGCTTTCTAAACAGAGTTTATTTTGGGTGTATTGATAATATTGTGTTGACTCTGCGGAGTTATGTGTGGAGGTGTTTTGATCATGCCATGGGAAGAGGTTCCTTTGGGGTAACCATTTGTTGTAGGTATTATTATTGCATTGCTATTGGCATAAATATTTGGTATCAATTCTCATAATTTTGTTTGAGTCGATATGTTTTCTATAATTATGGTCAATAATGAGGTTTATAGGATATGTGGGCGGGTTTCTAAGGATGTGTGTTGGTGGGGGGGAAGGGATGGGTGCAGTGGGTGGGGGGATGAAATAATGGGGGGTTGTTTCTAGGATGGATGTTATTGTTGGTGGTGACTTAATATGTGTCTCTAAGTGTGTAGGGGTTTGGGTGTGTCGAGCATGGTGATGCGCATGTATTAGGGCATGGGGGATAGCAAAATAATTGTTGGGCAATATTAAGAGCGCTTTTTACAAGTTTGGATGGTGTAGCATGGAATGTTTTGAAGTCATTGTGGTTCATAATATGTGTTCCATTTGGTAGTGTAATTTGTTTTAAGTCGGTAATGTTTATCAAGAATGGTATTTGTAAGAGTTTTTGGGAGAGTCGTTGGTTAATTCTTGTGTCATTGTAGGTTTCTTATAGCCACATTTGCTCCAAAGGTAAAGGTTCTAAAGGAAAACCTGTTAGTGTGCTTTTAAGGTAAATTTATGCTTTGTTTTTTAGTAGAGAAAATATTCGAGTGATTGATGATTTAATGCAATCAGCTTTGATTATCCTAGGACTGTTTTTAGCACCATCATATTTGGCAAGGATATAATGGATGAGCCCTTTACAAATCTTTCCAAGTCTAACTTTTGTCGTTGAATGTGTTTTGAAGTTGCTCGCCTATACATAGGAAGTAAGCATTTTTAAAGGAGAAAGCTTCTTATCCAATTTTTTTTTAGGAGTTGGATTATGACATTTGACGTACATTTGGGGAGGCTACAAATTGATTTATAAATGGCTATGATTTTTTTGTCTTGTTTTTTGATGGTGGGCATGGAACATGGTACTGCATTAAAACTATATGCTACTCTGGATCTCATTACTATGTCTACCATTGTTATCTTTTGTTTTATAGTGGGCATGCATGTTATTAGTTCTTTGCATTATTAAGTGAGTTTTGTGGTAGTGGTGTGAACTTGTATCTTCTACTTTAGTGAGGGGACAAGATGTGTGCCTAGATACACATATGGTTTGTTTTGATGTAGTATGGGAATGGATTGGTTACAATATTTTATGTTAGCGGTTTGCATAAGTGCTTTGAATGTGGTGAGGTTCATTTTGGATTTGTTTGGACATCCCGTGGCGGCACATTTTTGGGTGCCGACATCAACATCGAACCATTCGCAAAAAAATTTGATTCAATATGTTGGATTTGCATTTATTGTAGTTTTCCTGTTTTAGCTGCAAGGTTGTTTGCGTAAGCAACCGAGTTTATAGTGACTTGTGATGTTCCAAAGGTGTAGCCGTTATTACCCCTTTGCATCCATCTTAATAGTGGTTCTAAGAAGATAATGAATAGATAAGGGCTTAAGGTGTCACCTTGTATAGTTCCATGTTGTATGGAGATGGATCGAATTGTTCCAAAATACTCTCCAAGGTATGAGGTGGAGGAGTGGAAGAATATGTTTCCAACTAGTGCAGCTGCGTCTGTAGGACCTACATCCTAGGGTGAAAGCACACTACGCTTGTACGATTTTCTATCCTGGACATAATTCAAGGCAGGGTTCAAGTTTGGACTCAATTTTAGACTAGATTATTATATATTTTGGAGGAAAAATTAGTAGGTGTAGCCATAAATCTTGCATATATTGAAGATTAAGATTCAAAATATTTATTGCATTAAAAAAAAACTTATAATGAGTACAAACATCAAATGTTTATAGTGTCCTAATGTAGATTCACATGTTTGTATTCATTATTTGAACTTATTGATAGCAATTTTATATTTTAAAGAACTATATACTATCTTCTACTCTTTGGCTACTAGATTCCACTATTTAAATATGTTAATTGATAGCCAATCGACCAAAAATGAAACGAATGTGATTTTTTTGAAAAGTTCCAAAACATGAGTTTAAAGTTATTATTTCAAAAAAATAATTTGGAACTAGATACAAGGACTATTGGTGCAGATGGGCCAACAATTCAATTTTGACAAAAACAAACTCTTTCTCCTCATTTCTTGCATTGAAGATTGTACTACCCATTTTGCTCTAGTTTTTTTAAAATCCTCAATGTGTGCATTGTAATTGGATGTCAATAGATACCACAAATCCACCATGTGCACAATAGGAAAGATACCCATAAACCCGCTATAAATTTGGAGATTCCATATTTTGTACAAATTGTACTTGTCGTACAATTTGTACAGCGGCCAGGGGGGCAACCGTAGTGTGCGATCATCGGCTAGGTCAGACATAATTGCAAATAATATGGCATGGTCAATAATTGAAAATAATCTGGCGTGGTCAATAGAGCCATGTTGCAAATAATCTGGCGTGGTCAATGCGTTTTTGAAAACCGTGTGTCTTCAAGTGTCTTCGGAGCATATAATGAATTTATCAAAAAATTAAAATACTTTTAAGCAAATTTTGAGTCTCTTTACTTTTTAAAATTGTGTTGGTTCTATTGATAGTTCTATTTTTCATTTTAGAAACTTTCATCCAATTTTTATTAATTTTAATGTTAATGTGGTCAAATTACGTGTTTGACTATGTCTTTTTGCCAATTTTAGCATGAAGATAATTGACAGCCATCTATTTTCGAAAAAATCTTTTCCAAGCTTAATAATGTGAAGATTGCCCAAAAAATATACTTAGAATTTCCCTCTTTTATTTTGATTTGATTATTTACAAAAACTATATATTTGGTTGGAGGGGGTTAGAATGAGACTCCAAGGTTTTGCCATGTTTTGAACATGATAGAAGCAACATAAGTTCCAAAAAATGTCTCTCCAAGCTACCGCTTTTCAATTTCTTTATAACGTCTATTAAAGGATTACGGAAAAACCAATACTTCATTATCTCAAAATGTCAAACATGTAAAATTTTTGGTCTAATCCCTCATCTTCTATACATTAAGTAATTTTTTCTTAACGCATTGCCTTTAACCAAATTTCCCTCATTTTCCTTCAAAATACAAGATGAAATAAATCCCCAAGAAATTCACTAGATTCTCCAAACAAATTCTAAAACTCCCAATATTTTCCATCAAACTATTTGACACGCTATTTTTTTCATTGAAGTCTTAGCCCGTTTTTCCCTATGAATTTATGGAGGTATACCTTTCTATTTTCAAGGATCATAAGAAAAAATTCCCTACTATTTCCGCCTTCTTTAGTTCTGTAGGCATTTCTTCCAACTCCTCCATCCGAGCCAAGTTGTCTTGCACCATGAGACCATCCCCACCAGTTCTCTAACCTAGTGGAGAAAATCAACGAGTGCAAGTGTAGATTAGGATGTACAATGTCTTTACTACTGAAATAACAACATTTACAAGCAAATACAATCACTATCACTCTCTAAACTCACTCACAAAGCTTGAGTTGACAAAATGTCAAGTCAAGGACGTGCGCGCCGCCATACGCTTATGCACAAAATCCTAACGGATGGAAATCCATCTATTAGATGAATGCAATGCATCGGCCATATGTCCAACAGAGATGTAGATAAGATACAACTAATCCACGCAAAGAAAACACAAGATGTGGTATCGCCCCTACGCCACATCTAGTGACATTGTGATAGAATTGATCCAAGTATTTGGTTTGTACAAGTTTTTCTTCTCATTATTTTAAAAAATGGATGCCTTTGAAGGTAGATTTGCTCTGGAATTGTACTTGCAGCCTAAGGTGTTGCATTTGAAACTCATTTACCATATTGTGTGTAAGAAGACAAAGCCTGGCATTTGAATGAAGCACAACAATTTGTTTGTTGATCCCTTGCTTAGAGATTCTAAATTAATACACCAATCTAATTTGTGTGGTTTGCTTCACAGTTGTGGAGATTCCGAACTCCTCTCCAAGCCTTGAAGGTGGATTCACAGAGCCTGGATTGGAGAAAGATTTTAAATAGCTGCATTGATGGAATTTGATCTAGAGAGTGTTTTGGACCAGATGTTGATAAATTTGTGATTGGAACAATTGTGTGAATCTAGAGCTAGTGCTAGAAGACAAGCCACTAGGATCTAGATACTTACTTTGATCAGGTGTTGATGAACTTGTTGATGAACTATGTGGTGAGCAGGAAGACAAAGAGAACTTTGTCTTCCGGCTGGTCTCTTCCAAGCGCCGGTAGGGCAAGGTCCTTGTTGGTCATCTCGAGCCACGAAAAGCCCCTCGGTAAGGCGCCATTGGGTTGGAGAACCAGTGGAGCTGCTTTAAAAGCATGGCCATCAATTCTCCAACCCAACAACCAACGACCTAGTTGAAAGTCCGGCCCTTTTGGCTTGGACCCTTTACGTCCCCCACCCATCCTCCATCCTCCATTCCAATCCCCATCGCCCACCCATGAATGTTGCGTTACTTACTTTGTAGCATACGTCATATAAACAAGGGTAGCTTTCTAAACAAAAGCACCAATCATGGAATACGGGGCGACCAACCCCGGCCCGCTGTCTACCTGGCAGCGGGGCACGTTGACGAAGGCCAAAGCCCCGCTTAGTGATCTTGCCTGCACCTTCTGCAACATAGGTGGGGTAATAAAAAGGGGCAACGCGCTTAAAAGTAAAAACGAGTAACAAGCGGTAGGCGTGAACAAAGGCCACCGCGGCCAGGGCCGGAGTATAAAAAAAAACCCAAAGGCCATCACAAGCTAGCCACCCAAGTGGATGCCTAGGGCCCAAGTTGAAGTACTTGTGGTCGTCCGCCATCCACCAAGTGTAGCAGTGATCTTCACGTTAAACGGCCACGGAGGCATATAAAGCTCGAGGGCACTGAGGCTATTAAAAGAGTGCATTCAGCAAGCGACTTCAACCTCAAAAGGTAGTTCTTTGCACGAAACCGGGACACGGTTGAAGATGAGTCTTTTGGCCTGAACATCAGCAATTTCCACTGCGGTCAAGGGCACTTGTCCCGCAAGGCGAAGGAGCTTGTTGATCTCCTCCTATAGGTGATCCTCCAAGCAGCGAGCCGTACCTAGAGTCAAATTGCAAATAAGTTGCTCGGGGTAATACACCAAGCGCGCCAGTAGGGTAACTACACCGTTCCGTGAATATAGTGTAGACTAATAGTTGAAAATTTACATGCCAGTAGGGTAACTACACCGTTCCGTGAATATAGTGTAGACTAATAGTTGAAAATTTACATGCAATTGTTGACTGACACATACTTGCTTAAGAACAAATACCCAATCAGAACTTGGCATGCACATGCTTTGATGGAAATTAGTGTGAGTGATCTACATCAGTAATCCCTCTACACTATATTCAGTGTTTAGTGTAGCGGCCACTGCCCTCCACGCCATCTGGTGGTGGTGCTATAAGGATTTGTAATACAGAAAGTGACACGTTAAGTAGAAAAAGCCGAAGAAAAGAAAAAGACAGGACCGCTATTGTTTTCGAGGTTTTGAACTCGACGTGAATCGAACACGCAACCTTCTGATCTGGAGTCAGACGCGCTACCATTGCGCCACGAATCCCATTGGGTGCTGTCAGAGCGCTTTCCACCTCCTTTGAAACTAAAAATCGAAGCTCGAGACGAGCTTCGCAGCACACACTCATCGACGCACCAGGCACCTCACGCCGAAGTATACACCGGACTCAGGGCAGGTATCACACCAATATCACCTAGCTATCACCAGAGTGTCAACACAATCTCTCCGACGGATCCTGTGGTTTGCAATTTGTGGTGGAGCCCGACGTTTCGTCGTCGTCGTCGTTGCAGCGTCAAGATCACGATTAGACTGAGGCCGACTGCCGCATCGGAAGTAGGAGCTGGATCAGCGATGGCGGAATTCAAGCGCGCAGCTGCGGTGCTCGTTATGATCCTCGTCGCGCTCTGCGGTCGCAGTGTTGCTGGTTCTGACGAGGAGAAGCCGTTGCCGTTCATCGTTCTCCACGGTGAGGCTTTGGTTGAGTGAGATGCACGTTCTGTGTTTTCTGTTTGGCTGGAATTGTAATCTGGCTTGGAGATTTGGCCGTATGTCGGTGCTCGTTTGTGTGATTAGTTGCATTGAGGAACTATCAGGCTGTTACTTTGAGAGTTCAGGAGTATTCTTATTAGGGTTTAGGATTTTGGGCGTTTTGATGAAGCGTTTTTGAAGATGTTGAATCTTTATCAGGCTCGATTGGTCTAGATTGACATGGTGTCCTAATGATGTGGAGATTCCATGATTTCGAAATTAAATTGGGTGAAGGGGTTTTAGTTTTTAATTTGTTTTTGTGTCAGAATGGCTCTTTATTGATTTGTCTGTTTTGGATGTATTTTGTGGTGGTTTTGGTTTTTGAGTGTGCGTTGAATTGGCGGATGTTGCCTTTTTGGATCAGGGATTGGAGACGAGTGCAAGAATCATGGGCTTTATGAGTTCACGAAAACTCTCATGAACATGTCTGGAGCCGACGGATTCTGCATGTAAGATATGGTTGTGGTTAACCTAATTGTCAATGGCATGTTGATTTGTGACACTTTTAAGATGTAGATATGGGGGAGTGCGTTCCAGCTACGGATATGATATGATATTGATGATATGGAGTATGTTTGTCTTTGTGCTTCGGAGCATTTTTTTCATTCACTTAATAGCTAGTTCTGATGCTCATGCTCATGCTAGATTTATTCTCATTCTATGGCTAACTATTTCTATTTTTAATTCTATGTGGATAGTATGGGACTAGAAGATGGTGTCAACGTCTCTTGTATGTGAGGTTAATGTGTTTTCTTTTGCAGAGAGATAGGCAATGGAGCCAGTGACTCCTTTTTTATGCGCCTTGACCATCAGGTGATAACCTAGTTACGTGAAGTTATTGTTTATGTCAGTATGTTGCCAAAACCTGCACGGCTGTTATGCAGTAGCATTTGCAAGGGGCTGGTACTGATTCACGTGGTGTTTTGGTGGGGAACAGGCGGATCTGGTCTGTGAGCAGGTACACTCCAGATTTCTTCTCTTTTGAGTGGCATTCTTCACATTTGTGTGAATGTGACTGACATCTCGGGGTTTCTTCCAGTCGTTTTAACTTCAGCTTTTCAGTAAGAGATGAAATTGCTTCAGTTATTGTGTGAAAGCATTTCTTACTTGTTTTGGCAGGTGAAGAGCATTTCAACGCTCAAAGACGGTTACAACATGGTTGGCCTATCCCAGGTAATTTTGCAATGGAACCACTGCAGCTGATATTACCCTTTCTGTTGAGATCTTTTTGTAACAATCCATCACATGCTTGCAGGGAAATGTGGTAGCTCGAGCTGTGATTGAATTTTGTGACGGCGGACCACCTGTGAGTATTTTTTTTACTTTTCACCTGAGTGTCTCACCCTCATCCTTAAGGCGTTCTGTTAATTTTCTTATTTTTTCAAAAGGAGGATATCGATGTAATTCATCTATTGGTGAAGATCTGAATGTTTCTCCACTATGATTTTGAGGCTCTCTTCTTATTGATGAGTTTATGATTCAGGTCAGTGTCTGATTAAGTTCCATTGGAAAGTTCTTTTAAGTTGTACTGACCCTCTCAAATGGTTACAGGTCCACAATTTTGTGTCCTTAGGAGGACCTCATGCAGGAACAGCCTCAATACCTGGGTGTACGGTAATCTATTTTTCTACACCACCATGAGGTGGATGTGGTACTTGATATGTGCATTTTTGAGTAATCATCTTGACTGAAGTCTAACAAAGAGGTCATTGGGAATATGCAGTACCTGTCTCTCTGTAAATTAGCCAACGCACTCATTCGACTCGGTGTATATTCGCCTTTTGTACAGGTTCAGTATTTTCCACCTTCATATGGCATGCACGTTTCACTTCATTTACAGAGGTAGAGAGTGATTCTTCCGGAGTGTTGTGGTTTTGAATTGACAAGCTTACAGTGTTCGTTCCACGCCTGCAGAACCATCTTGCTCCAAGCGGCTATGTAAAAATCCCAACTGTGAGTATAAGTGCCGCAAAGATTTCCTGTTGAGATTGGACTTCGCTTTTGAGAGTCTGGTACAGTGTCCATGTTCATGAAGGTCTTGATTCACACTGTTTGAATGATAAGCCAACAACTAATTTAGTCTGTCAACTGAGTTGCTTTGCTGTGCGACATCCGATTTAATCCAGTCGAGTTGTATTGCTGAAATCTTTTATACTCTAGACTGAATCTTGGCTGTGGATTGCGTAGGATATGGATGCTTATCTCAAGGGCTCTTTGTTTCTACCAAAGCTCAACAACGAGATTGCTTCCAACCGCAACGAAACATACAAAAAGAGACTGGAAAGTCTCAATCACCTAGTGCTGATTATGGTGAGACTCTTCTTCATGTCATGTGATTTACATATTATACCACAACTTGGTCTTTTCTTTGCTGATTTATCAAGTCAATGATTTTGCAGTTTCAGCAGGATGCTATTTTGATTCCTCCTCAAACAGCTTGGTTCGGTTATTATGCTGAGAACGACTTTACCACTGTGCAAGCTCCTGAAGAGGCAAGTGTGCCAGGTCATTTCTTAAAGGTCTTTGGATATCTTGTCATGGCATCTTTTGAATGCTAATTGACATTTTGTTTTTGTTCAGACGGATTTGTACAAGGAGGATTGGATTGGTCTCAGAGCCTTGGACGAAAGTGGCCGTGTGACGTACATTGCCTTTCCTGGTGATCATTTGAGTATAAATGAACTGGAGATTAGAGATTTCGTTGTTCCTTATCTTAAGAGCACACCTTCTGGTGTGCTTAGAGTTTTAAGCTCTTGACGGTTTGGGTTTCGATATTCTAGTGTTAATTCATCGCCAATGTGTCGAGGATGAAAAAGTTGTTCACATTGTATTTGGTAGATTTGTATTGATGCAAGAGCATGATTGCTATTCGGTGTTAGCTTGTAAGTGCCTAAAGTAGGATAGATATTGTATATCAAACTTCTAAAGATTCTTTTTTGAAAAAATAAAAATAAAATCGTATGTGAATCTCGAATATGCCATGTATCTAAAATATTCCACATAGAATGTTCTTTTGATGAATGTTGAATGGTCTTATCATGAAGAATATTATGGTACTGAAATCATATTTTATGGATGAATGGAGAGTATTATATGAGATTTCAAAGTTCCTTAACCCTGGCCAGGGAGAATTGACCCCCTTGCTCGTCCTTAACCGTGGGGGCATGAGGTGGTGGGGTCAAACCTGGCCCCTAATTTGTTTTTGGATGGGGCCCTATTAATAGCTAGAGAAGAACTTGAGGGGTAAACAATAGCCGTAGGCCCCAAATTTGTCAAAAAAAATTCCAAAAAAAGCCTTTGGACCTCCCAAAACAAGAAGGCCAGAAAAATGACCCCATGTAATTAAGACGGGGCCCCACCTCGGGTAAGGACGAGTGAGGGGGTCAATTCTCCCTGGCCCTTAACCCTTACCCGTCAGTCGTGAACTGTACTTTGCACGCATGAATTTTACTTTTTAGAATATAAATTTTTATTGAATTTTAGCAAGACTTACACTTTTGGATTGAAGATTCAACTGACATCTTTCTTTTGAGGTCATTTCAATATCTGAATCTTATCATGCTCAAATATGACACCATACATGTACAATATTGTGGCCACCACTGGCACCTTCTGACGTGTAAGGGTTAATGTGAATTATTTATATTGGCCAACTACGACAATTGTAATAAGAAGCAAGAAAAAAATCTAACTACTAAAAATTTAACCACTTGCGTGTAACCATGTATTAACTCTATTATTCTTCATCATATTAACCCTCTAATGCTTGTGAGGCCCTTAGCAGGGTTGTTTTTTGTGCTTTTGCTTGTCTAACTCTTTCCATAATTAGCCATTGTTATCTCCAATCCATGCAAGCATAAGCAAACTCCACTCCTTGCACAATTTTTTTTATATGCTACACCCTTTCTTTACCTCTAAAAATTGGTGTACAAGGAACTAATATCATGCTTAAAATGGTGGTAATGAATTTAGACCTTGTGTAGTGCAAAAATTGGACACCAAGTGATGTCAATGTCTGTTGATCCACTAAACACAAGGAAGAAAATGAACCTCTTTTTGTACTTCAAACACTATAATCTTTCAATCCGTGCGGTCAAAGTGTACGAAATTTGTAGGTACGTTACTTGATACGCCTTTATTGAGATCCTACGGTTAAAAGTTGAAATAAAAGTTTTGGTTTTCTTTTGTACTCATTGCACTGAAAACATCATTTTTGAAGTATTTTTGGGTTTGAAAATGGCTTGGTAATTTAGGGGTTAATATCCCTCATCGATTTTACATCTTACAAGAAAAAATTTCATCAAGAAAAATACAATATTACATACTAATGAAAAATTGTCTCTGGGATTACCCAAAATCTCTTTGGAACCCTCTCTTCCAAGAAGAAAAAGAAGAAGAAGAACGCCGGTCTCCGAAGGAGGCCGGCATGAATAAAGTGTCTGTTCGTTCCACCCCTCTTCCAACAAAAATCACCACTAAATTCCACAACACATGTTCATGATGCAAGTAGTAAAAAAGAAGCTTATGACCTAAATAGATCACCTCAACCACTCTTAAAAGTATAAATCAAGATTTCCCTTCAAGCTGACCTAAATTCATCCAAAAACTAACATCAAAGATGCAAAACCTCTCTCATCAAACTCACAACCACCAGAAAAATGAATGCCGCAATTCCCCAATCAATCATAAGATACACACCCAAACGAGGAGGAATCCTACAACCGTGACTCCATGGAGCAAAACAATATGGAACAAACTAACCAATCTCAAACAACATCAAATGTCAATTTAAACACTAATTGTTAATAACTGTAATATTTGACCGTTATTTAAAATTGAACATGTATACATTTAGTGTTGGTTAAATAACAATACATTTAATACAATGAATTGTGATCTTAAAAAGATAATGAAGAAACAAGCACTGTGTTTCAAAATAAAATATTTCAGAAAACAAAACACAGAAGATATATCAAATTTTGGATTTTATACATATTTGATATTTAGGATTTAAAATTATATGATATATATGAAATATATTTATATTTATAATACGTGATATTAAATTTTAATTAATATTCAATTTTTAAAATTCAAGTATATGAATATTTATATATTAAATAAATTATTAAACTTCATAATAAGTATTTAAATGAAATAAGAAGATTTTATATTAATATGTGAAATATACATATTTAATACAAATATTTGATATTTCAAAACATCAAAATATAAATCTTAATACTAATTGTTGATAAATTGACATTCAATGAAATTGAAGTAGTATGGGTAATTTCACTATTCATTCCATAACGCTAAATACCATTCTTAGTGTAGTTAAATTATTTAATGAATATTTAATAAATTTCTAATGTATTTCAGTGTGTATATGAATATTTAATGAATATTTAACGAATATTTAATGCATATTTAATGAATATCTAATGAGTATTTGATGTACATTTCCATATTTATTGTATATTTTTTGCATAATTATTGTGTATTTATTGTATATTTATGTTTTTTTTCCTTTTCCAATATTCCTTTCTTTTCTCACTTTCCAAGTTCTTATTTTTCCAATCTTGTACTTAGAGTTTCATTTTCCCTCCACATGTACATTCTTCTTTTTCCAATTCTTGGGATTTACCTTTTGTTCCACATCTACGTTCTATTTTTCCCAATATTCCTCTTGCAAATTCTTCTTTTTCTACATGCACTCAAAATCTTCTTTGCTTTGATGCTCAAAATCTTCTTTGCTTTGATGCTCAAAATGTACACATAATCATTTCCTAGGTTTCATACACTAAATATCCACAAGTAAAAAACCTTATGTTCCACTATTTACTAGAATCAACATTTAATGTAGTAGTCGACATTTAGTGTATAGTTTTATCACTCCAGAGCTGTAATTGTAAACTTTATAACTCGTGTATGGGTTCGTATTTATCGCTTCACCAGGGCTATCAGAACTTGCAGGGTATCAGAATCTGGCATCAGATAGCTGTTCTGGTAGCACAATCTACTCGTGTCCCTAGATCCGGGAGCCAAAGGATTGAAGGTGGGAGCTTTGTTGAAGGTGGGGAGCCCTGATTCCGCGCAGAGGAGCCCTACAAAAGCAGAAGCAGCGACCTCGAGCAGACGTTGCGACGCGACGCCCCTGGTTGCGGTTGCGGGGGCGCGCCCCCGCCATCTCCATCGCAAACATAAAATCTCCTCCCGGACTGGACAGGAAGCACCGTTGGTTCCACCAACAAGGCAGCACTGGAATCGGAATGTACGCCACTTTCGCAGTCGGTGGCGAGGACGAGCTGGTGCTTTGGGGGTGTAACTGTCTTGGTTGAATTCCGGTACTGGAAGAGAGTTTTGGACACGCGAGTCCGCCTTGGATGATGTGATCAGGTGTCTGAGGATTGGAACTGTGAGATTCGCCGACTCTTATTTCGATTTTCGCCATGAATTCGCACGCTATGGAGGTACGTGTTTGTCTTTGGGAGTGTCGTGGAAGAACCCAAATTGGGGCTCTGTTGAGCGCAGGCGAGTGAATTGTTAGAGCCAAGTCAGTGGCACCTTCTTTCCGAGAATTTAGAGCCAGCTCTGTAGCAAATGGTTTTCAGAAATGAGATCTACGTTAGTTGCAAATTCAAGTGAGACAGTGTCAAATTGTTTACTCTCTTGAGGAGATGAGCGAAGGAAAACACACACGCCTCTTTTCCTGTTAGAAATTGATTTCTTAACATTTTTAATATTTTTTTTAGTGGATTGTTTGTTGGTTGATGTGGACAGAGGCTATTGGGGAATGGGTCTCTTTCACAACGTCGGGCGTTCTCTTCCTTCCAAGCTGTGAAAGCCGCCCCAGTGCTTCACCGAAACCAGGCAGGATGTGTGCAGCACTCCACACGAGTTCAGTGCTTATCCTACGACGGCTCATGGAGCTCCAAGAGACGTACATTAGGGTTGCGAAGCAGGAAATCCATCCAGGCGGCCACTGATGCATTCGGATCATTGGAAGGTGAAGTTCCAGAATTCGGAGGTGGCATTGCCAAGGACATGGAGCGCAGGTTTGTGCCGCATTACTGGAGCGACTTCAAGGATGGACTCCACCCCAAGGCCATCAGCACCATCGCTTACATGATCTTCGCCTCCCTCGCTCCGTGCTTCGCCTTCGGCGGGTCAGTCATCGTGCAAACCCTAGCCATGTTGAAACCTATGATATTTCTTTTTGGTTAATTTTTTCTCCATGATGGAAAGTTCATCACGTTTTTTTCAATTTTCCTGTTGTTTTTTCACGTACTTGCAGTTGACTCATTTTCCATCTTGTGATACTAATTTCAGGATGGTTTCGCGCGTCACAGCATCCCAGATGGGCCTTCTGGAGACCATAATAAGCTGTGCAGGTGAAAATCATATTCTCCTTACATTCTTTTTGTCTCCATCTTTTTGGTAACATTTCGTTTTCTCTATTATTTGCAGTGTCAGGGCTTATCTACACATCTTTGGCAGCGCAACCTCTCACTCTACTTGGCCCCACCGGCTTCATGGTTGTGATCACAGGAGCTTTGTACAGGGTAAGTCATTTCTCTGTTTTTGAATATGTTGGTTTTGATATTTAAGTTTTTATATATTTTCTCCTTCTTTGCAGTTGACAAAGCAAGCGATGGTGCCATTTCTTCCTGTGTATGGCTGGGTTGGCATCTGGTCGTGTGTGTTTCTTATCGCTCTGGGAGCCCTGGAGGCCAGCTCTGAGGTAATGATCATTTTTTAAGTGCTTTTTAAAAAAAATTAAATTTAAATTTTTAACTTAATAATGATTTATTGATGAAATTGGCTTTTGTGCATCATGTGATCAGTTAGCCAAGTACTTGACGAGATTCGTGGACGAGACTTTCTCGACGTTCATCTCAATTGGCTTCATGTGTGAAGCATACAAGGTTTGTGCCCCAACTTTGGTTGAGAATTTCTGTGTTCCTCAGTCTTATACACGGTTTGATGTAATTTATCATGTTGTTTTTTGCAGGGAGTTTCAAGTTTGTACAGCCCTGCCAGTCCTTATCCTCTTGAGACTGCCTTGTTATCATTCGTTCTGGCTGCTGGAACCTATGCCACCGCCAAAGTCCTAACTCAGGTTCTTAACCTCACACAACCCCGGATTTATGAAGGCTCTAGTAGAGATTTCAGTGACTGATTCGGTGTTCGGAACCAACTGCAGCTACGTTCTTCACGCTTGCTCCTCCGTCCATTTGCTGGAGTGATTGCAGACTTCGGCCCTCCTTTGGCAATCATGCTCATGTCAATGGTGCCAGTTCGGTTCTTCCCAACAGTAGCACTTCCTTCTCTCCCAGCAGCCTCAAAAGTAGCAGCCACCGCAGGCCGCCCCTGGCTTGTGCCCCTCTTTAGTGTACCCCCTTCCGTCATTGCTGCCTCGGCTTTTCCTGCAATCTTTGTCAGCCTGCTGATTTTCCTTGACCAGGTATCCTCTTATTCTATTCTTGTTCGTTGTTTGTGGTTTATTCACACTTGTGATCAATGATCTTCAATGTTGATGGTGTCCTTTTCAGACGATGACCAGCCGACTTGTGAACAAGTTTCAGTCTCCTAAGCTTCAGAAGGGCGAAGGATATAACCTCGATCTGGCTGTGGTTGGAGGTAAACACATAGTATTTTCGCCTTTGAGATAGATATTTGGTGGAAGCTGCAAATTTGATTACCTGGACGACCTTATTGATCATTACGCTTGTGCTTTTGCAGTGACCACGGCACTCGCATCTTTATTTGGATTGCCTTGGATGGTGGCATCAGCAGTGCCATCTTTGAACCACGTTCGGAGTCTAATTGTTCCAGCGAAGACTACTGCTACATCTTCAAGGTATAGCCAAGGCAGCGACGAATTTTAATTTTTCAACAAATAATTGCAGTTTTTCTCTGCAAACAAATGGTCTTTTATATCTGAGTTCCATTTTTTGTGCATCAGTGACGGTGAAGACAGAAAGAAGGAAGAAAGTAGACCTCGTGTGCTGGAAAATCGTCTCACAGGCATCATGATCTCTGTAATGCTCTTGTTCCTAGTTTTCTTTATCTAAGTTTAGAGTGAAAATTCTCCTATTTGCTGCACACATTAGCCATCTGAATGTAATACCTAGTCACACTTAACCTTTTAGTGGTGTTTTGAGGTATACATACTCGTCTAAAGGGTGAACGTACTTTGGCAGATGGGTGTGGGCGCATCATTAGCATTTTGGCCACTTCTGAGACGTGTTCCACTTCCGGTAAGACATTGAACGATATCTGTGGCTGGAGATCCTTCTTAGAATGCACAATTTTTTTTTCTAATTTTGTGCAGGGATGTGAAACCAGGTTACAAGCGGTCTCTTTGTGTTCATGTCATTGGGCATCATCAACGGGAGTCAGTTTGTAGAAAGGCAAGGCTCCTCCGCATCACTTCGTGTATTTTCGCGAGTCTATACATAGATTGAGTTTCCAACTGATAGCATCTGTTTGTTTTCAGGGTGAAGCTTTGGTTGTACCATCCGGAAGTCACTCCGGAGCATGAATTCACCAAGCAAGTCCCCAAGCATGAGGTTCACAAGTTCACTGCCCTGCAACTGGCTTGTCTTTGGGCTCTGTGGAACCTGAAAGAAAGCAAATGGGGTAAGTTCCTATTTCCAAATTTGGGTTATTTGTAAAGTCACCCAAAGTTTCAATAAGATACCCCCTCTTTTTCTTCTCAATACTACTGATTTAATAATTTAGAATGAGAGAAGAGGTCAAAACACATGGTATCTTTGCCTCACTTGACAAATAACTCTGTAGCTCTTCATGTTTTTAGATCCCTCGTTACTTCCATCTACCTTAGTTGCTAAATCTTCATGTTTTTTGCAGGAATTGCATTCCCTGTGGTTATATTGGCTTTGATTCCAATCCGAAATATGTTGGCCACTCGGGTGTTTCAACCTCAACATTTAGCCATCCTAGATCCCAAGTGACAAACAGATTCATTGTCGTGATGGTAAGTGTGCTTAGATTCAGTTTATCCATTCATAGTTAGAGGTTGGTTGCTGAAGAAAAAATGCTCAACAGTGATCTCCTAAAGCAGGGTTTAGGGTTCAGGGTTTAGGGCTGTTGGATATCCTTTCAAGAGGTGTAGAAATTTGCACTGATCGAGTGGAAGATGCTCACTTGCACAGGGACTAGAGAATGGAATTCGGACTACATGTGACTTTGTAGAATACAGCAGCTAATAATCATGTAATGTATCCAGTCGATTGCATATTAATTGATCATCTGATTATCTCCTTCAGTTGATGTCTTATTGGTGTTTTCCTGAAGGTGAGTTGCATATTATGATCTCATGTGAGTAAACCCGGAACACATAGAGAGAATGACCTGGGTTAGGTTAAGTGTGGGTTCTGGCCAAAAGTACGCAGGAAATTCCGAAGCACCAGATGCATAATTCAAATCGGGTTGTGTCTGCAAATTCCCATCCTGATCTTCACTATTCATCAGCGGCAATCGACATTCCCACATCGGCATCCAAGCCCTCATCGTTCAAGGAAACGCCTTCGGGCATCAGGTCATTATCAAATGACCGTCTCCTTCCACGAATCCTCAATGGTTCTTGCACCGTGATACCATCAGTTGACGCCCTCAAATCCCCCACTCATCCACCCGGCCCGCGTGCGACCGACTCCTCCAAAAAAAAGCCTCCACCTTCCACCTCTGACACAAGCTCCGTCTTCACCTCCACCTCGGGAATCTCATCATCCACCACACGAGGAGGCGAACCATACAATGCACTTGGCCGGTGCTATATTCGCGTATTGTCTGTAGGTATATTCGCAGGTAAATATGCACCGTAACACGCAAGAGTGCACTGTACCAGTGTCCTTCTAGGTTTGCCGTTTTAGCCTCGCTTGAGAGGCTTATTTTTCGAAGAGTGAGCTCTTAGTTTTGTTTTCGGCAGCGGAAGCGGAAGCAACGGTCTGTGCGCTTGCGCCTGGATTCGCTCCTCACTCAAAAAGTGTCGCCCTTACTTACTTAGAATGTAGAAAAGGGTGTTTTTTCTAGTTTTTTTGTGACCTGACTAACTCACCAACTTCTAAAATACTTGAAATAGTTAGTGAGGGGAGACAGGGTTGCTAGCCAGCAGAGAGTGCGTCGTGGACGTTCTCGTTGGTGAGTTTCTCCTCTGGCTTGGCTTTCGGAGTACCGACCGTTGTTTCTCCTCTGGCTTGGCTTTCGGAGTACCGACCGTTGTATTTTGGCAGGTGGCAATCACGTTGATTGTACCTTTGCAGCAAGTTTTGGGCTCTTGGAGTGAGATAGGAAGGTTGCGGTCAGAGTGCTGGGAGATCTGAGAACTTGGTAAGAACTTTGCCGATGGCGGCACCAGGATCCGAGAGCAACGGTAGTCAAGATGGAGGGGATGAGTATGTCACATTAGTGGCGTCCTCGTCGTCACCTAGCTCTCATGAGGCGAGCCAGTATGTGACTGCGAGCATGGATGAGGTGCAGATCTTGGCTGCGATTGAGAAGTCGAGAGAGCAAGGGTGGTCGGAAGTGGCCGACCACGTGCGAGAGCGTGCGGCAGGCACATCGTCATGGGGGCTTAGCGTGGAGGACCAACTCCTTTGGAAAAAGCTCAAGGAAGAGGCTCCTAAAACATTTGTGGATAGGATCAAAGGATTGAAGTTGGGACGGTTGATAGCTGAAGGAGGCCAAGCCCACATTTATGATGTGACCTTGTTGGGTGGTTGTCCACCCATGGTGGCGAAAGTTTTCAAAATGGAGGGTTTTTCGTTGGTGGATCTCCAACGTCAATGGCCTCGAGCAAAGAGGCCTTGCACTGGAAGTGAAGGCATCAGTGGTTTGAGATCTCTCTCTGCAACTACTTTGGGTGAATTTATTTTTGAGGACAAGTCCACTCCGGGACGTGGTTGTGTGGGTACAACTTTTTGTACTAGTGTATGGTATGGTTTTTTCTTGAGTGATGGAAGATTTGCTTTCTTGAGTAAGAAATATGCAGGTGATTTGCGAACAATGATCAATTTAAGATTGAGGGACAACGACCAAGGACCACCTTTTTCTTATAAGGAGGTGTTAAATACCATGTATCATATTGCGACTGGTATGAGAAGCTTGCACGTGAGAGGGGTTTTGCATAGAGATTTGAAGGTTGCAAATGTCCTATTTCAAGAATTATCGTCTCTAGATGAGTTTTACTGTGTGGTGGCTGATAATGAGAGTTCCATGCTGGTACAAGGAACTGGATTTTGGAGGGCTCCTGAGGTGTTGGAGGACCTTTTGAAGAAGCCATGTGAGAGAAACAAAGAGATTTGGACAGAGAAAGTGGATGTGTACAGCTATGCAATGACCTGTTATGAGGTTATGATAGGTCACGTACCTTTTTATGGATATGTGAAGAGTGATTGGCACAGGGTTATAGAAGGTGAGAGGCCTCACTTGCCTGATTATGTAGATCATGAACTAGGAGAATTAGTAGAGAGGTGTTGGCACAAAGAGCCTGTAGAGAGACCTACATTTGATGCCATTGTAAATAGCCTACAAAAGATCTTGGCCACATAGTCCAACTTACAGTGAGTATTTATTTGTGTACTATGCTCACGTGATAATTATTTTCAGAAAGAAGGCTCTCAAGCCTACCATCATTGTCACCATTAAAGATAAGAATATATGATCTTATGCTTGCTATCTATTGTGATATATTACTATTTGTGATATATATATGTTTGTTTTTTATGGTATGATGTTGTATTGTTACCAAACACTGGAATTTCAATTTGTTTGTCCTCCCCTTGGCACGACTTCATGTCTCTTAAAGTGTCAAGACTCCTACACCTTCCAATATTAGAAGTGGACAACACTTGTCTTTTATCATAGAAATGATGAAGTATTTATTTTCTTGGATCTTAAGAGATGCATTGCGTAGGTGGCCACCATAAATGATATAAAAGGATGTTAGGTTTGACACCCAATTGTTTGAAATAATTCAATTTGGCCATTTTTTCTATTTGGACATCCATTTATGAAGTATTCTTTAGATTCTTAAGTAATTTGTTGTGTAAAGAAACATCGATAACCACAACAAATCGAGAGTCCTAACCAACATCAAATAAGCAAAAAAAATACACTAAAACAAGCATACATAGTATACCCTCAAGTGCCCCCCCTAGCAGATAAAGAGACCCTCTATCCCGTTAGGACCATACAACACTAACAAGACTTAACGCCACGGTGATGTTGCTGCAACAACGGTACGCATGAAGTCGAAGATGTTGTGTGCCGCCGAATCAATAAGCATATGAAGAAGTAACAAAGAGAGGGTAGGTCGGGTGCAATGTGAGCCCATCTTTAATCGCCTTTAGCAACTTTGTTGCTAAACCCTTGGTCAATCTCCACGTTCCCTATCCCTAAATCAAATCCAGAAACTCCAACTGGATGGCAACGTACCACACATAGACAAGTCCACGAGGAATTCAAGTTGTTTCATTGGATGAAACGTGGCTCGAAGACCTCTGACAACAAGGGCAAGTCTAATCCCTGGGCGGTAGAGTAGAAAGAGGCGGCGTCAAGCCAACCATATGCCAACCACGCTAGCAATGGTCACAAAGCAACATGATAGCGGCGCCCTTCTTCTTACCACACACAAAACACGGAAGACCGTACGGCACAAACCGCCAACTCCGGATGAATGGGGGGCCATTAGTGAGAAAATGGCAGGGAGCACAATTCTTAGAGTGCTCTCGACACTCTCGGCCATCCTTGCCTTCCAGCAACAAGATGCCACTAGACAACACATCCTTCACGCAAAGAATGGTGCGCCCAACCTTGACGTCGAATGTCGTGGGCGCCTCACACTGCAAATAAACGTAATCTCCAAAGGAAAAACGTCGTAGATGAGGTCGGTAGGCACCGCTACAAATATGAGCGTATCGTAAGGTGTCACAGTATTGAGCGATGGACAAGTTCTCCATAGCCATGGGCATGGCCCGCTTGAAGAACTCCGCTCAATCCCATAGACAATAGGCCCACACCTCCGGATTGTCCAAATCCACAACCGGAGCCATCTTTTTCCGATCGGAACTCGGTAAAATTGGCTTCCGCCCGTATAACAATTGATACAGACTGAAAGCAGCTAGTGAAGCCTGCCGACTAAACCGGTACTCCAAGGCGATCCATGGTATCATCAAATCCCAATCACGGTGGCTACCTTGAAGTATTCCACACTTTTGTAGGCCCCGCCTCACGGTCTGAACCACACGCTCTGCCAAACCGTTCGCTTCTGGGTGATCCCGAGAAGTCGTACAATGGTCAATCAAAGCCTTGGTATACAAAGCTTTGAAAGCCCCAAGGAACACACGCCCGTTGACCGTCCAAACCTCAGCTGGGGCTTTAAAACAAGCCAACACCCGGTCGAGGAATGCCATGGCCACCAACTTTGAAGAGTTGTGCGGAAGAGCGATGAGCTCAATCTACTTGTTGAAATGCTCCACCATCAACAAGACATACTTGGCTCCGCGTGGAGTCACGGCAAATGGACTAATAAAGTCCAAAGACCACCGATATCCTAGCTTCATAATGGGCAAAAGCTTCAACTGTGGTGACAAGGTGTTAAAGCTGGATCTAACCCATTTACCTACTTCACACCAAGAAACATACGAGGCGACTTGCTACTATATGTCGGTCCACCAGTATTGGCTGCACAACATGGAATTAATCTGTCGCACACCAAAATGTCGTAGGTCTTCGTGTACTTGTCGTACCAACAAAGACCTCTGATTTGGCCTCAAAACTATGCGCCTAGTCGAATCCGGCCACACCCAAAATAGAAGGTTGTTCTTCCAACAGAACCTTGTTAATCGGTGCCCAACTCTATCACGCTCCATACTAGAAAGAGGTGGGGGAAGTGTCTTGTGTTGTAGCTTATGCAAGACTGGACCGTCTTCCCACACATTGCTAACAACTAGGGCCCTATTTGGTTCCTCATCCATTATCAAATCAGGCAACGTCGATGCGTAGCCAGACATCGTTGTGAGGTAAGCCGTTGCATGCCACCCTAGGACTAACTCCCTGTCACAGTCCCATTGCCACTTGGCACCAATCAAATCCTCTTCCAAGGGACTTGGATTGCGAGATAGACCATCCGCATCCAAGTTTGTGATGCCGGTCCGATGTACAACCTCAAAGTCATACTTTTGAAGCAACAAAGCCCACCTGACAAACTTGCAAGTAAGTTTGTCAGACTCCATGAGCCACTTCAAAGGCTGATGGTCGGTCACCAATGTAAAACATTGCCCATACAAATAGGGCCTAAAATGGGCTATGGCCCAAAGACCAAACTGCAGCCAAGGCCTCCGTCTCATAGGACGAATAGTTGGACTCCACATTGTTGTTGCTCCAAGAAATGAACGCCACAACGTACTCCCGTCCCTTGTCATCCTTCTAAGTCAACACAACCTCCAATCCTAGAGCACTCTAATCTCTGTGCAACTGAAAGGGTCGTGTAGCATCCGGACGTTGCAGCACAGGTGTTGAACTGAGCTTCAGCTTCAAAGTAGCAGAAGCTTACTGTTGCTCTCGTCCCTAAGTCCATGGTTGATCTTTCCCGTGAGAATTGTCAACAGCTCAGCTCTTGCCAAACCAGTGGTGTGAAGTTCTTGACAAATTGGCGATGGTAATTCGCCAAGCCAAGGAAAGCTCAAAGCCATAACACATCGGTTGAGGCAGGAATCTTCTGCAACGCATCCACCTTGGCCTACTACACGCCAAGACCCCTTGGAACAATCATATGTCTAAAATATGGCAATCGGTTGTGGAAGAACTTGCACTTGCCATGGTGCAAACGCAATCACTACTACCATAATTTCTCGAACATCGCCTGAAGATGCCTCACATGTTCCTGTGGGCTACTAAAAATGATAACATCATCAATGTAGCATCAGACAAACGGTAAACCGGTCAACACCTGGTCCATCACCCTCTGAAACTCAGTGGGTGCGTTCTTGAGGCCAAATGGGAGAAACTTTCAATGATAGAGCTGATCTCTCCCATCCTAATCAAATCCTCAAAATGCAGTCTTCACTCGGTCATCCACCATCAATGGTAACTACTAACTGGTGGTAACCAGACCGCAAATCTAGAGTACTAAATACTCTAGCGTGGCCCACTGCATCAAACAATTCCTCCATCATGGGCATGGAATATCGGTCCGACTTAGTCTTGCGATTGATTGGCCTATAATCCCTAGTACCTACACATCCGTTTCCCCGTCCAGTTGCCAAAGATATTCTTCTTCAATGGCATAACTGTGGCACAAGAGTATTTGCCGTTGGAGAGCTCAATCAAAGTGTCAGCCACCAACTGCTGACAACGAGTCTAAACCCCAACTTTCTCTCAAAGACTAAGCTTGTACGGTCGTTGGAAGATTGGGTGGTCGTCTTCCAATTAGATGTCTATCAATTTGCATCTGTAGCCCTCCAAATCATAGAGACTAAAGGCAAAACAACTACGATATGAACGTATGAACGCTCGAACCCTTCGTACCTCAGTACCGGTAAGATATGGCCCCAAATCCAAAGGCCAATCATGAAACTCCGTGGTCTCCTTCTCCACCATAGAAGACTCACCGCGTATCAGCACGGCTGGTGATTGCTACTTAGTAGCAGAGAAGTCATTCATGCCTCCTGACTCCTCACTCAGGGAATCCACAGAAAATCCCGTGTTTTGATGATAGAACCGGGAAAAGATATCTCGGCATCCTCTCAACCAAAGTCGTAGGCCAAAGCTGCAAAGATACACTGAGCATAAAGCTCCTCAGCTCCGTGCCTCTTTAAATGAAAAAACAACTCCGCTTCCTTGATCTCTGTGAGATGAGGCACTGCTGCCCCTTGACCATCAGAGTCTGTCCCCAGCGCGCGTGGATGGTCAACAAAACGGCGTTGAATGGCAAAACAGAGGCCACAATATCAAACAAGAGTGTTGAGGTCAACACTACGCACGCGCCGCTGCACTTGAGCAAGAGCATTGTAGAAAATGCTTAAGAGGTGAGCGTTGCTGATGATGCCATGTTGGTCCAAATCCAACATCGGCGATGGGCGTAAGAGCCCAACGCCTCGACATCTACAAACGTAAGGGGACCAAGAAGGTGATGGATGTATGCCCCATCCTCACGCACCTTTGTCCGTGTATTTCTCAATGGAGATATATTCTCAAAAATGTACCCCGGTGGCGTGGATAGGTGGGTAGTCCACCATCGGATGAGCCTGAGCAAATTTGCAAAGACATCCAATCGTTGATCATCCAAGCCATGTCCACTCCCCACCCGTAATTGGCCTTGGCAAGGCCATCCGGCAATCACCAAGTCCACGTGACCTAATCGGCGCAGATCATCCTCACAGATCAACGTCACATCACGTGTCAACTTGCCAAAACACCTAGAATGGAAAAAAGTGGTAGTTGCTCCAAATACAATGCCAAAAGACGCTGAATGTGATGGTGAGCGGCGCGGTTGGCTGCAAAGCCACTATCCACGTCAATGTATTGCCGTACCTTGAGCCCAACCTCTAATACAACCGCGAGCTCCGTATCAATACTACCCTCGTGGAGCTCCACGAGGGTAATATCCTCATTCGGTGGCCGCCATTGGATAGTGCGAGCCAACAATGGAGTGGAAGAATCCACTGAAAGCTGTGAAGCATCAATAGCGTCCACAATCTCTCGACTGCGACGAGTGAGCTCCAACAGAATCCCCCATGGAAGAAGTGGATCCTTGCAATGACATGCAGGGATTTCCATTGATATGCGCTCATGTGATTCCGCTACCCTCAACATAAAAGCATATGTCTCATCCAAAGCGTAGAAGCACACGGTAAACTGGATGCCAAGGCACCGTGCCCAAACATAGCATCCGCCGTAAACGTTACTGCGCTAGTTGCGTAGACAACCAGAATGAGCTCTTTTCTGCCATTACCGGCACAACACCCAGGCCTAATCCAAGCCTCCACCGTCCAGATATCTACCCCAAAACCGAGTGGATAAAGTGCCTGCTCACCCACCAGAATGTCGTAGTTGGTGGCACCAATCACAACGCACTAGAGAGATAGGTGGGAGAACAGAGGACCATATCCCACGCCGATCATCAACTATAACGGTAGTCAGGTGTAGCCCATGGCCTTCTCCGTGCCCCCCACCGATGTAACAATCGTAAATGGGCAAGGCTCGAGGTCCGAAGCACCTAGACTCAAATCGTGGACCAGCTGCTTGCCAATCATCACTGGTTGACATCCGAAGTCCAATATAACATGTAGGGGGGTAGCTCGAGTGGGGTTGCCGTTTGTACGACCAACCATGATGACTCCATCGTCATTCACCAAACGTACCACCCTACGATGCACATTGCGTCGCTCCCGTACCAACCATGCTGCAACGTTAGACAAATAAGCCACTCCAGAGATCAACGATTGATCTCCGGGGGACTGCTCCAAAGGTGTGGACGTGGCATTGGCCTCAAACCCGGAGAGTGCTTCCACCACAGACTTTGGGCCACGGTTGGATATTGACGATGCTTCTGAGCCTATTTTGGCATTGGATTCTGATCGTAGGCTTTGAGTTTGGGATGTGGGCACGTTTGACGACATCGAGGACAATCTCCATCATGTCGCGCGAAACAGGTTTTTACGACGGGCTAGGTGCATTTCCCTGCCCAATTGGCGGTTCCGATTCCAGACCTAGACAAAGGAGAAGCGACAGCGGACGTCGTCGTTTAGCAACTGGTATGCCGAGGATCGAACAAGTTGTGGGGGGTTGTGGTTGGACCTGTGCTAGCCAATGATGACATGTTAGAGTGTCGTTGATGATGCGATGTTGACATCGGCGACGCCTTTTTATGTGGGCGGTTGTGGTTGGATCTGTGCTAGTCGGAGGTGATGACCGATGGACTACAAAGTTCGATGGTTTTGTAGGTGCAGGTTGTCTGATCCTTGGCATATCAATCGGCCAATCGGGCAAATCCAACGAGGTCGATTAGGTAGGTGCAGGTTGCCGGATCCTCTCCCGCAACAACATAAAAGCGGTAAATGAAAATGACAAGAGCCGCAGGCACACACCTATAGTGGATGGTCACTAGCCGCAAAACCTGCAACAACACAAGGGAAACACGGTACACCCAAAGGTGTCTTTCCCAAAGTCTAAAACTAAGGAGGTAGCGAGCTAATGCGGTTGTGATGTTTACAAACACAAGTCCCTCCAATGAAAATCACACATTGGGTGAAAAATGCGCTCAACACCAATCCGATATCAAAATTGGATTAACAGTGAAATGTCCTATTTATAGGCACAAATTTCACTCAAAACCGAGTTAAATTGTCCTAGATATATACCTCCAGAGTTTAAACGCTATTTTTTTAAATTGTTTTTAACAATCCACAAAAATGTCATTTTGGAAAAAAAAAATTCCACTAAATTTTTTCCTTCCCCCTAGGTAGAAACCCCTATGGGTAGCTCAAATCCAAAGTCAGAATTCAAAAAAAAATGAACAGTTTGGAAGATATTAACTCATAGTTAATGAATTCCACCCAAATTATAGTTTCATCCACAGTGGATGAAAATGATTTGCAACGGATGAATTCGTGTAAATGGATGAAAATTGCATATCAAGGTCAACAGTTGTTCTTTTTCCAATTCTTGCGCCGCTCACATCTTGCTCAAAAATTGTCCGATTTGGGCACTGTTTGTTGCGTTGGCTCCATCTTGACACGCTCTACAACAACAATCTAGGCACCCAAATTTCTTTTTAACTCACCCAAGCTCAAATTTTAGAAATAAAGAGTGGAACATGGAAGGATCTTTGTCAGGTGAATAACTAGTGAATCACTATGATAGTCAAGTCGCACTCCACAAAGGGAGAATCAACGAGTGTAAGTAGAATAAGAGAATGCCTTTACTAATGATAAACAATCATTTACAAACATAGGTAATTATTAAAGAGTCTCTAACTCATTCACAAAGCTTGATTTGACAAAGACGTGTGTGCTGCTACATGCACACACACACAACCCTAAGTAGATGGAAAACATCCAGAGTTGAGTTTGTTGCGCCACTGTTAGTAGATTAGTAACAAAACTAATCTATGCTAAACCACTACGATGCGGAGAGGCCCTCGATGCCACGTCCTGTGACAAATTGATAAGTATTTTTTAGATTTTAGAAAAATCCTAGAATTCCTAAAAACTGAGCTTTAACTCTTAAAGGACCAATGTCCCCTCCGGGGACATTTTGAGTTTGGGTAAGGTACCACGTTCTCAATTCTAGGCATTATTTTCTGAGATTTTTTATTTAATGGACAACTTTTGATTAGCTTTGCGTAGACACAAATTTCGTAGAATTCCGACTTACGGTTCAAAAGTTACAATTTATTTTCGCTTACATATACAAATAGTGCAGCAGTTTAGTGTGACATATCACAAATATTGTCACTAAACTTTAATAACTTCTAAATTCAATAGAAATTCGAGTTTTTGTCCATTTAAAAGAAAGAAAATTTCCTCTTGAAAAGGAAATTGAGATCTTTGTATCTACCGTACGGATTTGTGAATTTCAAAAGTCTGAGAAGGATATGATATATGAAAAATATAAAGTGTATTGTTGATTCTCAGCACATAGTTGCATTGCAGGATTTTTTAGGACATCTTCTACACCTCTTCTACTTCTAAAATTTGGTGCACATGTGCCTAACATGATCCTTTTCAAGTTAACATAATAAATTCACAGCCCGTAGTGCAAAAAGTTGCAATAGAAGGTGGTCGAAGTTTGTTGAAGGTGTTTAGTATGACCTCAAAAAGAGATTATGTCTCACTTCAAAGGTTGATATCTTTCAATCCGTGCGGTCAAACTTACCAAAATTTTCACCACACACTCTCATACAACTCTAGTACAAGATCTCACGGTTAAATTTTCAAGAAAAACATTTTGTACTATTTCATGTTGAATGCGATGAAAATGGCAGTTTTGGAGTGATTTCTGAGGGGATAATGTCTTGGTCCTTTAGGGGTTAATTTCACCATGCTTATGGTGGTAACTTAAGGCATCCTATAAATTAATCTCAATTTCATACATTTAGAATAAAATGTCTTCAAAGATTTATACCAAGGTTAATGGAATAAGAAATGTATGGGAGTTAGTTGAATACAAATTTGAAATTCTTTTATTGTACAATAAGATTACTTTGATACTCCCTTTATTATCCCTTGCTCAAGACTCAAGCTCTCTACTATTATTACATGTCTTTATTGAAAAGATGTTAAATCAAGAACCAATTTTGAACTAGAATCAAAATGATTGTATCCACCTTTCTATCACAATTTCACAGGGAAGGGTTGTAACACCATATTCGTTATAATGGGAGATTTCCATGATTTTGAAGATATATAATCTTTAAAGTATCAATATATATAGACAATTGTAGGTGCAAAGCATATCGACAATGCACCAAGAATACTATATTTCATTACATGGATGGACCAAATTAGCCGAATGTCCCAAACAATGGTAACGCTAAAAGAAGCATGTACCATTATTCCAAGCTTTATTTAAAACTTCATGAAAAAAATCACAAACAACACTCATTCACCCCGAGGCAAAACACAATCGTCCTATCACTAATCAAATGGTCTACGGAGTTCCACCATAAGCCTCTATACAGGTCTTCAAAAAAGCCCTCTGACGTTGCCTTGTCCATGTTGCGCCATTCTCTTGCATTAATGGACTCTCTAGAAGATGCTGCAAACCCCGCCTACGCACCTCGTCACTGTTTGATTTGGGTAGCGAGTGCCGGCGGGTGGGGGAAGGAGAGCATTTGCCTCTAGTAGCATCTCCTGACAAAGTTCGGAGACGGAGACATTACCGGATGGTTCCTGCACAATAGGCGCCACACACAATCCAAAGAAATACACTTTAGGTCGAATACTCCTACACAACACACATGAAAATTTAATCATTGAGATCCATCCTAGCGCACATTAAGTCGAATGGAGCTAAAATGAAGAAGGAAAGATCCACAGAGCACATTTAACCTCCAACAAAAAAAACAAGCTCAAATGAACCAAAACTACATTAGTGCAATGTAGCTCAACAACAAATCAAAATTGTCTAGGCCAAAACATCTCAATAGTGCAATAAATTGGAGGTCATCATAACACGCACCGCAAGCGAGCGTTGGGGAGTACCATCCCTTAAATCGTCGTAGAGAATACGCTTTGCTGGAGTACAATTATCCGGATTTAAAGGCGGGGACCCAGGAACTAAACGAGGCCACTGCGGCGAAGGTGAGTTGTTCCTATCATGAATTGGCTCCCGCGCAATAGGGCTTTCAACAACTCCGTCGTCCACTGCCACGGTCGAATAATCCATGGTTGATTGCGCGGTTGCAGCAGAGTGCAACAAAAGCCCTTTACTCCGAAGAGAAAGGACGAATTCCTCTGGCCCTAGCAAGGAATTCACGGACGCCCGACAGTCAGAGTCCTGTAGAAATTTCAACCACAGCGACACTCACATACCTTAGAACAATAGATGAAAATTCCAATCATTCAAAATAGCACGACATTCCATCAGCAGTAGATATCCAATTCCCACAACAAACAAAGCGGTGAAATATCTCAATTTCATTTATAAAAAAAATATACACAAAAAATGGTCCAACAAAATTTACAACATCGAGCTGCAGTCAATCGATACAGTTTAGCTCTATCCGACCTAAAGTGTGAAAGGCATCTAAGCGTTCCCAACGGCATTAAGAGCGGAGATTCTGAGACGCTTGGATTGCATTCCAGATACTCGTAGACTGACCACACGTCTTCTGATCATTATAAAACATCTCCCGGCCAGAGGGATGTTCGGCCCGGTACTGTACTAGGCCACCTGGAAACTGATGAAGGTCAGAGAGAAATGGCAGTAATTCCTCCAACAATACAGAATCGTCTCTCGCGCCAACATGTTTGTGCGACCATGATGGAAGAAGAAGGACGTTCTCCGGCAAATTGACCATGTGCTTAATCGGGTTGTCGTCAATGACAAGCGTATTTGCCGAAGTATACTCACGACCCAACCTATTGAAGAGATGGCTCGATAAGGTCTTCAAGAAGATGTCCTTCTGAGTGCCAGATTCCTTCATGTAGATTGCTCTGCTACCGACTCTACGCTCGGGAACCCTATCGCAACTCTCCTGACCAAAGATCCTGAGAGGGTACGAAGAACTATGCTGAAAAAGATAATTACATATCTGACGCGTTGTAGATTCCATCATCGAACTCCAGATCGTGATGGTGGCAATCTTAGACAACTTCGTAAGGAATTCAGCACAACCAGGGCGCACTCGAACTAGTTTAGGGCCTACTTCGGCCGGCAGCGAAGCCGAGTGAATGGACGGGATAGAGTTCCTGGATCCTGTGGCCTGCCACGACGGCTCATACGTGCATAGAATCCCATTGAGGTCCAGCACAATGTTCAACCACCTGCCCTCGATATCTGATTGGACTCTAGGTATTTCTTATAGATTACTGGCACCACTTATTGATGCCTCGCCGACCTGGTTCGGAAACGCTAGGAGAACAACCAATATTACTACAAATTCATTAACAACGACGAATCAAGAATACGTGGAACGAAAGAGATAAATGGGGGGAGGAGTGATGGGGGAATGAGTGGAGTTCGAAAAGAGTTAGAAGAATACCTCGAGAACTTCATCGTCCTGCAGCATTTTGTCTCGGGCACCCATCGATCCCAACGAACCCTGCATGCTGTCAAGGGGCCCGGAGTGCCCGACATCCATTTGGGGGCACGGTTCTGGGACAAGAAGAGGTGGCTCCAGGACAGCAGAATCATGATTGATCTCGTCTACGAGCACGGCTGAAACTTGGACGACCTCTTCTATGACTGGGACTGCAGTTTGGACGACCTCTTCTATGATTGGTTGAGCAATCGCGTCATCACCGAAACTTAGATCTGAAAAAATTCAACAACTTCACCCTATCAGAGGATGCGCATAGAGGACACGGATACAAGTCACAGTGATTAGATGTCAAGCAGTTTGGCTCGAGTCGAGCTGAAGTGCTCGCCGTGCACTGTAATATTAACAAAAAAAATACTGGAGTACAAAATTGGACATTTACAAAATGTTCTGCCTATATACATTCGCAACTACGCACACTAACCTGACGATGACCTGGGGACATCTGCGATAGATTCGTCCCGATCGGGCGACTTCGGAGGGGAGGAGGGGCGGGCCGACGCGGAAGGGAGAACAGGAAGCAATTGAGTCCCATTGGAGACGGGGGAGGTATACGACAGATATGGTAGCTGCAAATCACGAGACGGACTCGCAGACCCGCCGTCTGGTGAGGTGGGAGGCTGGGGGATCGCAGCATTAACTACGGGTGGTGTTGTGGCGGCAGTAGGCAAATTAGCCGACATGAATCTCTGCATCATGAGCATCATCTCGGCATGCGTCTAATCTTGGTCCCTCTTCATTTCATCGTCACGCCTCCGCTGCAGATCCTTGAGCTCCTCGTCGCGCTCCGCCAGCCGCTGCTCCATCAACCTCATCCGGGTGGCCTCCTCTTCGAGCTTCTTCTCAAGGGAGATCAACTTGCTGTCAGCCTGAGCGCTGTTCGCGATAGCCAATGGAGAGCATCCGCTCGCGCTAGCAACCTTCCTCTTCTTGGCCGCGGGACGAGCGGTTGAAGCGCCCAAGGTGGGAGTTGAATGAGGCCTGTTGGAAATCTCCAACGAATCCAACTCCGGGAAGTCGAGTCATTGTCGCGAGGATGCAATTGTGTCTCTTGCTTCAGATTGAGAGGCACTCTGAAACTCAGGCGGAGTAGCGTCAACAAAATCGTCCTGGAACTCATTATCCGGAGTGACGGTGCTCGAGATCGGGCACGCAACCACAGCGCTCGGCTCCGCATCTTCCTCCTCATCGCCGAGGTCAATGGCTTTCCCCTTCTCCTTTCCAACGGCATCTCCAAGCTCGGGGAAGATCTCCGAGTTGGCGTGATATGCAGAAATATCGAAATCGGCCCGATCCAACGTTAAGGCGATCTCAAAGGCGTCGTCGAGGTCCTGCTTGTTGGCGTCGTGAGAAATGCAGAATGCCTCCAGGTCCAGCATCTGCACACGAATGGATTGAACAAGATTCAATTTAGGTCGAGTCGAGCTAAACTCACTACAAACAATTGCTGGTACGAAAACTCAGCTATTATAACTTCAAAAGATACGAACGAAGTTAATGACATCCATAAAATCATACAAGTAAAAGCCGACACTTTAGCTCGAGTCAAGCTAAAGTGTCACCCAACAGCATAGGCATGACCTCATTGAAACCATGCACGAGTCAGAAAGGGAATAAACAGTTTAGCTCGACTCGAACTAAACTGCAAGGATGCTCACCACACTCGCAGTCAGTAATTTCGTCCCGCCAAACAGCTGGACAACAAAATCCCCCCTCTTGCAGAACAGCTCCGGGACCTTGATGAAGAACTCCATCCGGAGCTCGTTCAAATTCATGGAGTACGCCAACTCGTTGTACTCACATTTGCAGTTGCGAAACTGCGTCTGTCTCGAATCCTTGTAGTATGAATCCGGTGGACCCCAATCCAAGAGGGCACGCTTTGAGGCCTTGCTGACGTTGTAGTTCTTCTTGAACGTCCGCCAGTTTGAACGTCTGTACGCTCCAGTGCTGTTGAAGAAGGCTAGCTCCGGCCTGATCAGTTGAAGCTCCATCCGAGCGACCTCCTTCCTCTTCTTCCGATCCACCCAGTCCCGGGCTGTATAGCAATCCTCCAGCACAAAATTCGGCAGCTTGATAACCACCTTAGGATAGGGCAGTATCCGAGATGGCCCTGAATGATTGAGAATGTGCTTGCACATTTTCGCGTGATCGGCTTCGGTCATGTTGCCGAGAAACTTGAAAAACTCGCGCGTCTGGACCCCATCCTTCTCAGGTACCCAAGACTTCGCATCCTTGAACTTTGCCAAGGGCGTCGAAGTCGAATCCACGTTGATGAGGTCGCCATGCGCCGTAGAAGAGATGACATCGGACCAGAGCTTGAAGGTCTCATCTGTCGCGGTGATGATCTTCACCTCGTTCGTAATTGAAAGCTCCTTCGCCTTCCCGGCTTTCTTGAGCGCCGCCTGGCTCTTCGCAACGTCGATCATTGCGAAGCGCTCACAAACCGCGTTAAGAAATGGCTACGCAAAACATAAAAGGGTCGTTTGAGTTTACAATAAAGCAGGAATACAAACATGTGCAGTAGGGTCCAAATACTGCAAGTTAGCTCGAGTCGAGCTAACTTGCAACCCATGAGCAGACAATGACGATTTCTTATCTATACATATGACTGTACAGATACAGAGCAAATTTGCACTTTAGCTCGAATCGCGCTAAAGTGCATGACATTAGTTAAGATATATTACCTCAAATCTCTTGTCATTTGCAATCTCCGCTACCTTTCTCCGACCTGACTTGTGAGACCCGCGAACACCTGTGGCGGAGTGCTTTGGCATTGGTCTCCCAGCTTGGATCCACAAAACACGAGAGCCGAGGATATTTGTTGCCCACGTCGGCTTGAACTGGACCAAATGATTCACGCGATTATAATTCGCGGAAATCTTCCTCAACTTCTCCGGATCCTGCGTCCAGACAATGTAACATTGCCATGTTCGGAAGTGCCTTCTCATCACCTCCGGAACATTGCCGTTAATCATCTCCTTTGAGGCAGCAACGCTGTGCTGGCCGTTGATGATGTAGAAGTCGCAGTCGCTGAGCTCTTCAACAGTCGTCGACATAGCGTCGAGCTTCGGCATGACGCAGAGAGTCTACTTCTACGTCTTGTCTGGCATTTGGAGGTAGTAATGCTTCAACTCCTCCATGCCCCGAGGTTCGAACGCACGGATCGTCCACTCCGGCGGAGCATTATGCAACCTCATGACGTCAAGCTCGATCTTCATCTCTTTGTCGCCTTTGAAAAAGCAGCTCTGACACTCCGTCCAGAATTTCCGGTAAATCTGTTGGACGTTGTTGTAGTCGATTGTCTCTCCGTATCCGAGCGCCTTAGGGAGCTCCGAGAGTGCAGAGGCCATCGAATTGGCTAGCTCCTCCTCTGATACGAGCTTCGACTTCTTTCTTGAAGAGGTCTCCGGCTTCTTGGCAGCTGAGCGCTTCTTGACGGGGGAAGCAGACATCGTGTTGCGCAGGGTGCTTCGACTTGTTCTCGCTCCTGGAGTTCTAACCGGTACCGACGCTTGACTCATGTCCTGGCTACCGGTCACGGCCCCCGAAACCGTTGAAAGTTCTGTCGGGCGTCTTGCCGCGATATTCTTGGCCTTATCTAGAGCGGCAAAGGTACTCATTCTAGATAGAATGACACGCAGTTTATTAGCTACAGCCTTTGCTTTCAGTGGTTGTCTGCTACTAGTCTCCCATTTCTTAAGAGAGATCTCATGCTCGACCTGAGTCACTATTTCCTCAAATTTTGAAGACCTAAGAGAATCGACTAAATCGAGGATACAGAAGGGAGATGAACTATTGTTTACTATAATAGTAAAGAAATACGGATCTAAGGACTCAGTGGTCGTCTCACACGACAACTTAACGTGATCGTTATCTTCGTGGACTACATCAGTAACTCTGGTCTTGAAGTCGATGTGCTGGGGATCGACGATAGCACTAGCGAAGGTCTGACCAAACACTAAATGATCCGTATAGGTCGCCCACAGAAGCGTCCATTTCAGTGTCATCGATGGGTCCTTCAACTCCCAGCAATCCAAGTGGTTGTTGTCGTCTCCATCGTCATCGTCAACGTCGACAGGCTTTGGCTGGAAGAAGTGCTGCAGCTGCGACACCATCTTGTCCCTCTCAAATCTGCACAAACACGAAACAGAGCAAAGATATTAGATTGCTCTAATGATCATCCGATTAGGACGGCGAGGTCACACATTAGCTCGACTCGAGCTAAAGTGTACCGTTATTCAAGTATGTGAGTAATACTCTGCAACAAAATTTAGTCATTTAGAACGTTCTCTTAGACGCTTACAATCAACTCATGCCTACTTCTCGTTCAACTCTCAGAACTGTGGGAGAGCTTCAATTCCCCTTAAATCACTCACGAACCTCACTCTTAGAGGTTCTCAAGTAGTTGAAGCGGGACTGAAGCTCTTGCACGATTTATGAGAGGTGAACGAAAAGTAGACGTGAGTTGAGTTAGGAGACAACAATTACACCAATGTATCAATGTTGTATTCAAGTTTTAGCTTCATCTTTAGCTCGACTCGAGCTAAGTGCTCATGCATGGAATGCATAGCTAAACAGTTCTGACACTTACAGTATTCATTCAAACGACTTTCCTATACATTTTTATTCAAATCATGGCTACTTCTCGTTTAACTCTCAGAACTGTGAAAGAGCTTCAGTTCACGCTTTAATCACTCACGAACCTCACTCTTTGAGGTTCTCAAGTGGTTGAAGCGAGACTGAAGCTCTTGCACACATGTGAAAATATAACAAGAAGTGGACATGAGTTGGGTCGTCGATATCATTGGTTTACTATACTTTTGGAATGTTTAAAGTCCGAATGTTGTTGTGTTTGAGTTGTTGTTTATGTTTATTGTCTCACACTTTAGCTCGATTCGAGGTAAAGTGTGCTGGCTTTACTGGAAGGTCATGTCATTTTTGACCGAGAGTTTTTGGAAATTTATTTAATTTCTTTGGATGGAGCCGGCTTTAACGCAACCAAAGACGTATTTAGTCGTACATTTAAGCTTGACTCGAGCGTAAGTGGGCCTCCACTGTGCAGTATTGTCCTCACTTTAGCTCGATTCGAGCTAAAGTGCGCTCTCAAGCGTGCTTTGTTGGTCACACTTTACCTCGAGTCGAGTTAATGTGTAGCCAAAAGAGCATGCTGGAGAGCGCACTTTAGCTCGACTCGAGCTAAAGTGTGGCCAAATGTGCACAGTGGAGGCCTACTTTAGCTTGACTCGAGCTATAGTGTGGACAATAGTGCTTAGTGGAGGCCCACTTTAGCTCGAGTTGAGCTAAAGTGTGGACATTAGTGCAATATCGATGTTCCACTTTAGCTCGACTCGAGCTAAACTGTGTTCATTGAAGAGCATATTTATTGCAGTTTGTGCAGATTCTTCTTTAGTGCTATGATATTGAAGCTGTAGGGTTTAGGGCTCTTGGGTGAGAGCATGGATTTTACCTTTCAGCCATGGTTTATGAACCTTAATCCCAGACAAATTCTGCTGGAACTAGACGTCCTGCAACAACAATAACAAACCCACACACACAATATCAATCACAGTAGCACATGGAAACCAACACATTGAAATCATTCACAATGAAATCAGCACTTTGAAATGAGCACAATGAAATTAACACATTGAATTCAGCACATTGAATTTAGCAATTGAAACCACAACATTGACTTCAACGTGCACATCTAAACTAGCACAAACCAGCACATTTAAACTAGCACAAACCACGACGAATAACCACAAACCACTACAAACCACCACATTCAAACCAACACAAACTAGCACATTTAAACTAGCACAAACTACGACGAATAACCACAAACCACCACAAACCACCACATTCAAACCACCACATTCAAACCAGCACATTGAATACACAATCTCATCTATTTTCTCACACATACATCAAAAGCAATGCTATCATAATGTTTCAAGACATCAGATCTAAAGCAAAACTACACAAATATCGAAAGAAATGCAAGACTGAATGAGTGCACTTACCTTTAAAACTGAGAAATCCAACTGAAATAGCTGCAAGTCTTGTTCCTTGTTCACGTCAATCCTCCGCGCACGGCCGTTTCAGACTCTACGTGCTCATAGAAACTCACACACACTCACAGGAACTCACAAAAACTCACAGAAACTCTCAGAAACTCACACATTCACAGAAACTCATAGAAACTCTCGGAAACTCACAGAAAGTCACACGAACTCACACAAACTCACACAAACTCTCACAAACTCACTGAAACTCAAAGAATCTCACACAAACAGCCCTAAACTCTAGCGCTACAGTATACGCGAACTCACACAACAAAAAATCGCACGTCCTACAAACCCTATCCGCAGGAAACCCTAACCTCCAGTAATTGCGCTCGAAAGCCTAAACGTAGCGCTACAGTATACACAAACTTAACAAACCCTGTAGCTAACGAAACGAACACAAAGTCGCAACGACGAACCAACGCATAGACTCACAAAACTCGCAAAATAACAAGGCCTAGAAGTACGCACAGAAAACCTGGTCAGCAACCAAATGAGAAGAAGAAAAGGCTCGCGCCCAGATTTCGTGGGAGTTCGTGGGGGCACCTAAAGCCATGAGGGTCGAAACCGTGTGACCGTGTGGTGCTCCCGAGATACCCTCAGGATACCCTTCGTGATATTCGGGTGAGACCCTTGGGTATTACATATGGTTGCACTACAATTCATTCACCTTTATTGTTGATACCCGGAGTTTCAAGAAGCCAATTTAATCTTATTAGAACAAGTTCAAGATATTACGCGCGTGTAGTATTTCTGTACTCATAAATTTCCTACACATTTTTTCTAGGCCATTAACACTTCAATTTTGCATATTCTGGGCCAACGAACATGTAGCAAAAGAAAAGTGATTATTTCCAATTTCATTCGTATGATCTCAATTAAAACTTCTAAGTTAGCATTTTCTCAATAATACACAAACTTGGATTGGACGGAAGTGAACAATTATATATTAGTGTTAGAAAGAGGATTATAGTGTTTAGTTTTCTTTCATGGTTTTAGTGGATCAGCTCGCTTTCGCTTGACTCGATTTCAATTTCTACATTACACAAGGAGTAAATTCATTACCATCGATGTATATAAGTTCCTCCTACACCAATTATTTGGTGAAGCACACTTAAGAGAGTTCTAAAGCTACGATTTTAAAATTCTATTACTTTCAATTCACCTTTTGATTTTTTATGAGTTTGATATTATTTACTATGAAAATCGAACTGACAATAAGTATGTTAAGACCACATCTTGCAATTGTATAATTATAAAATAAACGTCGGTGCACACTTTAGCTCTATTGGAGCTAAAGTGTGCATATTTCCTTTTTAGTTCCCTACATTTACTGATGGTGCACACTTTAGCTCTAATAGAGCTAAAGTGTGAATTTTTTCTTTACTTTTCACTTCATTTTGCTTTTACTCTAACGGTACAAATCCAGTAGTTACAACATCTCCACCCTTGACGGGGAATTTTCCACGCCAGCGGGAAGGTGCCCAAGTTTGAGATGAAGGGAGGGGGGTTACCCTTTTCCCCCCGCACCTAAACTGAATTGGCCACTGTGAGGGAACGTCTGCGCCCAACATTAACGCCATAGTAGGCTAATTTTTTTTGGGGTGTTTATTGATTTTCTTTAATTCCCTCGTGTAATTACATGATTGAACACATGCTACCGGGGAATTTTGGTCTCCCTGTACTATTTGTAAATTTATTGTTTGAAAGAACCGTCGCCGCCACTCCAGTGGGCCGAGACACAGGCCTAGGCCTCACGGAGTGGGCTTTACCGTGTTTATTCTTGCATCCCGGTCCCTTGGCCCCGGTGGAGATTCTCTTTTTCTAGTACACTATTTGTCAACAAGTTGGAAACTAGTTTTAGCCACCATTGTCATGAATATTATCCCTCATTTGTTCACCTACTACAATTCATTTTGTAATAGCCCTCTATCAAAACTCTTCCCTAGCACACAATTTTGATACTTGATTAATTGTATAAGCTCAATATGTTTTGACTACCGGTCGGCATGCATTTATTCTTCGTCTCATCTTCAACCTCAATTTCTTATCGTCTTATCCACAACTATTCTCATTCCCATCTCTTGCATTTTTAAAATATTTTTAAAAATTATCTAATGATAATTTAATGTGTCATCATATAATTAGCCAATAACTAATGACTTTGTAATGATTTTTTATAGGATAATTCATGTATATTTGTATATCTGTAACTTTTATGCACAATTAAAGAATATTTAAATTTTACCTAATGAATGTTTGAAGTTTTAAAAGTATATTTTATGATAGTTTAATTAGTATTTGTATATTTAATGATTATTTATAGAGTATTTAATGCACTCTTAATGATTAGTTAATGAATAGTGCATAAATTTCTAATGTAAAATTAATGTGTATTTGAATATTCAATAAGTATTTAATGAATATTTATTGAATATGTAATGCACATTGAATGCATAATATGTGATGGATATCTAATGAGTATTTTACTTGTATTTCTATATTTATTGTATGTTTAAGTTTTTTCCTTTTCGAATATTCCTTTCTTTACTCATTTTCATTTCCAGAAGAATGTTCTTATATTTCCAATCTTCTACTTGTTGTTTCATTTTCCCTCCATATTTTACATTCTACTTTGTCCAATTTTTGATATTTTTCGTTTGCTCCTTACCTACGTCCGATTATTCCCAAGCTCTTTCTTGCAAATTCTTGCTTTTTTCATGCACTCAACCCTTCTTTACTATGATGCTCAAGATGTAATCAAACCATGATTAAGGTTTCCTAAACTAATTGTCCACAAGTAAAAAACTTTATGTTCCACTATTTACTAGGATTGACATTTAGAGTGGTAGTTGACATTGGGTGATGTATAGTTTTGTCACTACAGTTATTGTACATTTTACAATTACTGTATGGATTCCTACTTAGTGTCCACTTCTCTAGAAGCCATCGTCTATATATTGGAGCTACATAGTGCATTTTTGCTTTCTAATCTACTCCGTTTAGTGATGGTGCACAATTTAGCGCTAGTAGAGCTAAACTGTGCATATTTTCTTTTTAGTTCACTGCACCTAGTGATGAGGCACACGTTAGCGCTACTGGAGCTAAACTGTGTGCACACACTCTTTTTGGTTCATTGCACAAAGTGATGGCGCACACCTCTTCTAAAAACTGAGCTGATGTATGTGCAATGTGTATATCCACTTCTACAAACAATCATTTTGAACTCCGTACTTCTCTTTATGGTTAAGTATTTCACAAGTGAAATAGTAATCTTTTGAATTTTAAAAGGATTTTCATAATATGTGGACCTAAATCTCCAGTAGTAATATTAAAAAGCAAAAAAATATGACGATCCCATAGTCTTCGGTGGATATGAAGTCTAAGTATTCTTGGTACCCTAAATCAATAATATGTGACAATGTGTGAAAATGTATGAATTGGGATGTAGTCTTGTTTTTTACTAGAAAAATAACATGTTTTTCCACAATATCATTCGTTCTAATATTACTTCTATGTATTGAAAATATCACATTCCATACTGTGTCATAGCAAAATGTTTTTTAGGTCGCCTGACGTGCCGGCAATCGAGAAGTTTCTCTTTTGGCTCGCATAACTTTTATTGAAGACGTTCATTGAGAAAATAAATTACTAATAATTATGCCTCATGACTTTTATCATCCTTCTACAAAATTTTGAGAATTTCAAATATAATTTGCGACCACTAGAACGTGCTCAAAAACTAATTATTCATTTTTTGCATGTATAAATAAATTCAAAATTACTTACATTACGAACATTAAATTATGCCTGATGCACTAAGTGATACATTTTGTTTTAGTTATATTTTATATTTTGATTATCCTTTTTTTATCATGAGGAGGTCTCTCCGTTTCTTGTTTAAATCATTAAAAATTGTTCCACTCTCGATGTTTTACAAATGACAAAGTCTTTAATTTCACGTCAAAACATGAAATAAATTGTGTATGGTCAAGAATTCTTCCATCTTTCATGTCATGCTTAGATTGCCACACCCTAAACTCATGATAATACAATGTGAACTCAAATATAAGATATTTCAATCCAAAATTAATATTAGTTTGCGCACATTTCAAGTCTTTGAGTACCTCTAAGTGGATAGTAACCAATTTCAATTTGAAATTCAGACCATGGGGACACATGGGATTCTTGCCAAAGAATGCACATTCTGAATTGATGACAAAATAGTAACATGATGCACATTTTTAAAACCCCAAAGAAATGATGTCCAAAGCATGTTTGAATACATACTTTTTTGCTAAAAATACACGTGCACATATAACATGTTTTTTTTTGTGGTGAATGCTACTCGTTTGTTAAGGTCTTTGATTTCAACATAATAGATAAGTCCTATTTGGATTGTAATACAAATTTTTTCTAATCATCTCAATATCTTCTCTACATTTCTCTATACTTTAGTTGAATTGGCAAATATCTTGAATCTTCAAAGTATTATTATATTGAAATGAAATGACATCAGAAGATAACACCTAAACGAAGGACCCTAAACCCTGAACCCTAAAACCCTGAACCTAAATACCAAACCCTAAACCCTAAACCCTAAACCTAACCCTAATCCAAACCCTGAGCGTTACCCTAAAACCTTTTATATAACTCGCATGTGCGAGTAGATTCGAGGTATGTACTCTTCCTTATTTTAGTCAGCCACGAAATAGTTGATTCAGTTTCCCGCTAAGATTTCGAATTTGCACTTTTTTAGGGGCTGTGGAAAAGTCCTCTCGCCAATTCTGAAACGGTCGTGTGTCCGTGAGTGACCTCGCCGATCCTCGAAAACTTTCTTCATTTCTTTCCTTCTCACTTTGGTTGCTGTGCAAGGTTGTTGTGAGAGAGGCTTGGAGGTAGAACAACTGTCGGAGGTTGAGGAGGGTAACATCTATAGGTTGCGCACGGTTGAGCAGGTCGCTTGCGCGAGGCAACAACGCATCAGTTGTCTTCTTCATAAGGTACATAATGTATACTTCTTGCATTCTCCGTGCACAGTCTCTAGCAATTAGGATGTGACAGTGTGTAGGGTTATTGCAGTGGTTCCAGTTGCTACTGTGATTTTGAAGCATCACTGCGAGTTTCTTGACGACTGACAGAAAGATTTGGGTTGTAGTAATGTGAACCCTAAATCCTAAACCCTAAAATCTAGTCAGATTCACAGGCTGAAGAGTTTTACCATCTGAATCCCTAAAAAGACGCCGAGAATCACGGAAGGACAATTTAGCTCGACTCGAGCTAAACTGTGCTACTATAATGTATTGACAGTTTAGCTCGACTCGAGCTAAACTGGCTTTCCTTCTGTCCAATGGCAGTTTAGCTCGACTCGAGCTAAACTGTCATACCTTATTTTCTATTTTTGTTTACCTCGACTCGAGAAAAAATGACAATGAGTCTGATAGTCATTAATTTAGGTTGGGTCGGGCTTAATTGTCACTGACTAGGATGAGATAATTTCATATTCGGATTAAAACTAATCGCATGAAATTTTATACTTGTAATAAAATACCGCATGAGTTTACCTCGAGTCGAGCTAAATTTGCCTGGTTTACAATGTCAACTCACTTAAATCATAGTTATTTTTAAGCGCCAGACCTTACCTCGATTCAAGATTAATTACCCTCTTCCTATGCTTCTTCATTGATGTCTATTCCTACAAGATATTTATCCAATCTTATTTGTCAGGGTTATTTAATATTTATTTCATTGGAATGCAGGATGTCGTCTTCGGAGGGCGACGATGTTCATGTTGACGCTCCCGTGAACCCAGACCTTCCTTAGTTTGATGTTATTCCTCGCCGTCTCTGGGTCGGGATGACTGTTTCGCTTCACAATGGTTCAGATGTTCGCGTTGCAGAAAGGTTGGTTCGCAATGTCCGGTCCAGTGCAATTCTAGGTTCCTCTGGTCCTCTTGGGGATTCGAATGTTGTAGTACAGGTGTCCAGTACTTTTGTTCTCGAGGAAGCTCCTGATGAGTGGAGGTACTCGTTTAAGTCCTGGCCTATTCAACAAGTCTTCTTAAACGGTGTGAGTCTCTTCCATCATTGCCTTAGGGACGTTTACAATGTCTGGTTGGTTGAGCGTAACATACCTCTAGGTGGGAGCTCCCGTTCATACGACAATTCCTCAAGGAATACACGTCCAACAATGTCCAGGAATGCTGAATTCCTCATGACCCCTATTACCATTAATGCTGTTGCGAGCAATAGTTGTTGCACTCAAAACTGTGTTCAACACTACCCTAGAGAGAAAATAAAAGTCCTTCGGACTCGCTTGTACAGTGAGACCATCGTGCAGTTTGGAAATCATATCAAACTCGACGTTCACAGACAGTTTCATAGAAACGCTGCGGGTAGGAAGGTTGTGACTCTAGAGGGTGTGGACATTTGTGCCCATGCCTGGATGAAAATCATGGGTGTAAGTGCGAGTACTTTCTATCGGAATGCGAAGGACGCTGCCACTGGTCATGCCGCTCAACACCACGGGAATACCGGTTTGCGCAAGCCTAGAGGTCATACGGTTGTGGCTACTGCCGCTCTTGGACCATTCTCGATAGACATGCGGACCACATGCCTCACAAGTCTCGTGTTCTTCCATCTGGCGAGAAGGCTATGGCAAAGGTCTTACCTGCAAGTTTTAAGTGGAAGGATTAATTACCGCTTCTTGATGATCATCTCGCTGATTGTGGATTGCCGCCAATCTCAATCTCAAGCTTGAGTAAGATTCGGCGAGTGAGCTTCCCTGAGTACTATGCCAAGAAAGGTGGAGACAACTTTGCCCGTTGTTCTACTTGTGACAAATACCAGGATCAGAAGAAGCTTACTCAACCTGGAACACAAGCATCACTGCTATGGCAAAAGAAGATGCAGGTTCACATCGATTCTGTTTTCTCACATCGGGACTTGTACTACCTGAACCGATTCCGATCAAAGTCGTCCCCTTAGGAGGTTCTTACCATCATGCATGATAAGATGGATCACTCAAAGACCGCCTCCCCGGTTTTTTCACATAAAACAAAGCACTTAGATGGGCTTATGAAGTTGCCTCTTGCAATCACAGGCATGCTTGCCCATGGTCATGTGGACCAACGTTACGCCCATTACGGCCTTGATTTATACTCCCATGATGCCAATTACACGGTCGGGTCGTTCGCAAAACTATTGCGTGACCTGGAGGCGCCTCCGAAGTCATCGTCCCGGCAACTCTTTCCAGAATCTAGTTCTCATCCATTGTATGCGGCGGTATTACGGGGTGCGGAGATGTGTTTGGATCCATTAGGGCCGATTCCAGATATCCCAGTTCCAGGGAGGTCTTTGCCACCAATATTGAACGTGCAAATGGACAATGCAGTTGGTGATAACAAAAATAGATTTGTTTTCTGTTTTTGGTCTCTCCTTGTAGCAAAACGCATCTTCCACGAGGTATATGTTAATTTTATGCTAGTTGGTCATACACATGATGATATAGATGCATTATTTGGACGTTGGAGTATGACGCTGAGGAAGGAGAGTTTTCCAACCATTTCTCTACTCATGAGGTCGTTTATGAAAAATGAGAGTGTTCCCACAATCCCACATCTCATCCAAGAGGTTCCTGACTTTAAGAAGTTCATTGGAGATATGATTGCGGACGGTGATGAAGCTTTGCAGGGTCATACGAAGGCTCATCAGTTCAAGTTTTATGTGGACTCAAGTGGTTGTCCGGTAATGAAGTATAAAATCCTTTGTCATGATGAGGATTGGCTTCCTAAGGGAGGAGAAGGTAGTGGCATCAAATTGTGGAAGGAGGATTCTGAAGGAAGATCTTTATGGCCTCGCGGAGAACCTGATGCATTGAAGCCTTCTATGATGCGACATCTCCATGAGGTGGTGAAGGGACTTTCAGGATTCATCGATCACTGGGAGCAATCATCGCGGGAGTCTGTTGAAGCCAGATCACGTTTTGAGCCGCTATCGTATTATTGGCGCGATGCTAGAGATGCTTTGATAATTCCAATGGATATGCCAATATCATTGGAAGATGGCTTTTGGCCAACGATGCGAATTGCCCATGCCATTGAAGATGAGTTCTCAGCGGAGGGTGAGGTTCGCGAGGAGTACCGTGAAGATGAGCATTTTGTTGGCCAGAGACGCGATCGTCCACCTCCTTCTTTTAGAGTTGGTCGTGATCTTTTTGCTGGCTATTTTGTTGCATTGCGGCCTTGTGATGGGGACAAGCGCCCATTTTGGATTGCTCAAGCAGTTTCAGATCCTAATTCTAACCCGGATATGCCAAACACCGTGCGTATCCAATTCTTCCGCCCTATATCGCGCGATCGGGATGTTCCGAAGTTCTATAAAGATTGGGATACAGATTGCAACCTTCCCTGGACAATTGAAAAGGGAATAGCCATAATGTGGGAGAGTACCGATTCAATCTTGACAGCATGGAAACCTAGGTCTTCAAAGAGGGATGGAGGTCATGTGCAAGATTCAACTACAAAAATTCCGAAGGGACAAGTAGCAATTATTAAGGCCTCCTTGGAAGCACTTGCCAGGTCCGAATCGTAATAGACTTAGATAAATGGAGTTTCCTTTTCCCTAGATTTTAGATTCTGATGCGTAATACTTCATGTAGTATGGTTAGATCCATTGGTGCTGAGATTATAGATATTTATATTTGATTAATTTACACTTTGTATGACTATAATATGTGATGCCAATGATTGCTATGAAATATTCTCTCCATTGTTTTTGCATATCGGTGATAATTTGCAGCATATTTTATTTTCTTTTTAAAATAACAATGTGGTAAATTGCTTCTAGTCTTGAAAGCAATAACACCAGTAATTGCCTTCATGGTGAATGATAGAAAGTAAATGTTGGGTCGCACTTTAGCTCTAGTGGAGCTAAAGTATGAGCATATCTTCTTATTTAGTTCAGTGTACTTAGTAATGGTGCGCACTTTAGGTCAGGTGGAGCTAAAGTGTGTGGAATTGCCTTTGGAGTTCATTGCACCTCTAAGTGATGGGGACACTTTAGTTCGAAGCGAGGTAGTGTGTGCAATTTTTTTTTCCACTTCTGAGCACCATCATTTGAAACTCGTTATACATATTTTTTGCCAATGTGTATTCCACAAAGAGAATTGAAATTCTTTTAAATAAAAAAAAGCTCATCAAAATGTGTTTAGCTAATTCTTTTACAAGTGGATATTTGTCCGTCATTTAGCTCACTTTTAGCTAAATTGGAGCATGGTGTTAATCCGGGTTAGTAGGATCTAGTGTGAATATTTAGCTATTCATATTCAATGAACACATGTGGTATAAAAGAAGTGTCAACTAATGTATTCTTCTTTTCAATATTATAGTTAGATTCGTAATGTAATGTTATCCGTAGTACTTATTTTTCTAGGGGTTTTTGTAGAAAACATTACCTCCCAATTTAATGGAAACTCATATCCCTCCATATTGTAGAGTTTAGATGTGCACTTTAGCTCTTATGATCTACATGTGTTAATTTGGGAGTCGCTCAATCTCCCAATATAACGAATATGGTGTTTTGTGTTGTCTGAGAGCCATCACACAGGCCATCATCATGTTTGTGCATTCCAAGCTAATGGCCAATGTGTACCACCGCTTTACATGCCTTAGGTTGGATACTCACATGTATCCCTTTCATTTGTTGTTTGTGAGGTTGTGAAGGTGACGATGTGTGGTTGGAATCAAGGTCTGTTTTTCATGTCAAATTGAATCAAATCACGTCTTAATAATTCTCAGTTGATATGTAAGCAACTCAAAGAAGAGAAAAGTGACTCACATTGCCGGGTATATTGTGCAAATTTCTTTGTCAAAGAGAGTTAAAAACCATTCAAACTTGACTTTGAAGATTATCTGCTTGGGCAACTCCAACTAATTGCGAATTGATTGACTTCTTTTTTTGTTTTGAATAGCAAAATTATACCAAGAAGACATGCACAAACCATCCACTTTGCACTAACCGCGTAACTAATAGTGTTGTACAGTAGTCCAGAGTAGAGTTATTGGAAAGTCAATCATTGTATCAATAAGATACCCCTTTTTTCATTTTTCAACAATTAAAATCAGCTCAAGAAGTTCCCAATCACTCTAAAACCACCTCAAAGACGAGAAACTTGAAAGGCGACAAATACTCATGATTGATATCAAGCAAACTCTCCCTTTAAAGGCGGGTAATTATACTGAAGGATTCTAATCGTAAAGACCACCAAACTCCGAAGAAAGAGTATCAAAAAAGAGGGAACAGTTCGTTGGATTCATTAATTGGAGCTGTTCGCAAAGCCATCGGCCAGAGTTTCAATGAGACACTCCCTCTTTTGTGGTTTTATACCACTATATATTCACTCTCGAGTCTGATGGTCTTTCCTCTAGAATCCTTCAATTCTGTCAATGATGATCTCTACACTCTATGAGAGTGAGTAAAGAGTTTGCAAGAGATCAACCCTGCCACCTTTCTTACCTTTTAGAGAAACTGGGAACCTTACAGAAGTGATATTAATTCTGGCTTGGCAGATAGCTCTTGTACTTTAGCACTGATTCGTGATGTGCTTGGTTGCACGTGCCCAGTTTCTACCTGAGAAGTATAGCTACTTTCGGAGAGTGGATCGTGCCAGTGCTGAGTGCACAGCTCGCAAGCGGAGAGGAGAGTGTGCCGTTTGACTGCGTGAACTGCATGGCTGCCCTCGATATTTCACAGCGCTGCAACGAATGTATGGTATGCATGCTCCCACTCCATCGTTTAATCAGATGGTTGTTACTTCATTTGCTAACATCCAATCTAATTTGTGCAGGTGACTCGCTCCTTGCGACCATTTTTTCCACACGGGGTGCTTGCAACGATGGATGGACATCAAAATGGAATGCCCAACGTGCAGGCGGCCGCTTCCTCCGATGTAGTAGGTTGTAAACTACGGTTCATGGCCTCTCTACTGCAGCTGTGGCAGATGGAGCGTGGCAGTGCTGCTGTGAATTCTTTCATCTATCTGGATTTTATTTTTAATCTTCTCACTTATTTTTATGTTTATCCTTTTCATCCATTGGGTGTGTGCTTGATACTCTCTGTGGAATGGGAAGCTGACAATCTAGTAAGGCTAACTTCTCTAGTATTTGGTTGGACTCTGTAGGTATTCATCACAATCGATGAATGGGGTGGTTCCTCTTGCAATTCGTAGTAGTTTCAACACAAGAAGCAGTTGGGCAATGGTCCCAGGTTTTCTGTGTCATGTACTCTTGTAAAGTGGAATAATACCGTATTCCTTAGGAGCAAGGACAACTGTGGGAATCCATTTCACTGGGTGAAGCCTTAGAAACATATGTGTTGCCGTTCACTCCCTCGATCCAGTTGGCTCCTTTCTCGATCGGAAGAACATTGGAAGTATGTTGAAATGTAGAAAATGGTTAAAGTCTGGAGAATTGTTCATCTCCAGCCCCTTCGAAAGCTTCCATCACCGAACTGACAATCACATGGGAAACGTGCCACTGCAGAATTGTGCACCGCATATACTAGATTATCAATCTAATCCACACTTTTCCCATATTAATCTTAGGTTTACCTTGCCTTGTCCTGTTACCTGTAGCCACTTCCACATTCACTGTAGCCATGTTCTCTTAGATCACCAAGACCTCGATGGCTACTGCCGTCTCCCCCTTTGTACTTAAACTGGCACATTGCCATTTCTCAATCAAGTTAGTGAATCCTAAACTCGTGGCCGAGCTATTCTGTTTGCAATATGTACGATCCGCGCGGCTACAAATCCATTGTGCATCACTTGTCGAACTCGTATCTGGAGAACAAGAACGGAACGATCACCGATAATAGCCTCAACCTGAACACGGTACGTACAGTACGCCGTTTCTTGTTGCAAAACAGACAGCATTGACTGAGATGTGCTGTGGCCCATGCAGCTCGTGAACAAGATTGAGTACAGCAGAGGAGTGCAAGCGACGACGAAGGACGGATCCGTGTACACATATGACTAGGCCGTCGTGTCTGTGAGCCTGGGCGTGTTCCAGGGCACGTTGATCGATTTCGTACCCGATTTGCCGGGACGCACCGATCATAAGCTCCCACTTTCCGCTTCGGAAGTACTTGTGGTTTCAGCCATGATCGTGTTATCTTGCAGTTCTGGAAGCTCAAGGCGATCTACACATTCAACATGGCGGTCTACACTAAGATTTTCTTGAAGTTTTCGATGAGATTCTGGCAACAAGTTCTGGTTGTACTGTAGGAGCTCATGTTTTTATATCAACCTTGGAGCACAACTTGCTGTTGTATGACCACGTTACTAATATCCCATTTTTAATCACCCAGTCAACATTCATCATACCTCCCACGCTATTTGAATTCCCACACTAATTATACCGGCGCAATACCAGGCTCCGCATGAGCAGGAATTGAGAACAACCTTGAGTCTATCCATACAGCAGATATGTAGAGAAGAATGAACCACAGAACAATCATGTACCACAGCCGCCTACAGTCTGACCTCTTTAATATGACATGTTTGGGAAACGAGGAAATGTTGTAATATCGAGGTGTTTCATGATTGTTAATATGACGTGTTGGACCTATAGGTTGCATTATTGAGGTTTTATCATAATTTGCAATAAGAGATGCCTAAAGGTTGCCAAAAAGTATCTACATGGAAAAAGGCAAAAGAAACCTATTGTGAATATACTCCACAAATTTGGAGAGTGGAAGGCATGGATTGAAGAATCCTCGATTAATATAAAAGGTGAGATAAACGGGTGCATTGAGGTGGCTTGATAATTGCATGGCCTCACCTTTGAAGTTTAGGGCCCAAGTAAATGGTTGGATCAACGATTTTGTATTGCCAATAACTAGAAACTTCTCAACAATCCAAGACTTGAGACCCAAGACCAAGGCCCCAAGACTAGGCTGACGCACATGATGTGCAAATGGGCCTTCATCTCCCTGATATGGTCCCTAAAAGTCCAGGTCGGGTTCCTCATGGCCAAATCAACTTCTTGGTAAAATTTGGTTTGGTGCCTAACCAAACCAATTGGTTACCCTCTTCTAATTTATCTTTTTAACCATATTAGTAATTCATAAGTGACCCAGTATTCACATAGAGTTCTCAATGAGTTCCGGTTTTGTTTCCATTGCGTTCATGGAGCATTCCCATAGAGTTTCCAGTCTGTTCCCGATACTTTTTCCAATGCATTCTTGATGAATTCCCATGTTGTTCCCATGTGTTCCTAAGTGTTCCCAAGTGTGTCCCCCAACGTTCTCCAGCAGCCCCAACGCATTGTCTCATTCCCGCAGAGTTCCCAACGTGTTGACACTAGGAACCAATTTATATTTTTCAAATTACATCCAAATTTTGTTTTTGTTTAGTCGGGCCTACCACCATATGTTGGGGCCCCAATGCAGCCCCATCCGCACTCATGTGCGTCAGCGTATAGTGAACCCAACTCCTATCCAAGCGGGCTTCACCAAGCACTAGGCTACCAAGAGCCGGCATCATTTTTTGCCCTTGCATCTCAATAGGTGGCTGAATAATATTATGTTGGTCAACATTCTGGCTAATTTATTTTTTAAATCAAATGTTAACAGTGTATTATTAGCAACCCAATTTTTCTTGTAGCTTTTAAGCTAACTTTAGCCAGTTTAGGAATCGCTGCTGCCCAGGTTGCTTGCAGGAGGCCAGGCGTGCGACGTCTCACTTAACACCAACGGCGTGGCGCTCTCGCCCTCTCACAAGGATCATTCCCAAACCAACAAACACACAGAGTCTTCGCTTGTCTCCCACCAATCTTCATCACTGTCTGGTAAGGAAACGTGCCTCTTGTCCTCTCCCCAACGCTGGCCCACCCATCCGAGTCGCCATGGATACCTTCTTCATCAATCTGGACAGGGCCTGCCATATATTCCCTTTGATCCCATCAGTTGGCGTGTCGCCTCTCTGCAGCCTCACTGGCTCAGCTTAGGGTCACTCCACTGCAAAGGTGGAGAGAAGGCTCTGCGATCGAAGGTGCGAGTCTTGCATTTTCCCAAGTGAGAGTTTTGGGGGTTCCACGGTGAGAGTTTTGGCTCCTGCAACCGATCTAGCGGTTTCACCATGAATTGGGCATGAGAGAGTGTTTTCCTGGAGCATTTCCGGAGACTGAGACCGTTGTTGTTGTTGTTGTAGTGACGGTGTTTTTTGTTATGAACTTTGGGGTGGGGAATTGGCAGGGGTCGCGTTGAGATGGCAGGGGGGGTGAAGAACGTGAGCTCCAAGAGCGAGCTGGACGAGGCGACGAAGAAGGGCGTGGCGGTGCTGCACTTCTGGGCGCCGTGGTGCGAGCCCTCCAAGGCCATGGAGCCCGTGCTCGCGCAGCTCGCGGTCGACGTCCCTCAAGCCCACTTCTTCCGAGTACGTCCCTTGTTTCCCTTCCCATCAAGGATATTGTTATGCATCTCCTCACACCTGCTTCGATGCTTTAAAAACCTAGTCTACAGCGCAATCTCTATCATTATCTAAAATGACATGAAAACATTGTCACGATTGCGCCTCAGAAGTGAAAATATCAACCCTAATGGGAATAATTCTATGAAACGTAGGTAGCGCAAATTCCACCATCATCTGGAATGACTTCGCTATGATTGTGCCTTACAAACAGAGGCAGTACGTCTGGAGTTTAGTAAAAATACCAACCCCTACTTCAACTTTTCGGCATTTTCGACAATTTCTGGCCATCCTGACTTTTTCTCTCATGTACTGGGTTTTTGAGTTGTGGAATTGAAGATCCAAATCGTCGAATATGGAGGAGTTTTGTATCTTTCTATACGTGCAAGGGTCATAGAAATTGAGTTAGAATTGAGCAACATCCACTGTTCCAAAGTTGCAAACCTGTGTGAGCTTTTAGGCCTCAAGGAGTTAACCTAGCATTGATCATCTGTGGCGTTTTGGCAAACTAGGTGGAGGCTGAGGAGCAGCCGGAGATTTCAGATGCTTATGATGTTGGTGCCGTTCCTTATTTCCTGTTCCTCAAGGTGAGCAAAGAGGGATCCTGTTTTGAAATGTGTTGCATCTTATTCTGAGCTTCTGCAGTGGCCAAGCTGAAATTAGAAATGGCACTTCAAACCTCTTTACTTTAAACTCCTATACAGAAGGTATAGTTGATGAAAACAAAAAAGCATGCCCTTTCCTGTTGGTTGGAGGGAGAGTTGTGAATACCCCTAGAGTTGTGAGTCATTTGAGGTTTACTGAACTATGGCAATGGACCCTTTTTCGTCGACAGGACGGTGTGGTGGTGGACAAGCTCCAGGGCACGAATGCGCCGGAGCTCGCAAACAAAGTGGCCAACTTGGCGGGTCCCAACACGTCTGTCAAGGAGGCCAGCCCGGCGAGCGTTGGGTTCGCCGCCGGGTCGAACGTGATTGAGGCCGTGAAGAAGGACCTGGCACCCGGGAAGAGCGCGGCGGGCGTCGAGACGCTGCCCGAGATCGAGAAGGGGGAGCTCCACAAGCTGGTAAACTCCAACCCCATCATGCTGTTCATGAAGGGCACGCCCGAGGAGCCCCGGTGCCGGTTCAGCCGGAAAGTGGTGGACGCGCTCAAATCCGAGGGCCTCGAGTTTGGCAGCTTCAACATCTTGACAGACGATGTCGTTCGGCAAGGTCTGAAGAGCTACTCAAATTGGCCCACTTATCCTCAGCTCTATGTCAAGGGCGAGCTCCTCGGCGGGTGCGACATCATCCTGGAGATGAAGGAAAGTGGAGAACTCAAAGAGGTTAGTATAAACCAATGTAAATCACGTTACAATTTCCTAACAAATTTTTCTAATTACCTTGGGTTAAAATCCTACTATTATCATCTTCAGTTATTTGAAGATAGATCCACAAAAGTCACAATAACTAGCATAGAAAGGAGCCATATGCTTACCGGATGATATCTTCATGAACCCAAAGCAAAGGCCTCATTCTAACGTGTTTCTAACACCTTCAAACCTTTCTCTCAGATCTTGGAAGAGAAGGAAACCATCCCTTCCCACCAAGCTGCCCAGGAAGCCGTAACCGAATCTGCCACAGCCTCCAAGCCGGAGCCGGCCCCAGCGCTGGAAGTCGCCGCGGAACCTGAGCCCGTCGCTATCAAAACCCGGCTCGAGAGCCTCGTGCAGGAACAACCCATCATGCTGTTCATGAAGGGCAACCCGAGCGAGCCGCGGTGCGGGTTCAGCCGGAAAGTGGCGCAGGCGCTCAAGGAGGAGGGCGTTGAGTACGGCAGCTTCGACATCCTCGGCGACGAGGCGGTGCGGCAGGGGCTCAAGGAGTTCTCCAACTGGCCCACATACCCGCAGCTCTACGTCAAGGGCGAGTTCATCGGCGGGTGCGACATCGTCCTCGAGATGCACAAGAACGGTGAGCTCCGTGATGTACTTCAAAGTCCCTGAGGAGTTTGGTGACCCTCTTTCTCATCCTGTATGCTCCTCTGTGGAGTCATCCTTGAGGGGGAGCTTCTTTGCAATAAAAACGTGTTGCCCTCTATGGAAAACATAGGGGTGATGACTTCAACGTAAAAAAATTCAGCTACTATCATCTGTAAAGCAACAAGCGGTAACATGAAATTCACCCAAAGCTGAGCAATTCACTTGACCTATGGCAATGGACAAGACTGTCCTACAAGAGAACGGCGAAGAACACATCAACGTGGAAATAAAAACTGAGGCACCAATGTGGGATCTTTGTATATATGCAGCAAGCTTTCAGACCATTGTCCAAACATCATGCCAGGAAGGAGCAGCTGGTTTGAGCCAGAAAATATGTTACACCTACTCGTCAACGATCAGTTCGGCTCCTCCTACCTACTCTACAGTGTCATCATTTTACCCTTTTGTGCATCCACACCAAACTACTGTTGTAAATGCATGACTGGTGTAATCAATCCTTCCAAGGAATTTTAAGACCTTCTAATTATACAATGGGGACTGTAAACGTTCTTTGACTAACCTTTCAAATGCCCTCCACAAATATTTACACGTCGTACACTGGCATCCGCTCCTGAATGGTGTTGCGACAGACGGGGCAAAACTTGCACTTCTCCGAACAAAAGCTGCACACGAAGCAATGAGTCATTCTAGACACTGGTATCCCATGTGACACAACAGAAAACAGACGAAAAATCCAGAAGAAACTAGTCGAGTTCATTTCGTAGAGTGAGGCAGAGTTTTGACCTCTTTTCTCATTTTTAACTATTAGAATTAGCTCCAGATTCTAGAGCAAAAGCATTTCTAGGATTCATGGGACAACATGACCTCGCCTTCCATCTCAAAGACGGCTAAAACTACTTTCAGTTTAAAGACCACCAAGCACTTCCATACTTAATAAGCATTCTCTATGTGAGACCATCTAGAAGCTATTCAGAGTGACGAAAGAGTAGTTTTAAGATCAAAGAGAAGGCATCTTATTGAAACTTTGGGTGGCTTTATAAATGACTTCAAGGTCTTGATTCATATATGAGTTTAGAGCTTAACCAACCTGCATAAGATGCGGTGTCTGCACGGTATCAGAACCACAGCAATGTCCCTTTCGAAGCACACTCGGCAAAGCACTTTCTCCTGCAGGTAAAACAAGGAAAAATGAGGGGAGACTTTCATGCTTTAGTGCCCAGAGCAACAATTAACGAACAGATTTAGAGTGGTTTTTACTGACATTGTTGAGGCGATCGTATTCTTGTTGCTGATGTTTTGTGATCTCTGTCTGCTCTCCCAGGGCTGCTTGTAGTCTCCAAACCTACAAAATTAGAAGCACCATACGATTGAAATAGTAGCCCAACTCGCCTTAGAAACCAAACTACGTGCAATCTCTGATAAACAAAAAATAATGCAAACATATCTATTATCCAACATAAAGTTCTGCAATCAGGAAAAACATATCTACCTCGTCTGCAAGGTCTTTCCTGGCCATCTTCTTCACCACCTCTGGTGGGAAACCGGTGAACGTGTTGTAACTGAGACACACCATATCATGCTATAAAGTCAGCGAACAATAACTTCATCGATGTATATTGTTACTCTGACCAGCTCTCACTCTACACTTCGGTTGGTATCAAAGCGACCAAACCAGAAGCATTGCATAATAAAATTTCGGGGCAGAATACAATACCTAGTGGCTTCTGACTGATACAGACGAGCATGTTCTTCTCTGCTGGTCTCGTCTATCGACCACCAGCCAAGAAACCTGTAAAAAATCCCAAAAAAAATTAACATTTATTATCACGGGAATACAAATTGCTCGAGGATCACCACAACCCATCCACAATCACATAGCGTATAACTTAGTAGCGTATCAAAAAGGTAGCTGCACTTAAACATGAGACGCTGAACATGAAGGATTACCGTGACCCGTGATGAAGGAAACCGCAACAGTCGTCAGCCTTAGCAAAGTAGGCCAGTTGAAGGGAACCGTTGGACTCAGAAAGGCGAAGCATAAGCCATGCTTGTTCCAGGAGCCTCAACAACGCACAACAAACAGCGATACACTGAACAAATAAGAGTGGTGAAAAGAGCATGATCACAGGAATATCTTTAGCGCTCTCCGGGGTACCCTGCATGAGCATACGGCAACACAATTCAATCCGCGTTAAAAGTACCACACACTGGTGTTCAAATTCAAGGCAGCAAAAGTCAAGTATCCTAGCGAGTAATGATGATTGACATTAGAAAAAAAACGCTAAATTTCACCTAAAGCTCCAAAACACGTTCAATCTATGCTGAATTACTGTTGCTAAATTTCTTACAACTGAGAATATCACTGAATACAATACGAAAAGATCACTAGCATACCTCCAACTTCATGCAAAGTAAAATCTGAAATAGAAGAATAGGCATTTTAAGTAAGTGGCCGCCTATATCCTGACGGCCACAAATGCTATCCCCGCTGTCATCCTCGTCGTTTCTGGATGTGCTCCCGTCATCTGCACTCTCAGGTGCTGGCCTAAACAGGGATTGTGTAGAATAAGTCGGAAGACCTCCTGGTCCGATCTGGGGCGGTCCATCGTGCTGAATAATGGGATTTGACCACTTGGTACAGACCAAAAATGCGAAACACTCCGCAATACTGCACCATGGAGCAGGGACAAATTATTCATTGATAGTATCGCGTGAGTGACAATTCAAAAGCACTGACGCAAATTCCTGAGAGAAGTCCCATGTACACTTCGAATCTCAACATTATAAGCAGAAAACAGGAACCCCTAGTTGTAGCCACTTCAATGCGTCAACTGGAAAAAGCAAATGAACTCCATTCTGGTCATCAGTCAATCATACTTTGAGGTGTTCAATTCGGGATTTTCTGTGAGATGCATTTGATGTATGCTTTACTGAATTTATACACGTAAAGAATGACATACCCAAAGTTGATGAATAAGTCCCACCAACCTAAACCCTCCACATCTCCTGCAATCGCAAGGGTGTACGTTTTAGAACACGAGAAAATACCAAAGCCTCTCGTCAAGCCCAAAAATGGTCTCATGTTTCATCGTAGAGTCACAGTTGCACGAAAACTCAATGAACTTGAGTCGTAAGAACGTAACAAAACGATTTGCTATATCGTGAGTATAGTACCACTGAGTTTGAGAAGAGTAAATATTGATGCAGCCATGAAGAACACCATTGACACTGCCACCCAAAAATGCTGCACACGAACCAAATATGCATACAACTTTATCATGCATGAAAGTTTCACAATCTGCACCCAACACTGACTTCTTGAATGAGCTCAAAATGAATGGCAGGCCTCGACTAAAACACAGTTATCATCACACCAGTATGCAGGTAAAAATGTGATAGGATCCTAACTTGAATTGTTACTTTAAACTGAAAAGCACATCACAGACACAATGCCAACGGATTGCTGCATATATGAAAAAGACCACAGGATTGCGTTACAACACGTACTGGCAGTGTTTCCCAAATGGCTTCATCCGTCATGCTCTCCTCATCACCAGGCATGAGGGCCCTGCACATCCTGCTCACCCGAGTCATTGAGCACCTCTGGTCATTCTTCTTAGCATTTGGAAGCTTATGACCATGCTCTTAGGCAACATAATTACGGCAACCGTTCACCTCAATCAATGCCCTCAACAGAAATCGAATTACAACTGCAAGTCTCTATTTATTAGCAAACAAGAACTCAACAGGAAAAGATTCTGATTCTATAATAATGCAGCTGATCGTCCAGGTTGGAATTCCGAAATCCAACCCCCAAGACAATTTGTACCTGAAATTGTCAATAAGAACGATGGCTTGGAAGACAAGCAAAGGAAGAAAGACGATCTTCAAGTTCACAGCTGGCGTATGCCCTCCTGTGCATCCCCAAATTCACAAACAGTATCAATGTTGGCCCCACTCTTTATTTGCATATAAGAACGATGGTATCAACTCCAGCTTGACCAACATGGACCAATTACCAGGAACTCAACAACAAACACTCGCATTCGCCAGAAACTATTGTCCATAAAACCTCACTTGCATGCAGCAATTGTAACGATTAATAGCAGGAGGTTTAAAGAAGGTCTAGTACCAATGACTTATTACCTTCTTGAGTATCAAGATAACAGCAAAGCAGGAGCTCAAACGCAATGAGCAGAGGAATCGCAACAACTGTGTGACATGGAGACCACTGTACACCAGACGCACAAATATGGTCAAAACAGAAATCGATACTCTCCACAATGCCAAGACTTTCAAGACTCCTGGTACAAGCTCAAATTCTGCGCCCTAATCCAGAATGAAGTCGCTCAAACCTACGAGCTCTCTTGAACTACTTTTGAAGCTTTTGAAAGTACTTTCAGAACTACGTTCAAATCAAAGAACTTACAACCGTCCCATAACTCCCTCATTCCAAGCCAGGACTGAACTAGTTTGACCGCAACAGAAGTAATTGGTTGTATGCAACATACGTGACGATCGTGCGGAGGTGTGGGAGCCGGTAGGGAAAACCGGCCTCGAGAAACAACTCCATGAAATATCCAAAGCGGCACAAACACCCACCTGCCATGACAATAAAATAGTTAGCCTCCCTGAGAACAATCCGTAATTCTCATGGTCACAGTCTAGGTCAAAAACCAATTGAGACGAGGCTGAAGAAAGCAACGCCTACAACGAACTCCACCAATGAAACATTGAAAAATAAAATCGTTGCATTCACGATACACAAATAGACAAAAAGAAAAGCTTGTGACCTAAATCCATCACAACAACCATTCTTAAACCTATAAATCAAGAATCCTCCTCAAGCTGACCTAAACACAAACTAAAAACTGCCGGTGACTTCCAAAGTAGCTCAATCTAACACAATCCTAACGATACTTCGAAAACCAAAACTCTTCCTGAACAACTCAAAGAAACTGCTATCCACATCAGAAACTCACGGCCACTCAACAAAAACTTCCTTATACAAAGAATGCAGCAATTCCCCGATCAATCACAAGACACAGACAAACAAGGAAGAATCCTACAACCTTGCTTCCATGGAGGAGAACAATCTGGAACAAACAAACTGCCATCCCAGCAGAAAACCTAAGTCAAAATTCAAAAACCTCTGCTGTCAAAGAAACACGAACCTCCTTCAACATTGCAAATCCCCGACCAATCGCAAGACAAGAGACAGATAAGTTCATCCTACTACTGCTCACGGCAAAACCCTATTAGAAACACGAATTCAAATTCCAAATCCTCTGTTATCACACTTGCGGCCGCTTGCTTATCAAACTTCCTTCAACAAAGAAAGCTGTAATCTCTCACGATACAGACACGAAAGAGACCTCTACACTGCAGAATTCTAAGAGACACCAATCCAAGAAGATTATCACTTCCTTCAAGAAAGAATGCTGTTACTCCCGCGATCGAACACCCTAGAGCGAGATCAGGGAAGAGAAACCCGGAACACCTACCACCACGAGACATAGAAATACGACGTGACCTTGACAATGATCAGGCACGTGAAGGCGAGCAGGAATCCGTGCGCCGCGAGCGTCTGCAGGTTCCCGGCGACGCGGCTCCACGACGTCATGGCGCTGCGCCGCGCCGAGAACGACGCGCCTGCCGCCCCCATCGCAGAGCTCCCGCTCCTCGCCATCGCCCCGCTGTTGGCCAGAAACGCGCCCTCCATCTCTCACCTCTCTCACTCTCTCTCTCCTCTCTCTTCTCAACTCTCTCTCACATCTCTCTGCAACCTTCTCCTCCGACGAGAACCGCCGCCAATTCCACCGCTAAATTACACAACACGCAGCGCCATCTCCCTCTCTCCTACGCAACTTAGCCCATCTCCAAACCTATCGCTATCGAAGTAGAGGCAAGGCTTTAGTTCGAGGTGTGGTTGTGAGCATAATTTTCTTGTGTGATTGTGTGTGTTGGTTTTTGGGGTGGATTTAGCTTTGGTGCCGGCTTGGTTGAAGGACACGCAACCCTAGAAAGGGATATGACTTATGATAGTTGGCTGCAATATTCGCAAAAATGATGGCATGAGGATTGATAGCAGTGAATCTCGGCGAAGGCGGTGGTGGGGCCCACATCTTGGGGGGTTGGGGTCATTTCTTTTGTGACTTGGCTTCAACCATGGAAGTGGCGGAAAGTTCTGAGGTTTTCTTATTTTTGGAGCTTTTCCAATTAGATATTGTTGGGTGTAACATGACGGATTTTCCAAGAAAAGAAAATGTTAAGTTTTGAGAGAAACAAATGAGCGAATTGGTGTCTACACTTTGGGGTTAATATTGGATTTCTAACCCGTTGTTGTTGTCCTTTACACGCTTTCAGGCCCATTTCACCTATCCCATGAAAAGCTGGTTTGTGATGAAAGGTTTGGACAGCATCACATCTGGTGAGTCACCGTATGTAATATCTTTTCCTTTACTCCCCCAGAAACAATGACAAAGAATATTTCACCTATTTAAAAACCAAACGAAAGAATAACTGGCATGATCAGCACACTCAGCACCGCAATATCTTGAAGGCAAACGATGAATCCGACGTGGCAGGCGATTTGGCCATCGCGGGGCGCAATACGACAAATCGCACCACATGTCGGCCCGGAGAACCGGCGTAGACTCGGTCGGCTCCGTAGTGCGCACCCGGGTATCAACACCAGCACGCGCCCCGGGCTGGTTCTCTTGCGTAACCGAAAGCGAAGGCATGTTTATTAAGCCACATCGTCTTGAATGGATGAAATACTCAGAATTGGATGAAAATGATTCTCTGCATAAAGATTGGATGAGTGGATGCATTTCTTACAATAAACTGTATTGTCACTTGACCATTTTTCATTGAAAGAGACAAAATAATCTGGTGGATTCTGCTACACATTACAGCTCCGTACTTCCACGTCCTAACTTGTTGGGAAAGGGATAATTTTCTGTCATTTAGCCTTTAACTCTTAACCCCTAAATTTCCAAGAGTCCTCTCGGGGGACTCTAGAAGGTTCGGGCAAGTTCCTATGGTGTAATTATATAATAGTTTTCTTTGATATTTTAATGTAGATGGACATTACTAAAAGCTTTGTGTGAGTCCAATTTTTTTTCCTGAATCCGATATTTTATGAAAAAGTTATAGAGTATGAAGTTCAAATGGGGAGAGCGGGCACGTCGAGCAACTCCAAAGACTTTTGATAAGACACTCTATTGAATGTGAGATTTTCTATTCAAACTAATTATAATATTTCCTTTCATATTGTCAAAAAAAATCTCTTGTCTTTAGTTTGAAAAAGCATACAAATCCAAGTCAAATTGGTACATTATCACACATTGTCGGATAAGGTACCAAAAAAAATCTTCATTTCCACATAATACTTCGAGATCATCATATTTTTTACTTTTTATTTTTTCTGCAGCATTATGTGGTGTAAACCTTCTTAATGACCATTAGGATTCTCATTCTTAAACATACTAAATTCACAAAAAAAATAAAATGCAAATTGACAATTTTTGAACCTCCACTCCATGCACATTTTTTTCGAATATGCTACACCTTTTTTCTACCTCTAAACATTGGAGTACAAGGAACTAATATCATGCTTAACATGATGGATATAAATTTAGTCCTTGTGTACTGCAAAAATTTGACACCAAGTGAAGTCAAAGTCTGCTGATCCACAAAACGCAGGGAAGAAAATGGACCATTTTTTCTACTTCAAACACTATAATATTACAATCCGTGTGGTCAAAATTTATGATTTTTTTTATATAAGCTACTTAATAAGTTTCAATTGAGATCCCACAATTCAAAATAAAAGTAAAACTTTTTGGTTTTGTCCTTACTCAGCGTACTAAAACAAACAATTTTGAAGTGTTTTTGGTGTGAAATTGTCAAAGAAATTTAGGGGTTTAATGTAAGTCAGGAGCTATATATTCATGCATGTAGTTTACTATTTAGTATAAGAAAAATATAATAAATTTTAGCAAGACTTGCACCTTGGGATTTAAGATTCTTCAATTAACATCTTTCATTTGGAGGTCATTTCAATGTGTGAACCTTATCATGTTGAAATATGACACCATACATGTAGAATATTGTGAGCATTAGAGGCGACTTTTGACATTTAAGTGTTAAATATCATAAGGTGTAACTGGTGCCCACAATATTCTACACCTATGGTGTTGTATTCAAACATGATAAGGTTGAGACATCGAAATGACCTCCAAAAGAAAGATGTTAGTTGAAGAATTTTTGATCCAAAGGTGCAAGTCTTGCTAAAGTTTTATACATTTTCTTATATGTTAAGAATAAAATATGTGCCTCTACATACAATTCCGGACTTTTGTTTAACCCTTAAAGGCCAGTGGAGGACCATGTATACGGTCTCGTATTTTACTCTCAACATACAAAAGAAATGTAAAAAAATTTAGCAAGACATACACCTTTGGATTCAAGATTCTTCATCTTTCATTTTGTAGTCATTTCAATATCTCAACCTTATCATGCTCAAATATGACACCATACATGTAGAATACATGACCATTTTGCAGCTTCTCAAGCATGTAGTAGGTGCAATAATTATCTAAATTAGAATTGCCATGTGTCATTGGATCGGGTCAACACACATACAAACTCTTGTAACTATTAAATACTCCAATTCTTACACCTTGCATGTCAAATACACGGAAAACATCATGTTGCAACCCAAATGTGGCTTCTCAAACCTATAAAGGGTTAAGGATTAACCTCTACAAGACATATACTATAGTATAACAATTATATTTTAATGGAAGCCAAGCATTTTCACACATTGTCAGCTAAGGTACCATAAAAACGTCTTCAATTGTGCAACACCAATCTTCTACTTTAAAAAATTGGTATACAAGCACCTGACATCATGATGGTATGAAGCTTGTATCTTATGTAATGCAAAAATTTGACACCAAGTGAAGTCAAAGCATGTTGATCTTGTCAATGTAGAAAAGACAAAGAACGCTTCGCTTCACTTCAAACACTTGGCGTGCGGTCAAATGTTGTGAGCAAGTGGTTTTATATATTTAAAACAAAATCTTACGGTCAAAAATTGAAAACAAATCTGTTCCTTTCCCTTTCCCACTTTTTATAACAAAATGGGCAATATTGGTGTGAAATATTCAAGGAACTCTAGGGTTTATATATTCTATTTTCAGACTTTCTTTTTCAATGAGTTGCAGTGGTGGGTTCCAGAACATGTTGGTATAAAATAAAGATTTTGTGCTATCAATGAGATGCTAACATTTTCATCCTTACAGCCACATCAATACATAGTGACGTGTTGCAAATGGGATATTTATCAGAAGTGATTTTTATGAGCATTGTGATGGTGGATTTGGGAATATTTTGGCATGAAACTAACTACCTAACTAACTAACAGTATGGGTGGGGGCTGGTGATGCCTTCCAAGCTTGGAATGGAATATTAAGATTCAACACTGTTGGCTTCATCTAACTTATCAAGTTGGGTGGGGCACAAGCCTTTGTTATATGTGTTCAAGTGGTTACAGTTGTGGAATCTTTTTGCTCGTGGCCTAGTCATGGGGGCGTTCAATCAGTTACATGCTCAGTCCTGCATCATGGGCATGGCGCTCAAATCAATCGGGTCTGGAATCATGGGGAGGAAGCCAGCAATGGTCATTTAATATCCCAGATGAACTCAGGGGCGGTTTACACTACAGACCAAGAGCTATGACCAAGGAAAATGGATTAATTCCATGGTCACACTTCATGGTCACACTTCCATGGTCACACTGTAGAAAAATGTAATTTTTAAAGCCCTTGGGCCTCTCACTAAGTGAAAACCGAACTTGGACCGGGAGGAATGACCATGTACTGAAAAGTGGGTGCGCTGATTTTTTTAATGAATGCCTAAAAAGGGCAGTATTGCCTAAAATAACAAAGAAAATAAAACAAGCCAAAATGACAAAAAGGGTGGCCGTTATTGTATCTACAGTAACGTTGGGCCCCCTCCAAAAAACCAACCAAAAAAAATATTTAAAAATAAAAAAATAAAACGGCATTCCAGGCCCATGGTCTCCTTGTTTAGCAACGAGAGAACCCTTTTTGCCTCTCTCACCGCAAAATCCAGGGGACCCTTCAATATTATCCACTAGGCCTATTTCTAGGCCTTTTGAGGACCTCAAATCCTTTAATCACTTTTCTTTTTTCCTCGTAGTGTAAACCCAAGTCATCCCGGGATGAGTTGATGGAGCCAATCACAGATTTTAGAGGTGCATGGGACGAGTTCTTGGTCCGAAGTATAAACCGCCCCTCATAGTGATTTTTGAATTAGATCAAGTGTGAGGAGCGTTAACCCGTAAAGGTTCAAGAAAATGCCATGCAAAAATGAGAAGGGAAGCTACACATCTCTTAGTATCATAAGGGACTAACCCTTTAGCGCCTAGGAAGCCCGCAATGGGACTCCGGAGGTGCTAAAACTCAATTTGCATGAAATCCATGAGGAATTAGGCTTCAAGATACGAGGTTCAGATTTGCGCACTTATTACACAAACACTCTCCAACAATCAGATCATGATCTAGATTTATAGAACTCTTGGAAAAGCTAGGAATACAACACAAAATACACCAAATACACTAAAATATAGTGAATACAGTGAATACCATGCCACATACTATGTTGTATTTCACACACATGCACATTGATTTTGGTCTTAAATTTTGATTGAACTTTGTCTTTAAGACATTCTTCATTATTTTGTGATTGTTGATCTTTCTCCTCACATACAAAACTTCCGTTTTGATTCATATAAGGTTGGAACATTTTTGTATGCAATCAAGTAGAAAAAAGAAAAAAAATTACCAATAATTGTGTATAAATACTTTCTTTGCATATGATTTGTCAATGCGAAGCTATCAACCTACTGCACATGTGAACTGCTCTAATTCAAATTTAAAAAAAATCTTGCAAGAATCTATTGATGGTTAAAGTAGTACACCCTCTAAATTCCACAATTCTCACTATGAAGAAGAAGAACTCCGGTCTCCAAAAGAGACCGGCGTGAATATAGTGTTTGTTCATTCTCTTCACTAAGCATATGGCCACGGGACATAGGCTAGTGTAATAGAACTACTCCCCCCTCTCAAGGATAAACACTTTTCTACACTAAGTGCTTCCCTACACTAAATGCCTTAGAGACAACCAACATACAACGAGGCCTATAAACACTAGATTCCCCCCAAGGGCTTTGCGGGTCCCCATACAACGAGGCCTTGGGACCCCCCACCATAATTGGATGGACTATGGTGGTAGGCACTACGCCGGCAATAGGACTTGAACTCACAACCACCTCACTGGTGTACCATGACCCAAACCACTACACCAAGGCCGTGGTGCTTTAGAGTTCTCACTACCAATATACAGTAACTTGAAACACTATAATCTATTCCATCAACTATTAGATGTTGTGAAAAATTTCCCCATAGTTCATGTCATGGGTTAATTTCAATTTTGTAAGGTAAGATATTAATATTTGTCATTGAATTTCCATCAAATCCAGTTCAAAGAAAAAAATCACCAAAAATCTTGTTTTTTCCATAAACATCCCTAGGCGGTAAAGGGTTAACCTGTAAAGTTGCAAGAAAATGCCATGCAAAAATGAGAGGGGAAGCCACATATCTCATAGTAATATAAGGGATTAATCTTGTAAAGACGAGCTAATTTCGGATGATGAGAGTGTCTATGAGCATAATAGATTTTGCAGAACATCATCAAGGTAGCGGATACGTTTCACTTTCCTTACACGGTCGCTTGTCCTTGATAGGTTAATTATGATGATTTAGAACAATGATCAATTGGTACCACATATGGTATGAGAGCCAATACATGATCACCACACTAAATATGGATCTTGTAGTAAATAAAATAATCAAAGTCGTGGGGTATCTGAGTAAGTTATTTGTAAAGGCAATCTCTAACCTTTATTTTTGGCCTAGTATTTTAGTGTGTTAAATGCATGCAAGGCGAACAAAAAAAGAAGAAGAACTCCGGTCTCCAAGGAGGGCTGGCGTGAATAAAGTGTTTGTTCGTGCCACCACAAAGTCCATGTCCACTAGACATGGATTAGCGGTATGGAACTACTTCCCCCTCTCAGAGGTAGACACTATGTACCATGTAACCAATAACCAAGAACAAAGAATTGGTGACGACATGGGGGCTGATGCGATGAAGTAGTAGCAAGTTTTTCAGGGGATCAAGCGTGTCCGGGATGGGTTGGTTGTTTTCGAGTTTTCTTCTGTGTAGGAGAATGGACATAGCATATTGGATTGCAATAGTATTAATTTTAGTGAAGGTGTTTTTTATTGAGGTAATGGGAATTTTGAATGATTCTTCAAGGATTGTCATTGAGGGGATAAAGGTGGTGGCTCTTGCACCCGCGGTGATAACAATGAGGGGGTCTATTTTCCATCCAAGTGCTTGAATGTCATTGACGAGTGGTTGATATTTATTTATTTTGTTTGCAATAGCTTCCGGTGAGAATCTATCATTACAATATTTGAATTCAATAAATTGAATAGTGAGATTTGGGTCAAGGTGGGTCGGTGAGGGGTCATCATATGGTAGCCCTTTAACACATAAAATGTTGGGTTTAAACCTTGCATTACAATGACATCTCTGAGTATTGCATGAGCATGGTAAGAACCATGGGGGAACCATGTTGTCTTGCGGGTTGTTGTTGAAGGTGCCGACATTCATAAGAATGAAGCAATGAGATTTGTTTGAGGACACAATTAATTTGCAAATTGCCCATACCACTTTGATGTGGCGTTTGACAATTAGGGCGTGTATGTGAGGGTTGTGGCATAAGGCGAGCATATTGTTGTCAATCCCCTCAAGGCTTGAGAGAAGCACAACCTTAAGAATGGGAGAACATCAAGGGACCTGGTGGATAGTTAACCTCTAGGAGATCTCTGTGTCGCATTGGATAGTGTGGGCTTCTTGAAGTGAGGTGCAAGATTGCTTATACCATCATCTAAAACATCAAATTGATAGCTCACCACTAGATTTTTTCACAACTATTTCAATAATGCATTATTACATTCTTAATAGTGTTCTACAAATTATTTGTTACAATAGATCTACAATGAAAAAAATAAAACAATAGAATTACAATGAAAATATAAAAATAAGATTGTACAAATGACTTTTGTATAATTTGTTTGATCTATAATATGATAGATTTTTATGATTGAGAAATCAATCATATAAAAGAGAAGTTGCTTGTCTTGTATGATGGTTTTCCAATGAAGTATGTAATGTGAGACAAACAACTCTCCACTCTTGCTTTCATGGTTAGCTCATTTTTGGTATGATATTAAAATTGACAAAACTCAGACTACCGCATAACCAAGGTCCACGGTTACAAATGAAATTGCAGCGTTTTCTTGGGCAAGGGGGAATGAACCTCCTCGTTTCCTCTTAGGGGATGGATGAGGTCATCGCAGTTCAAGTTTACTTCTCTATTCTTAAAAGTCCATTTCCATGCCTATTTTTGCAACCCCGTTCAAATCCAAAATCCTAAATAGCATCAATAAATTATAATTCTAAATCCCTAACCTAACCCTTCAATCCTATATCCAAATTCCTAAAACCTAGTGGGTTAGAAAACATGCCGGAGGCTTCCATCCATCCTCTTCCATCCCCTCGAAAAGCAACTAGGAGGTCATTTCCTCATGGCTGCTCTCCACCCCCAGCTTGGCTTGAAATTTATTGCTATTTACCTCATTACATAACACATATTGAATTTTAACTTGTTTACATTTAGAGTGAGGTAAGTAACTCAAAATGTCAAGCCACACCTAGTACTCTACTTCAGGGTCACTTTTGTGCATAATCAACAGAGAATGTCCAAATTTTTTGGAAAATTGAAGAGATTTTTCAAGGTCATACTTGTGTTATGCCAAGATGATACCCATATTATGCCAAGGTTACTCCCATATAGTGCCAATGTAATACCCATATGATGCCAAGATGATAGCCATTAGTCCAAAACCAACCTTTGAAAAAAATATGAATATTTGGCAGAGGTATGCCAAATTTGCCAAATCATTGTAGTGGCCAATTTTTTTTTTAAAATGTACAATTATAGGCCACATTAATCATGTTCCAAAACCAAAATTGACCTGGTCCACATCGTTCACCCACACTACCAATGCATCTATATTATATAACATTATATGGAGAACATTTGGATATTACATGTAGTTACTTGTTTGAGCACATGTATTTGATAACCATGTATACACCCACCTACATGTATATGTGGTGTAATTCAATACCCATGGCATGACCTCGACGGCTTCACTATACATAAACGCGGTGAACCACAAATCCCACTACACACATACTTTAACCGAGCCACAAACGATACATGCCTCAAAAATCTAGGAAACAACAAAATCCTAGGACCAGACCGCATTTCAAACTCCATATTAAAACTATTGCCCCAAAATTCCACGTACTTCTCACGCTATTTTTCTCTCGTTGCTACAAACAAAAATAAATCCTAGCTTCATGGAAAATTAGTTCTCCAATATTACTATACAAAAATGTGATCCCTCAATGCTTCCCAACCACAGACCAATTGCCTTAGCCAACACTATCTATATACTCTTCACAAGCACATTCACATCCATATTATCCTCGTATAGAAGACAACATCAAATCTTACACAATAGCCAAGAAGGCTTTTGTGCGGAAAGAAGTACCGGTAGACAACTCCAAACCATAATAGCCCCACTTGAAGACGCACGATTTATAAACCAAGACATATGATTTTATATATTTTGACTTCAAAAATGCATTTGGCTCCATTGACCATGCAAGATTACTAGCAATTATGTCTCACCTCGGATACCCCACAGATGCAGTTGCACTAGTTGGAAACGCCTACTCTCACTTGTCCACCTCATATGTTGGAGAATATTTCGGAACAACACGTCCCATCTCCATACAACGTGGAACTATACAAGGGGATACATTAAGTCCATATTTATCCATTATTTTCTTAGAACCACTAATAAAAGGTGGATGCAAAGAGGAAATAATGGCTACACCTTTGGAACATCACAAGTCACCATTAACTCGGCCGCTTACGTTGACGACCTTGCTGCTATATCCGATAAACTCAAATCACTACAAATCCAACTCAATAAAATTGACAAATTCTGCGGTTAGTCCGGTATGGATGTTGGCACCCAAAAATGTGCTGCCACGGGATGTCCAAACAAATCAAAATGAACCCCACCGCATTCAAAGCACTTATGCAAACCGCCAACATCAAATACCGTAACCAACCCATCCCTACAGTACATCAAAAGGAACCATACATGTATCTTGGCACAACCTTGTCTCCTCACTAAAATAGAAGATATAAATTCACACCACTACCACAAAACTTACTAAACAATGCAAAGAACTAATAACATGCCCGGCCACTCTGGAACAAAAAATAAAAATGGTAGACACAGTACTTAGAACAGGAGTGGTGTATAATTTCCACGCAGTCCCATATTCCATGCCTGCTATCAAAAATTGGACAAAAAATCATAGCCATACGAAAATCCATTTGTGGCCTCCTCAAATGTATGTCAAATGTTTAAACCAATTCCCCCAAAATTTATTTGGACTAGAATTTTTTTCCTTTAAAAATGCTTACCTTAGATGTATAGAGAACAACTTCAAAATGCACACAACGACAAAGGTAGTTATGGCAAGATCTACAATAGACTCACCCATTCTATCCTTGCCAAATACGGTGGTGCTAAAATCAATACTAGAATAAACAACGCCAATTGCATAAGATCACCAACCACCCAAACATTTTTTCTACTAGAATTAAAAGCAAAAATTTACCTAAAGAACACACTTACGGTTTTCCTCTCAAAACCCTCATGTTTGGAACAAGTGTGGCTACAAGAAATCCAAATGACACAAGAATTAACCAACACCTCTCTCAAAAACTCTTACAAATTTTTTTTTCAATGAATATTACCGACTTAAAACAAATTACATTACCAAATGGAACACACATTTTGAACCAAAACAATTTCAAAACATTCTTGCTACACCATCCAAATTAGTAAAAAACGCTTTAGTACTGCCCAACATCTATTTTGATACCTTCCATGCCTCAATACATGTGCATCACTATGCCCTACACATCCAAACCCTTACACACCTAGAGGTGCATATGTCCTCACCAACAATAACATCCACCCTAGAAACAACCCCCCAACAACTCACCCCCCCACCCATCGCACCCTTCTTTTCCTCCCTCTGCTCCACGCATCTTTAAAAACCCGGACTCTACGTATCACATAAATCTCATCCGTGACCATAAACATAGAAAACATATTGACTCAAACAAAATTAGAAAGAATGATACCAAATATCTATGCCAATGGCAACACAATAACAATACCTACAACAAATGGTTACCTCAACAAAACCTCTTTCCATGGCATGACCATCATCATTCCCCTCCTCAATATACACACAACAGAATGCAACCCGAAAAAGACATTCTTACATCAAGCAATACAATTTAAAATTAATGTGACCACGCACACATATACGAAGACAAATGGGAGACATCTAATCACTATTCCCCCCACTATACTCCAATGGCTTTGGAACCAATACCATAAGAAATTACAAACTTCCACAAATATAGAACCAACAACCCAACCATTTGAAATCAAAATAGTCTAGCTATTCCAAAGATATAAATATCGCATTCCAAAAAATGACCCTCTTAAACTCGCACAATACACAGTACCCACGCCGATTCTAAACTCACTAATCTCATCCTTCAACATCCAACACTTGTACTTATCATCCCCCCTCACATGCCCCATCCAACTCACTAAAATTCCATTCACCCTTTGAAAGAGAAAAAATCTTTGGCCCACTAGGAAACGCCTTTGCCCACAAATGGATTGAAAATGGCATTGCTCACCCCCACAATGTAAAAGAAACGCAACAAGCAATACATTGGGCAAGACTTGCGGCCAAAAATGACCCCAAATTTTCCTCCATCCTTATTATTACATCAGACAATAGTTGGTACCAAAACTTCAATCCACATTTAGGCCTATTCTCGGGTTCTCACATCATCGCATAATGTGAAGCAAACTTGGTACCATACGAAGAATCCACGTTACCACCTGAACTAAGAAATAAACCTAGGCTCGAGCCATCTACCATACAAATACTATGCATACACCACCAAAATAATAATATTGGCACCGCAAAACAACTTGCTAGAGTCACCTCCATAACAAATAACCTCAACATATTCCGACTGTATACAAAAATAGCTCCACCTACATCTCCTCAAACTCCAGTGAATCGTAACAAAAAATGGGCCAAACTTAGATAAACCGACACCACACAAACCCACCTCCCCACATATTGTAACCATATCTCCTTAAAATTTGCCCCCGCATACAACTACTATAGATATGGTTACTTCAAAGAACCAACAAAAGTCAGCTTGGGACATTGGCATAAAGAAAAAGCTGGATATGGCATATACAACTCAACCAAAGAAACAAAAGTATCCAAAAAACTCCATGGACTCTAAATTATCTTTAGAGCAGAAATGATGGCCCTCCATAAAGCCCTCAAAATAATCACTGCACAATATGTTAATGAACCCCCACATATCTTTACATATTGTATAAACGTATTGTATCTATTAAACACACAAATTACACACCCTACTCTTCACAATAACCACTCCGACCAAGCAATACTAACATTTATGGTCCAAATGCTTCGACGCCGTACACAAACTACAACCCTCTGTAAAGTTAGAGCACATGCCAATATAGAAGGACACGAACATTCGGATAAACTAGCCAAAGAAGGACTAGAGAAATCCCATAGAAATGCCAAACATCCACATGAACATGCCCACGCTACCCTATACTACTACCAAAGAGATAATTGGTCCTCTATGTAAGAGCCCTGTACAATGGCCCCATCAGATTTCTAGATAAATATCTCAAAAAACAAGATCAAACTAACAACTTCGCCTTAATCTCAAAAAGTTTTCATAACATAGACAAATGGACTGGTAACAACAACATTGATAACGAACTCTCTACAAAATTTTGGACAAACCCTACGATTACATAGTTACAAAAAACATGCTTTATCAAATTTTATACTGGACAATTTATGGGAAATGCCTGCAAACAACCCTTCTTTGGAACAAAATGATTTCCATCCATAACATGCCAAATATGCACCTCCACGGACACAGATACATGGCTACACGTACTACTCAAATGCCAAAACCACCACATACATCCCCTAATTGTCAAAGCCTCGATTAGGCAATCCTTGCACCACGCCACAACCACAATTGTCAGATGATTGGTCGTCAGCTAGTTGTGAGATGCAATGATGACTTTGAAGGATATAAGTGAAGCAAAAATGACGCACCAAAAAGCCTTTAATGTAGCGTTGAATTGTATATTTGAAGAGACAAACGCCACTTTTCTACTTTTGCAGGTTGCTAGCGGGGAGCCATTTTCAGCTTTGGAGATCCGATGCCGTTTGAGACCCTCTTCCGGTGACGGTTGTCTTCACTACTAGCGATGCTCTAACACTAAATCCCATAGTTAGTATAGTATTCTCCACCTCAGACTAAAGAGTTGAACTCTTAGAATTTTCTTGATAAAAAGCAATTGACTTTGTGCGGACGCCGATCTCAAATTCAAGGAAGGGAATGAAAATACGTAGACTGAATCAGCATGTGACTGGTGGAAGCCTGTAAAATGTGATACTTATGCACCTCAAACCCTAAATTCCAAGTGTTGTGATTAAGAGCTGGCGCTAGTACTCATTGGTTGTATAGTAACCGATGAGTAGCATCACTAGCACAAATGGTGTTGGTTTTTGACACTCTAAATTCCACTCCATTCCACTCTTTCACAAGAGTTAGACACATATTTCAAATTATTTCAACACTTCGCCAAAGGGTGTGTTGAAAACAACTCCATGTGTATTGGTGCGTCGGCTATGAGCAAGTTATCATACACGTGGTTACCATACGCATGGTCTGGTTCGGCATCTCCCTACGGAATTAATAATTTTTCCAAATCACAATGGTTCATACACAATGGATATCACCTAAGGTATTGCATGGTTATCACACACACACACATACACACACACACACACATATATATATATATATATATATATATATATATATATATATATATATATATATATATATATATATATATATATATATATATTAGATGGGTATCACCTATGTATGATGCACGCATTACATGGGTACCGCCTAGACAAATCTCTTGAATTTTCTAGACTTTTTGGACATTCTCCATTGTGAATTAATTATGTACGACACTGAACAACGCGTGGGGTATCTCATATATAATCTTCAAGAAATTAAACAAATCTCCCAAGTTAGTATGTTTACAGCAAATGTGTCAACTTGTCCTTAGTTTGCAACATTATATCTCCACTCATCCAAAACTTAGGCCAACATTCTAGTTGAAGCGGTTCACCCAAATCCTCATCGAGGCAGGGTTGTCTACATGATTTCTACTAGTGCATCTCCGGGGAAATTTGGTAGATCCTTACACACTTTCTGCAACATGAATATTTATGCAAAGGAGCCATCATTTCTCCTTCACAGGTGGTAGGCAGAATCGGTTCAAACACCCAAATTCACATGATCTGCCTGAGGATTCAACAAGGCACTCTCCAAAGTGCAACACTGCTTCCGCAGCATCCTCCATTACGAGCTGTAGAAGTCCAGATCTCTACCAGTGCATCTCCAGCGATGGTTATACCCAAAGTGCTACACATGACTACTGCAACATGATACATCTACTCGAAGCGCTACCGGTTTACTTTAAAGGTGAGAGGCGGAATCGGTTTTCATGATCTGCCTGAGGACTGAACAAGTTACCATACAAGTGCAACACTGCTTCCGCAGCATCCTCGATCACTTCTATGAGAGTATGATCTAATGAAAGAGTTGCCATTCTACTCACAAGCGAGAGGTAGAAGCGGTTCCGCATCATCTGCTTGAGGACAAGACGTGACTCTCGATGTGGAGAACTGCTTCCGCAGCATGAGCGCCCACTGCAACCACGGGTGACTCCGGATCCACATCACCAGCGGCGAGAACGAGCGGACACACAGCGGAAAGATTTTCACCCTCCGCCTCCGCCGCCGCCGATCCGCCTGCCGCAGCGTCCTGAATATCAGCATCTGCGCGCGCGCGTGCCGCCGCTCCGCCTCTGTGGGCTCCGCCTCGAAGTCGCCGAAGTGGGCGCGCGTGCGGTCCGGTTTCGGCCTCTTCTTCTTCTTCTTCGTCTTTGTTCGGGGAGCTTCTCGTGCGATCTGGGCCAGGTCTAGGCTTTGGATGGCGAGGATCTTCTTCGTGAACGCGCGGCGCTCGGCATCGACGTCGGGTTCTGCTTCTGGTTTGATCATCATGCATGCCGCCATCTGATGGAGCTCTTGATCAGTGGCTTGTGATCCTAGCGTGGATGTGTGGTATGGTTTGAAACTCTAGATCGACTCATTCTGGCCTAGTGCATGACTGGAGTGGATCTGTCGCCCGACTTGGATTAACTAGCTAGCAAACTTTGTGATCAGTATCGATGAACTACACAGAAGAGGACTGACTCCTCACACACAAGCCGATTGCTTCACTAGAACAAAGAATAAAATTACACTAGAATTACATTAGACTGTTTCGATTCTAGAAGAAACTGGGGATCAGTGATCAGTTCACGAGGTGGCTTGGAGATCAGAGCGCTGCAACCTCTCAGTCTTGAATGCTGCAACGAGTTCTCACGTGCACATGAATCAGTGACTTGTGTACTGGAACTATTTACAACACGCACTTGAATTAGTCAAAACTACTGCCATTGTTACCTGGAGTTTGGGATCAGGAATCAGTTCGCTGGATGGGCTCAAGTGAGTGCTTCTACATATATGCTACCTTCACTTGAATGTACGGAGATCTCACGTGCACACAAATCAACTGCTAGCGTACTGGAACTGGTAAAGAAACCCTCTTGAATTAGTGAGACGGTTAGTACTAGCAAACACAAAATATTGTAGCCTTTCGTGATCATTTCTACATTGATGCTATGTTCACATAAAAGAACTGTTTCTCTCGCACACGAGTCGGTTGCTTGACTGGAACTATTAAGAACACGCCGCTTAAGTGAATCACTAGACTGTTATGTTTCCTGAAGAAACTAGCAACAGAAATGGCTTTTTGAGCGAAGAAAGTACTAGTACATTGATGCTACCTTCGCTTGAATGATCGACTCAGGGCTCTCACACACAAGGAGAGATCATATATGAGTTATTTGCAACATTGGCATTTTGGGAGTAGCATGTTTCATTTTGTCTACCGTGAACGTGTAACTGGTGCTGAGGTGATGATTATCTGCGGACTGTGTAATCGATGGAGGGATTCAAGGATTGAATTGAACATTCGGCTAGATTCCATTGAGAAGGTGACAAGGAAAACTTGGAATCAAATGGCCATGGGCAAGTATTTTTGCTGGATTTGGGGAGGATTGCAAGTGCTGCAAAGCTTTTGTTTTGGATTTGGTTTGATTTGCTTGTTATAATTTAACCCTTTAACGCCTATTTTGGTGCTTTTGGTGCTTCTAACTCTTTCCACAATTAGTCGTTGTCTTTCATGTAGTTTGAACTCATTTTGAGCTTTGCAACGGATCTCTCCAATCTCCAATCCATGCATGCATTTGCAGACTACAGTGATTTCCGTGAAGTGGGGTTGTGTTGAAATATACCCGTTGTGTAGATTATGTTCTGCCTAATCTATTACAATCGTAGATTCTCTAAGGCTCTCATGGTCCACTACGGTGGTAAAGGGTTAACTCCTAAACGACCAAGATGTTTTAGAGGAATCTCTATTACATTGATTATAGACTATCAAGATGAACTTTTAGAGAATGTAACCTGTAGAATCTTCTATTAAATCTAATTTTGAAGTACAATTCTGGGCTTCAAATTGTAAGATTTAAAATAGACTTCTTTATGAATTTATCATATTTCTTTTGGCTACAATCCACCGCACGGATATGAAGATTATAGGGTTTGAAGTCAAGGAAACAAGTTTGCAAGGAGTGGAGGTTCTTAAATTGCCAATTCAAATTTTAATTTGATTTGTTTAAGAATGAGAATTCAAATGGTGTTTAAGAAGTTTTTCCCCACCTATTGTCCTTAAAAAAATAAAAGTGAAAACTATGAAGATCTCTAGGTTTTATGTAGAAAAGAAGGTCTTTGGTACCTTGAGCAACAATGTGTGAAAATGTTTGACTTGAGTTAAAATGTTATTTTACACTAAAGAAAAGGTTTTTTTTGCATCTTCAAAGAAAGTTGTATTTTCTACATGTATGAAAAAATCTCAATTTCAATAAAAACTTCTAGCAAAAGTTTTGGAGCTACCAGGAGTCCCCAAGTTAACTTTGAAGGCTAATAACTTTCAAATAATAAATCCTAAAAAATTAAATTAAATTTCTACAAAGCTCATATGAGAGGCAATCAATAATATAAAAAATAAAATAAAATAAAAAATAAAAGTTTGAATTTTAGGAACCTGCTCAAAATGCAAATAGCCCCCTGAGGGTTAAATAGGCTCTTAGGGGTTAATGGCATACATGGATGTATTGTACTATACAATTGTTTGTAAAGTTAGCCTCTATTCCAAGTTGTTATTCCTCCTCTTGGTCTAAAATTATAGCATGAATAATGTGGCGCGGACATGATATCCCCCACCCTCGGACTTACCCGAGGTGGGCCCCATCTTAATCGCATGGGGTCACATTTCTGGCCCTCTTATTTTGGGAGGTCCAGAGGCTTTTTTTGGATTTTTTTAACAAATTTGGAGCCCACGGCTATTTTTTATCCTTGAGGTCCCTCCTTTGCTATAAATAGGTCCACGTCCAAAAACAAAATAGGGGTCAGGTTTGGCCCCACCACTTGTGACCCCACGCTGTAAGTCCGAGCGTGGAGGATATCCTGTCAAATTGGAATAATGTTATTAGTTTTGTCTTGGTTTTGGAGAATACAAACTTGGGAATGGGATAACATTTGGGGGCTTCTGAATAGTAAAGAAGTTTGTTGAGCTAAATCAATTGCGCTGGATTTGCCTAAATACCCCGGTCGAGCATTGCACCAAGCCTTAGGCTTCGAAGGGTGGGGGAGGGTAGGGACAAAACTGGCACCTATTTTTATGTTGGAGGGGGGCCACTCAGGGTAACTTAGCGCCGTAGGCCCCAATTTTGAAAAAAAAACCAAAAAATGCCTCTAGGACCTTAAAACGGGCAGGGCTAGAAAAATGGACCAACCCGAGGCTGAGGTTTGGTGCAACGCTCGACCAGGGTCAATAAAGTGATCCAATTGCACTAGCAATTATGGAGAGGTGTGCACTGTGGACAAAATTTATCCCCTATTTTTTGGTCAGGTGGAGCCCCTTATAACAATAAAACCCCCATTGTTGTTTAAATGACTATGGTGGGGCCTCCTTGGGTAATTTGGGACAACATGCTCCAATGTGGCATAAAATTTATCAAGAAAGCCTCTGGACCCCCATATGGAAAAAGTTATGCCACCCAGATTACTTTTTGTGGGATGGGAAGAAGTTCGGAAATTTTCAAAATTACTCAAAAAAATTGAGATATTTTATACAACTAATCAATGTCACTACCTTTAAAGGTTTACTAAGAACAATTATTATTTTATGCAAAATTTCCACACCAAGACGTGTGATATAAGTGTCCACGCACCATGCAAAAACAACTTTCATTCTTTGACATAAATATACACGAATTTTAAGATTTTGCACTTTTCATTTTCTTTTTTTATATCTCAAGAAGACATGATAAATTTAACGTTCCCCATTTGGATTAAGACTTTACAAGAAACTAAAATTGTGAGAGAATAAAACGTATTTTGTGTGATTTTGGACCCCTTTTTATTGCACGGTTGTTTTGAATATGTTAAACACCTTTAAACACCTAATGCTCTTCCAAATAGTACCTTACAAATATGCTTACATCACATATATTGTGATGGTAAAGAGTGGCAACTTTGCATAGTGTAAAAACACCATTTTATAAAAATAAAGTAAAGCGTTGACCTCGTAAAATCACAATGCAAAAAGATTGTCGAATCTATCTTAAATGCTATAATCTTAGGGTGCAAAAAGATTGTTGAATTTGTGTGAAATGCTATAATCTTTCAATCTATGAAGTCAAAAATTTCATTCAAAAATAGAATATGTCTTGATAGTAGAACATAAGAGGATCTCACGATTTGAATAGGAATGGGATCATTATTTGTGTATTGTGTTATATTGGCAATTTTAACAAACTATAGTTTTGAAGTTCTTTTTCCATAAAATTCATAGTCGTTGTCCTTTAGGGGTTAGACCTCTGTTTTCATTTATTTATTTATAAGACTCTAAAACTAATTTGAGAGATTTACACAGTTACATGCATTTACTCCACCTTTACAAACATAAATATTCAACTTTCTGAAGTTGACCAAGAGTAAATTAAGGTGTCAAGATTTTGGAGGATTTTAGAATTCTCAAGCCTACAATCTGGTAGTTCAAGGTACTAAGCTTGAAACAATCTCATTTTGATCCCTTGAATCTTGCTCACTTGATTATGCACCTTGGTATATTCCCTGCACAATATACTAGTATTCAACCAAGGATAAGAATTAGCCCACATCAACTTTCGTTATGCTGAGTCCTATTATAATATGGGATATACCTGTTAGTGGCCTCAAGAGGATGACATAATGAAGTTCTAATTGATGATTTCTATGGCTAATCTCTTCACTTGTGCAAATTTTTAATATATATTTTATTACGACTAGTCTAATACAGTTGCTGATTTCTGGAAGGACGTTTGTGGTTAGGTACAATTCTGACTATCTATGGATTTTTATTTCTTTATTTGATTTTTTTCCATAATCCTGGAGTATTGGTCAAGGATTTTTTAGGGGCTAAGAGCATCACCACTCCTGGCGTGGAATTTTCCACGCTAGGACGGAAAAAAAAATTCACGCCAGGAGTGGTTTAGGGTTTGGTGCTTGCTTGGCTCCACCCCAAACTCCAAAAAAATTTACCCAAAAAAATGCTTTGACCTTTTACCTCCGGCCACCAATGACACGGCGCCATGTGTCGACATCAATGACATGGCGCCACGTGTCGCGAGGGTATGGGTGTGTCACCAACATCAAAAAATGGTGCACTCCCCCCATCCAAGGAGATTTTGGTGTGCCATGCACCAAAACTTCTAAATTTTTATAAAGTTTCCCCGTTTTGAGGTGATGGGTGCGACTTTTTGACCTCACAAAACTCCAATTTGGTGGTTCTCCGTCTTGGGGTGGAGATGCTCTAAGCACTTCAAGGAAGATAAATCGTAACCCCTTCATAATTTTCCCTTCAGTATGTAGAGTATAGGGATGCAACCAATCTCGAATTTTTACATATCTTGAACAATGAATGCATATTTCATCAATCATAATTCTCCTAACACGCAAAATAAAAGAGTCTTACTGGTATCCCTGGAGGTATTTCACACACTTTGCCATGAGAGAATTCTCTCTAGTCTATGGATGTTGGACTTCGTTCTCGGCCAAAGTTTGTGAAGTGCCGCCAAATATTCCTAATATCTCAGAGTTCGACCACTAGTACAATTGGAGCTGTTTTCCACACTCTAAATTCAACTCTTCTTTGGCACTTTAATCAACTGTATTAATGACACCACACACAACAGTGTAAGTGACACTTTTATTAACGAATCTCTGGGGTGTAAAAAACAGCCCAATTGGTACTAGCAACGATATATTGTAAATTTGGGTGTATTTCACAAACTGTGGCGTCCAGAAAATCTGTGAAGTCTTTGAGCGCTAGGTAGTTTTCTCCGCCAAAGTTTGTGAAATGCCCCCAAAATTCCCAATATCTTGATTAGTGGACCACCTAAAATTGAAGTACCGCCAATTAACTTCAAATCGTGAAGGCTTTTAAAAAAATTCCCTTTAGTATGTTGAGTTTGGGATGCAACCAGTCTCAAATTTTGGCGGTACTTATATTTTGAACAATGAATGCATATTTTATCAATCATGATTTCATCATTTGATATTTGTCCATATTTGGCAATGAGAAGACATTCATAATTTATTAACCAAGTTGCATCTGATATGCATGCCAAAAGAATCAGATTACAACTTGGTTTATGTGTTTCCACCTTCGAGGCTGAGCCATTCAAGCAACTTCTCATTCCCCAATTGGATTCTGCGTTCTCCATTTCGACTCAAGTTCTCTGAGACAAAGCAAAGACATCAATGCTAAGTCAATGACGTACCCAAAACCTAAGATCAACTTCAAAACTGTGGGCAACCAGCAACTTCAGTAAAATAAAGTCTCCTACTGCAAACTCTGGAGGCATTTCACAAACTTTTGACACCTGAGAAATCTCTCAAGTCTATGGATGTCAGCTCATAACCAAGCCTCTTAACACGGAAGAACTGGGCACAGAGTTTCTGAGCAGTTTTATTCAGTACTTATGAGCCACTACAGCAAGAAGCCAAGTTACGACTCATAATACTTCTCCTGATTCATCCATCAGGCTACCGCTACTGGCGCTGAAACCTTACTGTTGATGCAACTAACATAATATCGACCAAAACATCACCACTTGCAATATTAACATGTCTCAAGCTGCACCTGGCGCCAAATGCGACAACATAACGGTCACAAACACAACACATATTCTGTTTAAAAGACTCCAACAGACTGTTCTATTGATTTCTTCACCCTTCAACTCCTTCAAGCGTCTCAGCTACCTGGAATTCACAAACCAATTGCCAGTCAATATCCAGAGCAAATTATGGAGATCATATTCATTGCTTTAAATTTGAGGTTGAAGGTGGGTTCAAATACACAACATATCCATGTTTAGAGAGGAGCTGCTAGAATTAGTAGAAACTCATGTAATAGGTAGGAGAAGCTGCTAATGTAGGGAATAACTCTATGAAGTAGGGACATCAACAGGGAAATTTGGATGACTTCATGAAATTTGCTAAGCTATTGGTACAAGTTCAGTCCATCCAAAAATGACACACAAAAAGTGATCAAATGTTAACCGTAGCTTACCACAGGTTCGTGAATTTGAACCCAAGTCCAGGCTCCATGTTGCACATCTACCAATGCTTTGGAGGAGGCTTGTGGTACTTGGGAGGAAACTTCTCGTACTTGGGAGAGATCTTTCGACTCCAAACACCTTCTCAAGAGCCCTATGAAGACTCCTTGCCTCCAGAAGCTCCATCTCCATTTGTTGGACATCCCGGGTCACATCGCGGGAGAATTTGGCTATGTTCTCTACGAGTGTGAGGTTTTTGGATGGCCGCGGTGGTGGTGGTTTTTTCTTGGTGAGATCTAGATGACCTACACTCGTTCAAGAGTGACTAAGATGGTGACTCCTCTCGTGGGGTTGCTGGTAACGCCAACCGTAGCTCAGCATGTTGGAGAAAGGTCTGAGGAGCATGGTCCTAGGGAGCCATCCCTTGTCTTTAAATTCTCTTCTCTTTCGGTTCGAGACAGTCATAATACTCATACAAGTGCATGAGGTATGGAGTCAAGAAGGTCTTGGAACATGCACCTTGTTGAATTGCTCGGAGCTGTGGTGAAATTGCCTATTCCAACAAAAACCCCGAGTCCGGGAAGGAATCCTCGAAGAATGCCTGTATGTAGGTGGTAGCTAGCCGCGCTGTGATTCTTTCACGTCGGTTGTGGTGGAAGATTGGGTTTAAAAACTCAACCACCCTTCTCAACCGGTTGTTCGTGAATTGATCACTCCAGTAGCACTCCGATACATTGTAAAAGTTTGATAAGTGCTTATCGAGCTACTCCCGGTTGACCCCGGGTATCCATCCTTCCTCTTCTTGAAAAAAATACACCTTACGCCATACTTCGGTGGTCCATGTCTGGAATTAGCTCGATAGACTTCCCGGGATGTTCCGAAAGGTAACAACTCTGTAGCCGCATATTCCTTCTGGAAGACCCACGGTTTCTAGTATAATCCCATGCAACATATCTGGGTGAGGTTTTCCTCCAATTCTCCCACTTATTTGAACCAATCTTAGAAAGCTTCAATGTCCCCGGTGGAGTTATGTTGTCCGGGATGGACTAACTCCGGGATGTGCGTGTACTTCCACCAATCACCCTACCAACTTATCACAATTTCCGATCTGGCCCAAAAAACAAAAGCATACCGGGCAACCGGTATACTTTCTTTGGAACACTTTTCTAGATTAACGTGGATGTAGGCATCTCACGTATCTAGTGACACGACTAACGGAACAACATCACAATTGACCACTTCAAGCAAAAAGAGATGACTTAGGAGAACAAGAATTTTTTAAGGGGGTTTTTTGGGTGACCGAAGAGACCGGCAAAAAGATGGAAAATTTAGGCAAGACCTAGAGAAAGGGGAAGAATAGGGTAAACATAAAAGAAAACTTGCCACAAGGCCGGGATAATGGAAAACAATTGATGGGACAAAACGTAGACGCTCAAGTATCAAGAACTCAAGATTTAGGACAAATGAGGTCTAAGTAGAGTCTACCGGGAGAATTTTCCCTAGAATGGATAGAAGGCAACCGGAATTTACCCCGGAAAAAGAAAATGAGAAGAGGTCTAACAAACTAGGAAGTTGTACAAACAAGAGAAACCCATCAATTGACAAAAGCCACCTTGTTCACAATTCTTGCCACCTCCTTGTTGCACCCGCAACCTCTTTGAAATTGTGGTTTAGTCTCTAAATCTTCTCGCCGCGGTTGTGAATCTCCTTCCACCACCTCTACAAATCCTAGGTTGCAACTCTCCTCCTCTTCCTCCCTTTTTTTTTTGCACGTTGTTGTGCTCCTTCTCTTCTCCTCGCCGTGGACCGTGGTTTGCTCATGATCTTCTCCTTGCCGTGAGGTCTGCTTGTGATCTTTTCCTCGCCGTCGTCTACTCGTGATCTTCTCCTTGTCGTGAGGTCCGCACGTGATCTTCTCCTTGCCGTGAGGTCTGCTCGTGATCTTCTCCTTGCCGTGGTCTGCTCGTGATCTTCTCCTCGCCGTGGTCTGCTCGTGATCTTCTCCTCGCCGTGAGGTCTGCTCGTGATCTTCTCCTTGCCGTGTGCTTCTATTTATAATATCGTATTCGTGATACCCTGTTCGTGATACCCAAGTACTGCCGGTACTAGATGATATCCGTCTCTGACTGATATCTGGGTTGTGCCCGGGTATCAGCTGTTGAAGTATGTAATCTTTTAATTTTTAATTTTCTTTTACTTTTATAAAAGTATATTTCTTATTCTTACAAATAAGAATTTAGGACTCTATTAACCATTACTAAAAGGAAAAATCCTAAATACTTAGACTAATAAATATTCTATTAATTTAATGAAAAATTAGATAGCTAATTTAGCCCTAAATGGTGATTTGAGCTTTTGTCCCAAAGACTCTCCCAGTGATCCTCCCGTTTGGGCACTCTCTTTAAGTTTTTTCGGGCACCAAACTTGATTGTTTAAGGCTAGGTTTTATCACCACTATAACACTAATTAACTAGATAAGCTTTCACTTACTTTCACTAATTACTATACAACCTACTTCTATTTAATACTAACTACTTTGTTGGTTATATAAACTAAAAATCACAATTTTAGCTAATTTTTTTGATATGGGCAACTAAGTGGGAGTTTCAAACTCCCACAGTTACCAAGGATGATGAACCACCATTGGCAGTGGTGAACCGTATTGGTTTCACTCGGGTGCATTTCCCTATTAATGTGCTATCCAGGGTCTTTTACCTTTAGGACACGTGGTCCGGGCATGGTTTGGGATTCTTCTTTTCAAACTTATGAAGAGCCATCTGCCAATGAGAGAGAGCGAGTGATGGACTTTTTGACGCGCACCGTCGCCGCACCGAATCTCTTTGAGGGCCAACGTCATTATTTTTTGGATCAAGCCATTGACATCAACATCCTTGTTTGGGTATGTGGCCTCTGTTTCGCCATTCACCGCCGTTTGAGTGACCATCCCCGCGTCCTGAGAGCAGACTCTGATAGTCAGGAGGCAACGATGCCACATCTCACAGAGATCGAGGAAGCGGAGTTGTTTTTTGTTTGAAGAGGCATGCAGTTGAGGAGTTTTGTGCTCAGCGTGTCTTTGCAGCCTTAGCCGAGGATTTTGGTCGAGAGGATGCCCGGGATATCTTTGCGCGATTTTATCATCACGACCCACAATTTTCTGTGGATCCCATGAGTGAGGAGTTTGGGGGCATCAATGGCATCTTTGCTACTAAGTAGTAATTACCGGCCGTGCCGGTACGCGGTGAGTCTTCTACGTTGGAGAAGGAGACCACGGAGTTTCATGATTGGCTTTTGGATTTGAGGCCACATCTTATCGGTGGCGAGGCAAGGAGCATACAAGCGTTTAGACGTTTGTACCGTAGTTGTTTTGCCTTTAGTCTCCATGATTTGGAGGGCTACAGAGGCGAACCGATACACATCAAGTTGGAAGACGACCACCAGATCTTTCAGCGATCGTAGAAGCTCAGTCTTTCTGAAAAAGTTGAGGTTCAGACTCGTTGTCAAGAGTTGTTGGCCGCCAGCTTGAATGAGCTCTCTTACGGCAAGTACGCTTATGCCACGGTTATGCCATCGAAGAAAGAAATCTTTGGCAACTGGACGAAGAAGCGGATGTGTGGAGATTAAAGGCCGATCAATCGCAAGACTAAGTGAGACCGATATCCCATGCCCACGCCAGAAGAGTTGTTTGATGCAGTGGGCCACGCTAGTTATTTAATACTCTAGATTTGCAATCTGGTTACCACTAGTTACCATTGATGGTGGATGACCGGGTGTTGCAAGTTGTCGGGTCAATTTCCTCCGGAATGCACTCAATTGTCACTAAATGCTTCCAAAGTAAACTGCTCCGGTTTCGTTCCCACAGAGACCTACTATTCGTCTCAGAATATCCAACAAAAACTAAAACTACCAATCACTCTTCCATAGGTTAACTGTTCTATTCATTCGTTTCATACCGATCCGGATCCTTCCGAATTCCGGAGATCTTACAATGACTTTTAGAACTAGTTTCCGGACAGCTGGAGGGTAGTTTGATTTATCTCTGTTCCTCCTCAGAGAGTCTTCCGGAAGGTTTAACGAGTGACCGGAAGGCCATTGATCATGTTTTGTGTAAGTGGCTCGATTCTCCACTGTCTTGTGACTTAAAGTGGCTAGACACCCACTGCCCCGAAACTTATAGTGGTTGGACACCCACTCTCCCTACTCCGCTAACCGGTGATTGATTGTTGCGACTAGACCTATACTCTCACAACATCCAAATGGCTATCCGGACGCAATCAGACAACGGTAAGTCCGGACTATAATGATACTCCGGCAAGTATTGTTGTGATTCTCCGGAGCGAGTTTTATAGTTTACAAAGAGGACTCCTTCTAGACATACACATCAGGCTTTTTCCTATCGTGGGGGTAAACTCCGGCCTCAACCGGAATCTGGGTTCACATAGATCTTTTGTGCCCTAGAGATTACCACGAACACCTCTGCAGTTCATTTCTTCCGCTCCTGGCTTCTTCCGACCCTGGAGACTATGAGGAAGACCTCTGCAATACGCTTTCAGCTCTTCCGGGCGTTCTCCCAATGCAAGTCCCAACCGGTTCTCTCTAGAAAATAAGATATCACTTACTACGAAAGAACTCTTTCACAACAACACCCACCACAATGGATCCGTTCCTTACAAAGACAACACTCCACGCCACAATGACCAGGAAGAAAATCTAGTAGGAGGTTTGAAATGTATTCAACGTAAGAAAACAAGATGATGAGTTTCCTAAACTCATCTACTAAGTACTAACTAAGTTTCCTAATCTTGGTCTTACCCTATCCGGGAGAAATCCGGAAAGTCTTATCTTGACAGTAAAAAGGCCTTATCCCAAAAAATCCGGAAATCAAATCTTAGATCCAAAATTCTCAGGTCCGGAATTCGGACATCCGGAAATTTGCTGAAGTCCGGACATATTCCTTCTAACTTTAAGTCATTTACAAAATTCCTTAATCTCTTGGTTAAGTAGCCGGGTGCAACTCTGAGCTCCATCGTTAATCGCTACCGGACCTAGATCACTAAGATTTTCCTTACTCTAATCCTAGATCTAACTAAGGAGGTGATCCAACATTCTTGAATCTTTGGCTTGTACGCCTAGCAGACCCTTTCGCTCTGGCTTTGCCGGTCTTCTTCCCCTGGGGTGTCGAGGCTGCCGGTTGCCTCGGGGATCCGGATCCGGAAGGTGGTGCCACCATGCCGGTGTTCCCGCCGGTGGGACTGTTTCCATGGTGGAGTTCACCGCAGCAGCCTCCGGTCCTCCAACGAAGCCCTGGAAGCTTATGCTTGGGCTCGGAGGGTCCGTCACTAAACGTCGGATTGACGGAGGCGTCGACTTCAGGTAGCCCGATAAAGAAGGAGTTTCTTCAGGACTTATCTCCGACAATAGCTCCGTCCAATGCTATACCGTGCCTGTGCTAAGGTTGCCAAGGGGGCTCCACCTCATAGGTGCGGTGGAATCCGGAGTGGTCAAGACCGCCTTCTCCTTTCCGGAGTGCTCTAAATGCACCTCCGAGGGCCTTGCTTCATCCGGAGTGGTCGTGACTCGTACCGGAACGGATCGGTCCTCCGGTGCTTGGGTACTCCGGGTCTCTGGTCCTTTCGGAAGCAGGTTCCCCACCACCTCCTGCATCCGGCTCCAGGTCTTCTTCATCTTCCTACCGTGATCGTGGAGGAACTTGATGATTTGTACCCAGTTTAGCTTGTCCTCCCTCTCCAGCTGCTCGGTGAAGAGAAGACTCCGGTTGACAGTGTCAACCGGAAAATCTAGAGCTGCCCGGACCTCTGCCAAGGCACGGGCCGAGGCATTTGCCTGATCTTCGGCTTCCTTCCGCATCGCCTTGGCTTCCGCCAGTGCCGTCTCCATCTTGTCCAGCTGCTTCACAAACTTGTCGCGACTATGGAATATAGCCGCCTGTTGATCCTCTAGTGCCCGGAGTCGGTGGATGTTCTTCTTGAGCTCTTCGATCTGAGTGAATATGTCGGCCATCCTATCAACTTTCAGCTCCTGCCGGATTCGGTCGAGGATGTCCACGTGATCTACGTCCGACTGGCAGATGAAGGCAGCCCGCCACGCCACGTGTTGGATGAGCTCCAAAAGATCCGCTCCGGTGTGCCCTGTGAATGTTGGTGGTTCCGCGGCCGGCACACGACCTTCTCTACAAGATGGCCTGGGGGTTTCGTGTGCATCTCGCGTCCCTGCTTGTTGGCTCGATGCAGCTCGTTCGGGTACCGACTCCCTCTGCGCTGACCGGCTCCTCTTCCGAGGATAGGAAACTGATTCTACCGCTGGAATTTTTGCCACCTCCGTGCCTTCCTCGTTGGATGGTGGCTCCGGTCCGCCGTAGGTTTGGATGCTGAGGAACTCCTTATACTCATCTTGCTCCTCCAGCATAAGGACATTGTGACATGTATATAGGTGAGTGAGGTAGGAGGGTAGGGGAGTTCCAGACTTTTTTACCTTCTGGAGACCTTTCACCATCCGGGTGACCATGTCGCTCATAAGCGATGCCCAATCCACTGAGATCTTCCCCCTCATTGACCCTAGAATCATTGCTGCCCATTTAGAAACCACCCGTTTTGGCTTTTCTGGATTGAAGATGGAATTGAGGAATCTTACCACGATCTGGGCGTCTTGATGCCGTAAGTCGTCGGTGCTGTATCCTTCGACCTTCGGATCGGCTGCCTTCGTGAACTCGTCCCGGAAGAACTCATCCTTCCGCTCCGCCGTCTTCACAACTCCGCTTGCGAACGCGTAGGTGCGTCGCCATTCCGTTATACCCCAAGTTTCTGGGTGGGCTCGGATTGTGCCATTGTCCTGGTTGTCTGGAGTTCCGAGGAGCTCCACTACCAGCTTTCCGTCTTTCACGTCCCATGCGACATCCAGTAGTCCACGGCACCCCATAACATTGAGGAAGTGTTCGAGGACCCCGAGCTCCTCCAAATCCGTGGGTATTGTTGGTGAAACTCGCTGAATTGAGAGCAACATCGTGGTACCCCGGTTTGCCCGGGAGGGTCCCTCATCCGCCATGCCTTAAAAAAGCTAAATTCCTAACCCTTACAATCTCTCCGATCACACCTGCACGCACCGACCTCACCAAAATACTCTCTACCAGAAACACTTCCGGACTATCACAGCAGGAAGACGGAAGGCAAGAAGGAGAATGAGAGTGAGAGAGAGAGCGAGCAAAAAAGTGGAAGACAACAAAAATGGACGCCCATTCTCATATCCCTGACGGCGTACGGATGACAGCTGGGTGTCGTTGCAGTCATGATGGAGTTTCTGGATTCCAGATTGCTCCCGGTACCGGATTCTTCCGGAGAGTTCCGGTCGAGACGGACTTACCGGATCCGGTCGTATCCAAACCTCCGGTTTTAGCATTCCGTTAGAGCTTTTAAGGAACATGACTGCCCCCTATATGTCTTACTTGCTTATTCTATTTTCCTACTGCTTCATTCCTCCTCTCTAACATTCTAGTGCTAATTTTTTTTGTTTTTGCCGGATTTTTAGGTTAACTTCCGGAACCTTGTGGGAACAGATTTCCACACCGGTTGAAAATTGCATTTTGAAGAGTTGATTAGGATGGAAGAGATGAATTCTACCATTGGAAGTTTCTCCCATTTGGCCTCAAGAACCCACCCGCTAAGTTTCAGAGGGTGATGGACCGGGTGTTAACCGGTTACCGTTTGCTCGATCCTACATTGATGATGTTATCATTTTTTGTAGTAGCCCACATGAGCATGTCAGGCATCTTCAGGCGGTGTTCGAGAGGTTACAACAATGGGCATTGCGCTTTCACCATGGCAAGTGCAAGTTCTTCCACGACCGGTTGCCATATTTGGGACATATGATAGATCCGAGGGATCTTGGCGTGCAGTAGGCCAAGGTGGATGCGTTACAGAAGATTCTTGCTCCAACCGACGTGTCACGGCTTTGAGCTTTTCTTGGCTTGGTAAATTACTATCGCTGGTTTATCAAGAACTTTAGCTTGAGTGCTAAGCCGTTGACTATTCTCACGGGGAAGGATAAATCATGGACTTGGAGACGGGAGCAGTAGTAAGCGTTTGTTACTTTGAAGCTGAAGCTTGGTTCAACGCCTGTGCTGCGGCGTCTAGATGCTATACGACCCTTTCAGTTGCACACAGACTGTAGTGCTGTAGGATTGGGGGCTGTGTTGACTCAGAAGGATGATGAGGGACGGGAGTACGTTGTAGCTTTTACTTCTAGGAGCAACAACAATGCGGAGTTCAACTATTTGTTCTATGAGGGGGAGGCCTTGGCCGTAGTTTGGGCCATAGCTCATTTTAGGCCTTATTTGTATGGGCAACATTTACTTTGGTGACCAACCATGTGCCTTTGAAGTGGCTCATGGAGTCTGAGAAGCTTACTGACAAGTATGCTTGGTGGGCTTTGTTGCTTCAGGAGTATGACTTTGAGGTTGTACATCGGACCAACATCACAAATTTTGATGCGGATGGTTATTCTCGCAATCCAAGACATTTGGAGGAGATTTGACTGGTGCCAAGTGGCATGGGGACTGTGGCGGTCCCAAGGTGGCATGTAACGGCTTACCTCACCTTAATGTCTAGCTCCGCATCAACGTTGCCTCATTTGGCAACGGATAAAGAACTAGATAGGGTCCAAGTTGTTAGCAATGTATGGGAAGATTGTCCAGTTTTGCACAAGTTACAATATGGGACACTTCCCCCAGCTCTTTCTGCTTTGGAGCGCGATAGAGTTGGGCATCGGATAGCAAGGTTTCGTTAGGAGAATGGGCTTCTATTTCGGGTGTGGCCAGATGGGACAAGGCGCATAGTTCCCAGGCTAGATCAAAGGGCTTTGTTGGTATGGCAAGTACACGAAGACCTTCGACATTTTGGTGTACGACGGACTCATTAGATGTTGTGCAACCAATACTCGCGGACCGGCATGTATCAGCAGGTCGCCACATATATTTCTCAGTGTAAAGTATGTGATCCGGTTAAATCCAACTTCAACACCTTATCACCCAAGTTGTAGCCTCTGCCTATTATGGGGCTAGAATAGCCATGGTCTTTAGACTTTACTCGTCGACTTGTCGTGATTCCATACGAAGCCAAGTATGTCTTGGCTATGGTGGAATATTTCAGCAAGTGGATTGAGCTTGTGGCTCTTCCACAGAACTCTCCAGAGTTGACAGCCATGGCATTCCTTGACCGGGTGTTGGCTTGTTTTGGAGCCCCAACTGAGGTTTTGAATAGTCAGGGGCGCGACTTCCTTGGGGCTTTTGAAGCTTTGTGTATTAAGGCTAATTTGATTGACCATTGTACGACTTCTCGGGATCATCCGAAAGTGGACGGTTTGTCGGAGCGTGTGGTTCAGATTATGAAGCGGGGCCAACGGAAGTATGGATTACTTCAGGGTGGCCACCGTGATTGGAATGTGATGATACCATGGATCGCCATGGAGTATTGGTTTAGCCGGGAGGCTTCACTAGCTGCTTTCAGTCCGTATCAATTATTGAACGCACAGGAGCCAATTTTACCGAGTTCCGTTTGAGAAAAGTTGGCTCCGGTTGTGATTTGGACAATCCGGAGGTGTGGACCCGATGTCTACGATATCCATCAAAGTTCTTCAAGTGGGCTATGCCCATGGCCATAGAGAACTTGCCCATCGCTCAACACCGTGACGCCTTACGGTACGCTTGTATTCGTAGCGGTGCCTATTGACCTCAGCTGCGACGTTCGTTCTAAGGGGATTACGTTTATCTGCAGCGTATGGCGCCCACGACGTTGGACATCAAGGCTGGGCGCACCATTCTTGGTGTGAAGGATGTATTGCCCAGTGGCATCTTGTTGTTGGAAGGCAAGGATGGCCAGGAGTATCGGGAGCACTCTAAGAATTGTGCTCCGTGCCATTTACTCATTGATGGCTCCGTTTATCCGGAGTTGGCGGTTGTGCCGGACGGTCTTCCGCGTTTCGTGTGTGGCAAGAAGAAGGCCGCGGCTACCATGTTGTTTTGTGACCATTGCTAGCGTGGTTGGCATATAACTTGTCTGACGCCGCCTCATTCTACTCTACCGTCCGGGGACTGGACTTGCCCTCGTTGTCGGAGGTCTTCGAGCCACGTTTCACTCGATGAAACGCCTTGAATTCTTTGTGGACTTGTCACTGTGTTGTGCGTTGCCATCGAGTTGGAGTTCCTGGTTTTGATTCAGGGATAGGCAATGTGGAGATTGACCAAGGGATTGGCAACAAAGTTGTCGAAGGTGATTGAAGATGGGGCTCGCATTGCACCCATCCTACCCTCTTTTTGTTACTTCTTCATATGCTTATTGATTTGGCGGCGGGCGACATCTTCAACTGGATGCGTACAATTCTTGCAGCGACATCACCGTGGCGTTTAGTCTTGTTAGTGTTGTTTGGTCTTAGCAGGATAGAAGGTCTCTTTTTCCGCTACGGGGGGGGGGCACTTGAAGGTGTACTATGTACACTTGTTTTAGTGTATGTTTTTTGTTTATTTGATGTTGATTAGGACTCTCAATCTGTTGTGGTTATCGCTCTTTTTTCAAGTTTGTGGCTTGAAGTAAGTTGAAGTCCAGGCTCAATGTTGCGCAGCCAGTACTTGGGCGGAAATTGAGACTCCTCACACTTGGGCGGAGAAGGAGACTTTGCGTACTTGGGCGGAGGCGGAGACTTCTCGTACATACATATACGTATTTTACTCTTGACCCCTAAATGAAAAAGTATCGAGGTGGGCTTTTGCAAATCTAGGGCATGTTCCCATGGTTGCAATTTGTATTTGCAATTCTTGAATTTTTTTCCAAAGATGCAAGAAGACAAGAAATACGTAAGAGAATTTCTTTACTCTCATCAGACTTATAGAAAAAAGTTATGCCATCTTAAAGAAGAAGTTGTTGAGTGCGGCCCGTGGGCACGTTGGGCAACTCCAAAAACTTTTGCTAGGACACTCTAGTACATTTGAGATTTTCAATACTAGAAATTTATATTATTTCCATTCATATTGTCAAAAAATATTTCTTGTCTTTAGTGAAAAGATGCATTTTATCCCGAGTCAAAGATTTTCCCACATTGCCACACATTGTCGAGCAAGGAACCAAGAAAACTTCTTCTTTTCCACATAAAACTTTGAGATTTTCATATTTTTCATCTTTAATTTTTTTTATTACAAGAGGTGGTGCAAATCGTCTCATCAATTGTCTGGATTATCAATCCAAGACATATTTTTTTCCCAAATAAATAAAACGTGAACTGGCAATTTTGAGCCTCCACTCCTTGCACAATTTTTAAAAAGATGCTACAACCTACACCCCTTCTCTACCTCTAAAAATTGGTGTACAAGAAGTATGCATCATGATGATCATGATGGTATAAAATTTAGACCTTGTTTAGCTCAAAACTATGACACAAAAAGAAGTCGAATTCTGCTGATCCACTCAACGCAGGGATAAAGATGAACCATTTTTCCTACTTCAAACACTATAATCTTTCAATTTGTACGGTCAAAACGGATGAAATATTGTGAGTTTGTAATTTATTAAGTGTTGAATGAGATCCTATGGTCGAAAGTTGAAACAAATTTTTTTGTTCCCTTCTTTACTCATTGCACTAGAATTATCAGTTTTGAAGTATTTTTGGTGTGAAATTGTCAAGGAAATTTAGGGGTTATTGTACAAAAAATGTAAAAAAATTTAGCAAGATACACACCTTTGGATTCAAGATTCTTCATCTAACATCTTTCATTTTGAGGTCATTTCAATATCTCAACCTTATCATGCTCAAATACGACACCATACATGTAGAATACATGACATTTTGCAACTTCTCAAGCATGTAGTAGGTGCAGTAATTATCTAAATTAGAATTGCCATGTGTCATTGGATCGGGGTCAACACACATACAAACTCTTGTAACTATTGTATACTCCAATTCTTACACCTTGCATGTCACATACACAGAAAACATCATGTTGCAACCCAAATGTGGCTTCTCAAACCTGTAAAGGATTAAGTATCAACCTCTAAAGGACATATATTGTAGTATAACAATTATATTTTAATGGATGCCAAGCATTTCCACACATTGTCAGTTAAGGTACCATAAAAACATCTTTGATTGTGCAACACCAATCTTCTACTTTAAAAAATTGGTGTCAAGCACTTGACATCATGATGGTATGAAGCTTGTATCTTATGTAATGCAAAAATTTGACACCAAGTGAAGTCAAAGCATGTTAATCCTTTTGATGTAGAAAAGACAAAGAACGTTTCCATTCACTTCATACACTTTGCGTGCGGTCAAATGTTGTGAGCACGTGATTTTACAGATCTAAGTCAAGATCTTGTGGTAAAAAGTTGAAAATAAATATGTTCCTTTCCCTTTCCCACTTTTTACAACAAAATGGGCAATATTGGTGTGAAACATTCAAGGAACTTTAGGGTTTATATATTCTATTTTCAGACTTTTAAAAAAATGAATTTGCAGTGGTGGGTTCTCGAACATGTCCGTATGAAACAAACTTATGCTATCAATGAGATGCCTACATTTTCATCCTTACATCTACACCAATACATACGTGCAAAAGGAGTATTATCTATCAGAAGTGATTTTTATGAGCATTGCGATGGTGAATTTGGGAGTATTTTGGCATGAAACTAACTAAGGTAAGCCTCCCCATTACCAACAAAAACCCATAGCCAACGCCTATAAAATTGGGGTATATCCAACCCTGTTCCATCCCATTACCACCAATTGAGCTCCAAATGGAGGTTTGCTATTAGTCAAGACCCTTACTTTTGGTCGTTGGTTATGGGGGTACCTACTGCTGGCCACCCACTAAACATGACTGCACAATTTGAAAATTCACAACTAATTTAGTTTTCATTGAAAAAATATGAAATCACTTGGGTTGGAATTGTAATTCTATTGGCTATCACTGAAAAATAATAATGTAATGATCTCCTCTCTCCATATATGCACATTCCTTAACTAGTCAGTTTTAGGGGGGCTTACCTTAACTAATTAACACTATTGATGGAGGCTGGTGATGCCTACCAAGCTTGGAATGGAATATCAAGATTCAACACTGTTAGCTTCATCTAACTTAGCAAGTTGGGTGGGGCACAAGCCCATGGCCCCGTCATGGGGGCGTTCAATCAGTTACATGCTCAGTCCTGCATCATGGCATGGCACTGGAATATATCGGGTTTAGAATCATGCCGAGGAAGCCGGCAGTGGTCATTTAATTTGTATCCCATATGAACTCACAGTGATTTTTGAGTGCTTTTCTGTAATGGTGCAAGAAAATGCCATGCAAAATTGAGAGGGGAAGCTACACATCTCTTAGTATCACAAGGGATTAACTATGTAAGGACAAGCAAAGTTTGGACGATGGGAGTATCTACAAGCATCATAGATTTTGCAAAACATCATCAAGGTAGTGATACAATTCACTTTCATTGGACGGCCACTCCTCCTTGAAAGGTTAATTATGATGATTTAGAACAATGATCAATTGTTACCACATTTAGATAGAGAGCCAATACATGATCACCACACTAAAAATGATCCAGCCAGTAAATAAAATAATCAAAGTTGTGGGGTATCCGAGTAAATTATTTGTAAAGGCAATCTCTAACCTTTATTTTTGGCCTAGTATTTTAGTGTGTCAAACTATAGAACACTTTCAAGAATGTAATAATGCATTCTTGAAATAGTAGTGAAAATATTTAGTTGTGAGCTACCAATCTGGTGTTTTGGATGATGATTTTTGCAATCTTGCACCTCACTTCAAGAAACCCACACTACCCAATGCAACACAAAGATCTCCTAGAGGTTAACTATCCACAAGGTCCCTTGATGTTCTCCCATTCTAAAGATTGTGCTTCTCTTAAGCCTTAAGCCTTAAGGGGATTGACAACAATATGCTGGCCTAGTATTTTAGTGTGTCACAATAGTAAAACTGATAAAACTTAGACTACCGTAAAACCAAGGTCCATGGTTACAAATAAAATTGTAACGCTTTCTTTGGCCAAGGAGGAATGACCCCTTCATTGCCTCCCTAGAAGATGGATGAGGTCATCCTGTTCAAACCCATAGTGTGGGATGTTTCAAAATTGTTGACACAAAATTAATGTGGATTGATGGAGAGGTGGCAATGAGTGGTGGTGAGGTTGTAGTTAGCAACACGGAGTAGAAGATATTTGGTAGTGAGTGGCGTTGAGGTGGCAATGAGGGGTGTGACAGATGTTGAAATGTGTCGACATTAATCATGTTTCAAAATCAAAATTGTTGTGGTCCACATCATTTTCACCCACATTACCAATGCATCCACACTATATTCAATGCTTAGCGTAGTACATTATATGGAGAATATCTTAATATTACATGTAGTTAGTTGTCTGAGCACATGTACTCAATAACCTTGCTTGACACCAAAGTCAACCACTAAGATAGAGGGCACTATTCTTGTTATTTAAGCCATGTAACGTACTTGTAAAAATGGTCTCAACACTCTGAACTTGGAGTGAGAATCTCAAATTCACTTTATGTATATAAGATACTCATTATGATTTTCTTATGAATTGTTAAACTGAACCTTTGCGGCGTGTGATTGTTAGTTGAATACTCCATTTCTTGTACTCATATCATTGGTCAATCACTTTCCACCACTTTGGTAAGGTGGAGTGCTCGAAATCCACCCGGGACTAGTAACCGCACTCTTCAAAAGAGCTGAGAGTGCCAGAAACCGCACAGGGAGGTGAATGGAAGCACTGGAAACCCGGAATGAAAGTGGAATTGTTAGACTAAGCACATTTGTTGTGCGGTTCATGCACCGGTAGCATGTGGTTCACAGTCATAGAGTGCTTGTTGCACGAGCATGGGGGCATGCAAGAATAATGGATGCCTATGGATGTAATTGGCGGCAATTTGAATTGATATGAGGCTTAATGATGTTAGTTCATAAGCCTTGCCGGAGTGGGGAGGGGTGGCGGCCAGGTTTAACATCAAGATCAAACTGTGGGATTTGGCACATGCATTGCTTCGCATTCAGTGCTTTGTGTGTACATGATGTTGTGCTTTGTGTGTTCATGTTGAGGCCGAAATACACACACCAAAATGTGGAATTGGGTGAATTAGAGGTGTGAGTAGGAGCATGCAGGGAGGAGTAGGGACGTGCATGGAGAATGCAAGCGGTGCGGGGTGCGGCATAGCCCATTCAGATTGCAGATGTGGACTTCGATAAATTTTTGCATGTGGGCCCCAGAGGGGGTGCAAGGATGGTGCGCCGCCAGCAGTGCTGGCCGCGGCTTCGGCGTGCAAGAGAGTCCCATAATCACTCGCCGAGACTGCAGTCACCGGGACTGGGATCGTAGCTTGAGCTCGGAGGGATGAGTACCCCGTGCTGTGTGCATGGCAGGGCGAGCAAAGAAGCTCAACATCGGAAGACTCGGCACAGTTGGAAGTAGGGGCCTGACCTCACCACTGATGGTGCAGTAGGCTTGGCCGCGGAGACAGAGAGATCATGGTAGGCAGAGGAAGAACGGACACTAGACCGACATAGTGCTGGAGGAGGCCATGAATGCCGTCACCGATGACGACATGAGGATCAGAGCAGCCTCACGAGCTTTTAAAGTGTTGGTGTCATCCCTGCGAGATCACATCTATGGGAGGACAAGGAGCAGGTAAAGAGGTAAAACTGCAACTTTGAAACAAGATGAGGATAAAAAATTTGTAGATTATATTTTTAAAATGCAGGAGTTGGCCCACCCACTCACCCCAACAGAGCTGCGTTTAAAGGTAGCACTTGCAACACAAGCTAGGAAAACACCTTGGAGTGCTACAGGTGTCCCTGGGAAGGGTTGGCTTAGGAGATTTAGAAGTAGACACCGAGAACTTGCTACAAGAAGATCTCAAGGATTAGAGGTGGCTAGAGCACATGCATTATGCCCTGCAATTGCTAAAACTCTTTACACTAATTTGGAATACCTCTACACTTCCTACAACTATCCTACAAGTCACATATGGAACCGTGATGAATCAGGTGTCCAAGCAAGGAGAAGTGGTGGTGCTACTGTTTAAATGTTTTGGCTAAAAGAGGTAGCAGATATGTGCACTCTATAGAGCCAGATCAAAGAGAACATTTGTAAGTTTTGTCATGCATAAATGCTGATGGTGGTTCTATTCCTAACTTCTACATTCTCAAAGGCAAGTACTTTCTAGAAGACTATGTTGCACGATGTGAGGAGGGTGCTGTCATGGGCATGCAACCAAATGCTTAAATGACCAAGTGGTTGTTTAAAAGTTGGATCTTCCACTTCATAGAGTGCCTTAGAGGAGAACCTGGTTTAGATCTAACAAATAGACACCTACTGATTTTAGATAGACACAACTCCCATGTGACGTTAGAAGTGGTGAAAATTTCTATGGAATGAGGACTTGACATTGTCTCATTACATTCACATACTAGTCATGCACTACAGGCTCTAGATGTGGCATGCTTCAAACCTTTCAAGACTGCGTTTAGAAAAATTAGAGATGCTTGGGCCTTGATGAATATAAACAAACGTGTAGGGAAGCAAGATTTATGTGAGCGGACAATATAGGCTTTGAAAGTAGCTCTCCATCCTAAAAACATTAAATCGGGTTTTAGATTAACTGGGATCTAGCCTCTGCACCGTGGCACAACTCTGTCTGCGATGACAACTGCCGCTAGGTTTGAAGAGGGTGGGGTGACCGGCCCAACACCTCACCGGGAGACTGGCCCCAGTGAGCCCACCGGCCAGACCGGTTGCCTGTTGACACAATACGTACCTGTCACCGGCGAGGCCGGTATCACTACCGACGTCGATGAGGCTGTTGACTCCGCCTCCGACTCTGACATCGACGAAGCTGCAACTCCATCGCAGGTACCCTTTGGTGGATTGCAGGTGCCCTTCGGTGAATCGCAGGTGCCTGTGAGTGAAGACTCCACCTGCAATGGTGGTGCAAGCTCCAGATTGCCTCTACGGCCTGTGCATTACTATGTCCATGTCCTTGATGCTCATGAATCCACATACGACGCAAGTGAAAGAAATGTGGAAATTGATCCAGACTTTGAAGCACAACTGCAAGAAGAACAAGAAGAAGACATCAGCACATTCCTTGCCCTCTCTTAAATCATCCCTGCAAGGAAGCGAAAACGGCAACAACCTCTATTGGATTACAATAAATCCAAGATTCTTACATCTGCTACATACACACAAGGCTGCGAGCGCCTTTTGGCACAGAGAAAAGCCCATGCAAATGAAGCAAAGCCTAAGGCATCAAAGAGGGAGGATACTAAGGAGATATGATGTAAAGAGAAAGAGGACCGAGACCTATAGATCAGGGAGCGACGTGTAGGGGGAGGCAAAGCGGTAGGAGGAGCGCGCTGAGCCAGAGCGGCGTGCGTGCATGGATATAGGGCGCAAGCGGAGTGGATCAGTCCCAGCGGTGGAGGTTGCGAACATCGCAGGTGAGGTCGGATCAGGCATACGGACATGGGGTGCTACAGTAGTCTATGTTGCTGCGGGCAGTGCATCTCGCAGCGGATCGAGGGGTGGTGGGGGTTTACAAACCTCTGCCACAGGCCAGCAACTACCACCCTTCCCACCTCCGCAGTTCAACCTCCCACCATGCATGAGTTCACAATATTTCTACAATCCTCTCACGTGGTCCTTCTCCCCTCCCTCTCTAACGTTCAATTTGAATGATGCATGCAACGGTCAATCTGCATGGATGCCACACTACTCTGTGTCACCTGGTTTTCATTACCACGGAGTTGGGTCCTCAGAGGACGGATCAAGGTACCGGGGTTGAGAGTCCGTGGACATAGGCGGAGCGGGCATGTGAATCCAACTGGGAAGGAGGCCCTCACCTGACGGATCTGGGTGCCGCGGTGGAGAGTCCACGGACACAGGCGGAGCGGGCATGTGCGACCAGTTGGTCGAGAGGTCCGGCATGTGGGGCCTGGGCGCGATCACTGCAGTACCCCAGCACAGTGCATGGCCTTCATTTGCCGGTACATCCACAGCAGAGGGCGAGTTCCAACATGGGACGTGGCTGAAACTTGGTTCCATTTTTGTACAGGCTCTGGCTCACCTTGTGTAGTTCAGTAGCACTGTAGTTTATTTTTGAGCTAATCCATTGTGGACAGTTGGTCAGACTTTGTAGCACACCTCTACAAGGACTCTATAGTTGTGTCAGGGCCGTGCTACTCTAAACCCTTTTTTATTTGTAACTAATTCAGGACACGCCCAAAAAAATTAAAAATAGTTGGACTTACCTCCTTCATACTTGGCCAATCAGGGAAAATTAGTTCCCAAATTTCTCCATCTAAACTGGCTGCGTACTGAAAATTTGTGCGGTTTCTGAGCACTCCACTTTACTGTTATATCATGTACAATCCTTGTAGAAGGTTGTTAGTTTAAGAACTAAGGAGTCATGGACATTTTATGGAGACAATTACAGCCTAGAGGCAAAACATCACGGGCGTGGTGATTTTGTTCTTCTAATTTTTGAAGTTTTCTCTCAACATTCTTGATTCCAAGATTTTCATTTGCTAGAAAATGCCTACTAAGTTTGAGTTTATGGCCATTTGGATGAAAAATTTTAGGTGTAGATGAGCTATACACTACTTTGGATAAATATGTCATAGAATTAGGAGTGATAATAGCTTTTCTTGCTAGTACTATTCTAGTACCATTAGAAATTTTTTGTTGAAAATCTGGCAACACCACAAAACCTAGAAAAATGGCTTACATGACTACATGCTCCACACAAAACTACACTAACGATGGTGTTAGGTATAGCTTGACATTTACTGATAGTCATCTCATAATGTAGTTCACTCTATATATAAGCAAGTTGAAATTTAGTGTGTGCGATACAACAAGTTAAATCATCAACAAATGTCAAGCCAAGCAAGGGCATTGGAGAGGCCTCATGCTAAATGTACACATATAACTTTTTTCTACTCAAATTTGATAAATAGCGTTAGCCACATTTCCGCCTATGTTTATATTTAGTGTTAGTGTTTGTATCTAGCGTTGCTAAGAGCATTGCCAACAACAACCCGGAAACATGTCATTTGCAAAGTCCAAATATAGTCCACAACCTACATTCAAGTTCATTTTGTGGTCATCGCCCCAACAACCCTCAAAATCCCACCTTGGTTCCCTTGGACCACGACATACCGCGTCTCGCAATGTTCAATCCTCACACCACGCTATAGCCAAAATCGTAAGATGACTGGTTGTCAGCTGGTTATGAGATGTAATGATGACTTTGAAGGATATACACTGAATAAAAAATGACACGCCAAAAAGCCTTCAGTGTAGCATTAAATTGTATATGTGAAGAGACAAACGCCACTTTTCTAGTTTTGCGGGGTTGCTAGTGGAGAGCCACTTTCAGCTCTAGAGACCCGATGCCGCTTAAAGCCCTCCTGCGGTGACGGTTGTCCTCACTACTAGCGATGCTCTAACACTAAATCCCATAGATAGTGTAGTATCCTCCACCTTAGACTAAAAACTTGAACTCTTAGAATTTTTCTTGATCAAAAGCAATTGACTTTGTCCAGATGTTGATCTCAAATTCAAGGAAGGCAATGAAATTATGTAGACTGAACTGGCATGTGACTGGTGGATGCTTGTTAAACGTGACACTCATGCACCTCAAACCTTGAATTCCAAGTGTTGTGATTAAGAGATGGCGCTAGTACTCATTGGTTGTATAGTAACTGATAAGTAGCATCACTAGCACAAATGGTGTTGGTTTTTGACACTCTAAATTCCACTCTATTCCACTCTTTTACAAGTGTTACACTTTTTTCAAATTATTTTGACACTTTGCCAAAGGGTGTGTCGAAAACAACTCCATGTGTATTGGTGCGTCGGCTATGAGCAAGTTATCATACACGCGGTTACCATACGCATGGTCTGGTTCGGCATCTCCGTGCGGAATTATTAGTTTTTCCAAATCACAATGGATATCACTTAAGGTATTGTATGGTTATCACATACATATATTAGATGGGTATCACCTATATATGATGCAAGCATTACATGGGTATCGCCTAGACGAATCTCTTGAATTTTCCAGACTTTTTGAACATTCTCCATTGTGAATTAATTATGTACGACACTGAACAACGCGTGGGGTATCTCATATATAATCTTCAAGAAAATAAACAAATCTCCCAAGTTAGTATGTTTACAGCAAATGTGTCAACTTGTCCTTAGTTTGCAACATTATATCTCCACTCGTCCAAAACTTAGGCCAACATTCTAGTTGAAGCGGTTCACCCAAATCCTCATCGAGGCAGGGTTGTCTTCATGATTTCTACCAGTGCATCTCCGGGGAAGTTTGGTAGATCCTTACACACTTTCTGCAACATGAATATTTATGCAGAAGAGCCATCGTTTCTCCTTCACAGGTGGTAGGCAGAATCGGTTTAAACACCCAAATTCAAATGATCTGCCTGCGGATTCAACAAGGCACTCTCCAAAGTGCAACACTGCTTCCGCAGCATCCTCCATTACGAGCTGTAGAAGTCCAGATCTCTACCAGTGCATCTCCAGCGATGGTTATACCCAAAGTGCTACACATGACTACTGCAACATGATACATCTACTCAAAGCGCTACCGGTTTACCTTCACAGGTGAGAGGCAGAATTGGTTTGAACACTCTGCCTGAGGATACAACAAGGCACTCTTGACACAGAACGATGTCCATAACTCAGCTCATAACCAGATTCTTGACACGGAAGAACTGGGCCCAGAGTTTCTGAGCAGTTTTATTCAGTACTTATGAGCCACTACAGCAAGAAGCCAAGTTACGACTCATAGTACTTCTCCTGATTCATCCATCAGGCTACCGCTACTGGCGCTGAAACCTTACTGTTGATGCAACTAACATAATATCGACCAAAACATCACCACTTGCAATATTAACATGTCTCAAGCTGCACCTGGCGCCAAATGCGACAACATAACGGTCACAAACACAACACATATTCTGTTTAAAAGACTCCAACAGACTGTTCTATTGATTTCTTCACCCTTCAACTCCTTCAAGCGTCTCAGCTACCTGGAATTCACAAACCAATTGCCAGTCAATATCCAGAGCAAATTATGGAGATCATATTCATTGCTTTAAATTTGAGGTTGAAGGTGGGTTCAAATACACAACATATCCATGTTTAGAGAGGAGCTGCTAGAATTAGTAGAAACTCATGTCATAGGTAGGAGAAGCTGCTAATGTAGGGAATAACTCTATGAAGTAGGGACATCAACAGGGAAATTTGGATGACTTCATGAAATTTGCTAAGCTATTGGTACAAGTTCAGTCCATCCAAAAATGACACACAAAAAGTGATCAAATGTTAACCGTAGCTTACCACAGGTTCGTGAATTTGAACCCAAGTCCAGGCTCCATGTTGCACATCTACCAATGCTTCGGAGGAGGCTTCTCGTACTTGGGAGGAGGCTTGTGGTACTTGGGAGGAGGCTTCTCGTACTTGGGAGGAGGCTTGTGGTACTTGGGAGGAGGCTTCTCGTACTTGGGAGGAGGCTTCACGTACTTGGGAGGAGGCTTCTCGTACTTTGGAGGAGGCTTGTGGTACTTGGGAGGAGGCTTCTCGTACTTCGGAGGAGGCTTGTGATACTTGGGAGGAGGCTTCTCGTACTTTGGAGGATGGTGTCCCGTCAAGTCACGCCCCCTAGCATCCGCTGGAGCCCCAACAAAAACCACCACCAGGGCCAGCAGAACAGCCAGGCACATCCTCAAGGGAGCCATGGCCAGAGATGAGTGAATGAGAGAGAGAGAGAGAGGTGGGAAGAGTGGAGAATGGGGTGTGGTCTTTATAGTGCTCGAGTCTAAGGCTGAAGTACCAAGCCTTACCATTAAGTATATACTTAGGTGACGTGCTTTGACAGAATTGCATTTTCCTGTAGTGCCCATTTTCATGGGGACATGAAAGTCACGAAAGTGGACCCTCTTGTGCGCTGTGGGCTGTGGGCTGTGGGCTGTGTGCCATCAAGAATGTAGAATACAAAACATAAACTGTATGTTGTCTCCTCTGAGGCATGACAAATGTGGCAAACTGATTCTCAACCCGAGCCTGGATGTGCTCATTTCACATCTTGTGTTTCTCCACCCCAGCCTCCGTGTGGTCATTCCATATCTCATGCACCTCCTGTCTATCTCTTGTGCGTATGCTATGCATATCTTATGCATCTCCTGCGCATGTCAGCTTTCTCTAATACATCTCCTTGCATGTCTTATGCATGTCTTTTGTAAATTCAGCTGTGGTCCTTCATGTGGCTATTTCACAAGTGGCATCGCCCATGGGTAATTTAGTCAGCGAGCAGATTCAAATTTTGAACTTTCTCAAGTCAACGTTTAACCTGCCTGATTTGATAGGGTTAGGATGTCAGGAAATGAAACAATGCAATCTTATGCATGTCTTATGCATGTCTTATTGCAAATTCAGCTGCTGCACTTTCATGTATGGTAAGGCCCCCCTAATAACAAACCTACACCCATAACCAACGCCTATAAAATTGGGGCATATCCAAGTTACCCTCTTCCATTCCATTACCACCAACTCAGCTCCAAATGGAGGTTTTCTATTAGTCACGACCCTTACTTTTGGTCGTTGGTTATTGGAGGTACCTATTGCTGGCCACCCACTAAACATGGTTGGATAGTTTGAAAATTCATAATTGATTCAATTTTCATCAAAAAAATATGAAATCACTTGGGTTGGAATTGTAATTCTATTGGCTATCACCAGAAAATAATACTATAATTATCTCCTCTCACCATATATTTAACCCCTAAAGGACCACGACCACTTTCGCTCTAAAACCAGTCCAAAACTGCCACTGCCAAAAAGAGACATGAAAATCACATTTTAATGTGAATTTTGGATTTTCAACCGTAAGATCTTAAAATAGACTTCTACATAAACATGCCTCTAAATTTCGGTTGCAATCCACCACATGGATTAATAGATTTTAGTGTATGAAGTCAAAACAATGGTTCATTTGCTTTCCTGCATTGAGTAGATCAGTAGACTTTGACTTCACTTTGTATCAAATTTTTGCATTGTACAAGGTCTTAATCTTTTACCATTGTCTTAAGCATGATGTTATTTCCCAACACACCAATTTTTAGAGGTAAAAAGGGGTGTAGCATATTCAAAACAAGTGTGCAAGGAGTGGAGGTTCAAAAATTGCCATTTCACGTTTATTTTTTTGTGAACTACGTATGTATTCAAATGATAATCCAAACGGTCAATAAGAAGGTTTTCACCACATATTGTTGGAAAAATAACAATATCTTTCAAACCACAAATCCAAAAAATAATATAAAAATATCTCCACGAAGCTCTTATCAGAGGCTATCTTGGATAAAATTTTCAATTAAAAAGGATATTTTTTTGAATTGTAGGTATATGCCCAAAATCCAATTTGACCCCGAGGGGAGTTGGTCCTTTAGGGGGTAATACGCACATTCCTTAACTTGTCGGTTTTAGGGGGGCTTAGAGCTTCTTTTCATGCACCATCCAATCCATCATCTTTGACGGGGTCGGGTCACTCACATGTTCTGATTGAGACACCCTCCCCGAACAAAATAAGTCGGGTGTAGCTAAGAATTTTGGAAATGCGACTCTCACTTTGCAAGCCCATCATCTTCAAAAGTCTTGATCTCAATAATTTGGTTGCTCAAGCCATTGGAGGAGGGAGGTGTAGTTAAACCTGGCCCCTATTTCAATTTTGGATGGAGGACCTATTTATAGAAAATAGGGGCCTCCAAGATTAATTTGAGGCTACAAGCTTAAAAATTTGCCCAAAATTTTCTTTAAAAACCCTTTGGACCCCTTAATTTGAGAGGGCCAGAAAAATGAGAGGGTGCCATTGAGGTGGGGGGCCACCTCCCCTAAATGGCTTGAGCAACCACAATATTGAGATCCCAAAAGTCTTCACAACTTACTATTCTCAACAAAGTAGATTTTGTCGGCCTTGGTTAAAGGTAATGTGCACCCACTTGATTTGGCAATTTGGTGTGGAAGAACCTATTGGAAACATGTTCTTGGCAGCCATCTAAGCATCGATTGATTTAATCCCTAAAGGCCAAAGAGTCCCCTCCGAAGACTGTAATAGTCTCCTCGGTGGACCTTCGGGCCTTTAGAGGTTAAATAGCCGACGGGTCAAGCACATGGAAGTGACCCTACTTTCTCTTTCCCACATTCTTCACGTCGGGTTATAATGTAGGATAATACTATGTAGTCCTATTGAATGTAATATAGTATTGTCAAGATTATAATGTAGGATAATACTATGTAGTCCTATTGAATGTAATATAGTATTGTCAAGATTATAATGTAGGATAATACTATGTAGTCCTATTGAATGTAATATAGTATTGTCAAGATTATATAATTTCTATTTTCATACACAAACTCTATATTGCGTCACAACGTAGTATACATTAGTCTTGTATATGTTTGGTATATAATATCACAAACGATATTTTTTTTGGTTATATTATATACCAACTACCATAGATGAAGGTCACCTTCAGCTTTTAATAATTCAAAAAAAAGGATGATGAATTTGTGGAAATTATTAAGTGAAAATGTCCAAATTGAAGAAAATATTAATATACAGTATACAGTACCCTCGAACTTGGAGGGCATCAATAGAGAATGGGGCTTCGAAAAGCCTTCACCTTGGAAAGTGTGTATATGAGGAAATTGAGTTGGAGACTTGGAGGCTCAAGGTCTTAGGTTCATCCCCCCTGGCCGTCAAAACATGCTAAAGCTTAAGTTCATCCCCCTTGGCGTCAAAACATCCTAAATATAGCCATCTATGATTTATTGTCATAGATAATGTGACTTTGTAGGTGTAGCATGGGGGAGTCGCCCTTACCTCCACTACTTCACAAGTGGTATGTCTCAGCATGGGTAATATAGTCAGCCGTGGATTCAATGATTGAAAACTTTGTCAAGTCAATGCTTAACATGCATGATTTGGTGGGTTAGGATGTCAAAAAAAAACGAAACAATGCAATCTCTCTTGCAATAAAATATCTTGTCAATGGTCACACTGCTCAAAAAGTTCAACCAACTGGTCCTCACCATGACCTATTGTTCAACTGGGCTCTCCATGTTACACGGCATTCAGCAGTACCTTTCCTGCACGAAAGGTTGCTGTAGGATGGTTTAGCTCCTCTGGGAAAATTTTTAAATTGAAAATTTTACAGTTTTTTAAGCCCTTTTGCTGAATATTGCATATTGCTGAAATTCATGCATGTTGTTGAAATTCCTGCACATTCTTGAAATTTGTGCTCATTCCTGAAATTCGTGCACATTCCTGAAATTTGTACACAATCAGCCAGCCCTTTTTTTAAAATAAATGAGTGGGATAGCCATAGTGGCCAACCTTGTTTACTTGGGGTAGCAAATTCGGCTCTTAGGGATGGAGAGAGGAGGAAAACGAGTGGCGACTGGAGTGCATGTGAGGCAGCACATTGGCGTTGATTAGGTACATCACATAGTTTTGTGTGGCGATATTTTGTTCCCTTTGAATGATTTTTCTGGCTACCTAACAATTACGAAAAGGTGCTATATGGCTCTTGCGTGGAAATCTACAATCGGTTCATTGGCGATTGTTTCAAACTTTTGGCCTTCGATTGGCTACAAGACAAGAGGAATGTGAGCAAAGAGGCTACAAATCAAATGCCAGTTTCCAACAACAACAACAATGGAAGACTTGTACTTGACAAACATATGTGAGTGGTAGAGGTTGCAGTGTGACTCTTCCAACCTGCACACACAAGAACGACACTCCGACGATCAAGTAAGTGATCATCCACATATGATTTCAGCCATCATCAAACCCAAGTTTGTTTTCACAATTACATCATCCACATATACTTTAAGCTATCAAGAAAGCAACAACATAAGCAATCACTACCATGTTAAGTAATAACATACATAAACAACATATAACTTCAGCTATCAACAAAGCAACGGCATAAGTAGTCACTTATGAAGTCACTGGCCACTAACAACTAACACAGTGCAACTACCTAGACACCAAATAAGAGCAACAATAGTCCCTCACACTGACTAACAACAGCCACCAACACACTAACAAACTAACAACCATTCAAAAAGCCAACCTTCTAAGCTGCAACCACTAACAAACCAACAAGTATTAAAAAAGAACCACTTCCAAGCTGCAGTAGTGAACAAGCATACATACATAAATAAATAGTTAGTAAGAAGCTGCGACAGCCACTAACTTACTGACACAAATTACCATATTCAAATTCTACAACGTCGGAGCCTAGACTCAAAGCAACAGCCCACATTCACAAGTTTAGGGTAAGCATAGCCCCATGTAGATGCGCCCACGCACTTGGAAGCCATCTAAATTTGTCACCTATGATACAAAGTGAATAGAGAATGAAATAATGTAACAACAACAAAGCCAATATGCCAATAAAATTAGTAAATTCACGGCAAGGCACATGAATTCATTCACATACAAATCAAAGGCAACTGAACACCTAGCAAAAGGAACTAAGCCTGACCGCCATAACGCACTCCCTCAGCGGTTTCGTACCACAAGTCAAAGGCTTCATCAAAAGAGAAGTTGTTCAAGTCGAACATGTTCTGCGAGAACATGCCAACAACCACCCCCAGATGGGTATCTAAGGAGTTGCGGAGCCGATTCTCGAGAAAAGTCAAGGAGCTGAATACACGTTCGTCCTCCATCGAGCCCAACACCATGACAATAGCAATTTCAGCTTACATCATGTATGTTGGAAACCGTCCAGCGAAAGGTGTGTTGGCCTGGGCCTCCCGCCAAACACGGGTGAGGGGGTTCAGCTCAAAGGGAGGTTCAATCACACGCCAAAAATTGTTCCCCATGAACAATTTAAACATACTCTGCTCGGAGTCTAAGTTGTAGCCATTCAACATTGGTGGCACAACTATCTTTGTGCCGACTACCCCACCTTCAACCTTCAAGTCTTTAGTCTCACAGAACTGCCGCTTGATAACATCAAGGTGAAGAGGAAATGTCCTCATGCTGTCCTCTTGGGCCCAATACTGAGGGTAAAGGATCCCCATGGCATTTAGGGTATCCACCGAGGGGAACCTTTGCTTGAGTTCTGCAATGACATGGAGAGCTGCCTCTGCAATCAGCACACCATACCAAGGAATGTCAGTTTCAAAATCAACCCCAAAGTATCAAAAAAACAAAATGAAAAGGCTAGTAATGTAAAAAACTCACGTTTACATTGTGATTTGATGTCAACAGCGATGGCTGTGAATGTATTTCGGTCCACAATATTGTTGTTGTGCATTGCAGGCACCTCTACCTTGTCAAGGCGCCACATGAGCCGTTCTTTTTGAGTATTAAGATCAACGTCCCAGCGCATGTATACACAGTAATGGCCAAGCTCTAATAGAGCCTTGAAATTCATGAATTCGTCTGCACTGAACGAGGTGGCACAATCCACGTAGTATTTGAACAATTGTGCTTTACATGCGCCCAACGCTACCACAAAATCTTGAACATACACATTTGAAGTCTGGGCAAACGTAATGAGAACATCCACAGTCTCGATCAGGGGTATCATGGCCACCATGCCTAAAAGAACACTAGGGTCTATCATATCTTTGAAACAAGCCTGCAAGGTGCAAAAAACAAGGCATTAGTCATGAGTACATATTAACAACATCCACAAACATAAAATGCCATGATGCACTAATAATCAAATATGCTTTAAAGTATAAAGAAAAGCCATGAACATACCTGCGCTGCAACCTTGGACTCCTTGGACTTGTTCATTTTAGCTAGAACTGGCCGGTATTGGGAGATTAGCCGCCTCATTGGATCAACCAGACTTATCCAACGAGTTTGTACATTCTTCAGTAATTTCAGCCCTGTGCACTCCATCGTCATGGCAAGATCCTTGAAGTCTTGTATGCGCTTTGGGCTCTTGTTGAAGTACATATATGTTGTTGCCAATAACTTCTCTGTTGCGTCCATGATCTTCAGCTCATTGAGGGACTTAAATGCCAAATTACATCAGTGAGCGAAGCAGTGCCTGGTCTGAACAAATGGAGCATGCCTCTCTTTCAGTTGGACCCCCACACCGGTGAAGCTCCCTTGGAATAGAGGAGCTCCATCAGCCCCAAAACTAATGAGTTTGCGTTCAATATCCACCGTCGACAAGCCTCCACGCTCCTACAACACCGCAATGAGCAACGCCACAAGGTCGTCCGCCCTCGAACCTTTGACCACCTTGTGTATCTTCAATAACAAGGGTTGTCTTGTCCAATTATCCATGACGTACAGATGGATAGATATCCATGAAGTTGTATCAATCGCGGTTGCCTCGTCACAAAAGATTGCTACAAAATTAGCACCTTATACCTTCCTCTTCACGTGTACCTTCAGTTGCATATGCACAAGATTCCACTATCAGCAACAAACCATAAGAGCCCACATACAAGTAGTTGTTGCCACTTACAAGCAGCTGCAACCACTAACAATGACCACGGTCACTAAGGTGCAGCAGCAGCAGCAGCAGAATTTAGCCATAGTTAGAAAATATGAAATATCATGCAAACTTAACAAGAAGGAAAAGACAAGGTATAGCAGTGAATAAACAAGGTGCAGCAATAGAATTTAGCCATAGTTAAAAAATATGAAATATCATGCAAACTTAACAAGAAGGGAAAAAATGAAGGTAAAACATGAGAGACTTGGCAACTGACCAGGTCGTACGTAGACTCCGCCATGAACCAGCCAGATGAGTCAGTCCAATGCATGCACAGAATGTCGGGGAACTCTAAAAAATTGTATAGCTTCTCTCGTTCTTCATACTCTAGCATGGGCCGGCCATTTTGTAGAACTTGGAACACCGTCGCAAACTGGATTTTTTTCTTCTGCCTCATGTTAGCATTCAAGTAGTTGACCTGTTGAAGCACTGTCGCAGGCTGCCGCTTGTTAAAAAGAACAAAATTCTTTTGATGTCGACAAGCCTTGGTAACAAAAGTGTCTCCCACCTTCAGACCCTTGGCAAGTTGCGCTTTCTTAGCCTGTGCAACAAAAAATGAGCAACATTAGCATGAGAGATAAAATAGGAAAAAAGTGAGAAAAATAGAAGTATGGAGTTGAACATACCTTGCGTTGACCCTCATGCTTCTGAAGAGTGTCTGTCTTTGGCGCAAGCATCTTGGGTCGACCATCGATAGCTGAGCAAGTAATACACTTGACAAAGTGTATGCCGTCCTCCACCACTCCTTCCGCCCAGGGAAATCTCTTGGACCACTTGACGTGATACCGCCGGTTACAATCATACTACCGCTTGCTTGTCGAGAATGCCCTCAATGCACTGCGGTCTGAGTCACTTGACTCGCTCTGCTCGTCCTTGGATGTGTCTGATGTGTCGGATGTAACCTATTCAACAAAATCTCAATTCAAGAACTTGTTCATATTTTTCTGATGAGACTACTTGGGTCCAACATGCCAAATATAATAAATAAATAAAAACTTGACCATGTGGCTACAATTTTTATATCATTAGCGATTGTTCAGGATCGAGATAATACTCTAACACAAAGATCAACAAGAAAGACCAAATGAGAAAAGCTTCGACTCTAGAGAAGACCTGCAATTGAAGTCAAAGAAGAGAAAAGATTGCTAAGAGAAAATACCAAACCATGGACAACCTACAACCAAAAAGTCAACAATACCTGCAATGACGCTGATCTGGATTCGGAATACTACAAAGCAAGGATACTTAAGCTACTCGCCACTTCTTTAGTTGCAATATACAACACAAATATCAACTATGCCTGAGAAAACACGACAGAATCTACCTTCAGACATGCACAATGTGTTCCAATATAAACAACTCTACAAATTCCAAAAGCACGTTCAAACCAGAGATGATGCTGAATTCAAGAGCAGATGTAAGACTTCTGCAGCGTAGACTCAACTCCTCCATTGCCGTAAACATTCAATGCAACTAGGGATGCTCATGCAGACAAGCATTCATCCTCACATTGCTCCACAACATTGAAGCTTGAGACTAAAACATACCTCACGACGAAAATCACCAAAAAAAAAAACCTCACCGCACGCACTGAAACATCGCAAAACTAACAAAACCAGCGCAAACGTAAACCAATCGAGAATGCTCCATTATCAACTGTTGATCTAGAGATGCTATAATTGAAAAAGAGCAATCCATTTCAACACATCAACAAGGAGCTATCGACTAAACAAAAATAAATAAATCGCACCTCATCGCCGAGTAGCTCGCGACCGTAACAGCACGCCGCGCATCACTAAAGATATCATAAGCTAATTATAAGGCTGCTCTGAACTACAATAACCTCAACCTATCTACAATTGGAGAGCTGCTTTTGTTTACTCAGGTTGACCCTTGTTGAAGAGCAGTACATTTCTCAATATGCAAAGGAACATGGTAGTACAGGGAATAGAGACAAGACGAGAGCAGATTGATGGAGCAGTAATTGATGACATGACTATGAATAGTAGATAGTGTGTGCTAACCTGAAGGGGGGCCGGTGTAGCTGTAGTTGATGTTGAGCCTCCTACCGAAGACGCCACAACCTTCTTCCGTTTGAATGTACACTTGGACGAAACTAGAGGCCGCTTTTCCTTTCCACCTACGCCAAGGAGTTGCTCAGCAGGGTTGTTGCGTGGAGGTGTAACGGATACGACAACCGTGTCGTCGGCCGACACCATTGCCTCCACCTCGGGCTCCTTCGGCTCACGAGGCCACTCGATGGTTCTAGTTTTCATCGCATTCCTTGACGATTGCCAGAACATCTTCAAGGTCACTCCTATCTTGGCAGGCTCCTTTTCATCCTTCCCAGCTGCACGCGATCTCTTCACCTTCTTGGCACTATCCTTTAATAATCTCTTATTGATCCTCCGCTGCTCCCGGTCGGCCACACAATGGTGCTCCGCACTTGACAAATTGTGAGGGTTGTCACATGCGACAGCGGCCTGAACGCTTCCTCCACCAAGAGTATGATGAGCGCCGATCGCCCCGCCCAAGCCGAGGCCACTGTCAGTGCTGAGGGTGCTAGGAACGTCATGGGCGCCGCTGAAATTGTGAGCGACGTGAGAAGCGTCAAAGCTGAGACCGCCTGCAACCACCGCACATGAAACATTGCCTTCAACACCCTTCTTGCGCGACATATGGACGGAGCCCCCTAGCTCACACTCTGCAAGCATTGTTGTGCCACTTGAAGCCTCTACGACGTCGAAAGTGCGCGCGTCGCTTGCGCACAATGCTTGAAGAGCCTCGGCGCCCTCAATATCAAGGTATTGACTGCTAAACAAGGTTCTCTCCATCACCAAGGTCGTTGGCCTTGGATGGACACCACGGTCTACACGGCCAGCCAATTCCTGCACAAAAGCACCAAAATTACTTGGCTCCACTAGATTCATTCTCATTACTAGGAGCTGCTTACTCATTACTAGGTCCACAGTTGGAAACTGATAAATATATCTAATATATTCAGTGAGGGTCCATGATGATATTTATTACCTGTGAACAAACGAAACGCAGTGGGTAATGAGCGTCTTTGTGAGGCCCAGTAAATGTGGGTCTTCTTCTCCAGGTACAGTTCTGGGTCGATAATGATCAGCTTCGCCCTCTGAAACCTATGTTGTCACATAAACCACAAGCTGAGCCCTTGTAAACTTTCATTTCTCATGTGCTCTATGCAGATATCGCTCATCATACTGAGCTTGTACTGGGAACCGAACTGTGAAATATTCATAAACTAAAACGAAATCACTAGCAAATGCAAGTAGCATAAAAGAATGTATAATATCACGAGATCTTATGGAAAAAACCAAAGCAGTTCTTTGCAGATAGGTGTTTCAAGGATTACTCTTTTCAACCGATGTCACTCTTGTGCTCGATGAAACTAAGGTCCCACGGCAGATACGAGAAAACATGAAGAAGATCTGCAAGCATGATGGACAAGATCTACCACCGAAGCGAGTGGTCGCACCGTAAGTGCTAGCCGATGGTGTTATAGCCTCTACGTTGTATGCCATGGCGCTCTCGCACGCGTCGTTGCCAAACCTTAGGACCGGAACGTTGAAACCAGAAGAAGCGCAACAACATCGAAAACCTCCTAAATCCTAAACCATATTAGAAAGTTCAGCTTATCGGTGTGAGACGAAAATTTATACCAGAGTAGGCGATGGACACCTTGGATGAGAGCGCACGGCAGGATCGCAATCGCCTAGCAGACAATCACGCACCACGCACCACGCAATTGCACACCACGGCCCTCAGCTTCTCCACCTCCTCTTCTCTCACCTCAATTGCCCTTCCACACAACAAACAATCACAAACTTTAACGTACCCAAACACACCAGCAAGATCTGGAGATCCAAACAACCGAGTTTGAATCAAAACAAACTTGTTGATGCGCCGCCGGTGCATCGCCCCACCTCCACCATCTGGGATGCAACAAAATCCAAGCCTCCAAGTACACCATCTTCAATGTAAATGCGACAAGTTACAACTCCTCAACAATTGCTTCCTGCATGAAGGCCATCTCCATCCTAGATAGCAAGAGTATGGCCCGTGAATGTGGCGCAAGGTGGAGTACAAGGTGCACCAACAAGAAACCTCAAACCCTAGGCGACCTTCGTTCAACAAACTTTGCAGAGAAAGGTCAATAACCCATGTGCAAACTGGCGAGGCGATTTCCTCAACGGCAACCTGTACAGGCGATTAATGCGGATCTCCATGCGCAAGGTGCGGCGACGTCACTTAATTAAGAGAAGAAAATTTGGCTACTGACAGGGATTCATCATCGCGTGGGAGTATCAACTAGATTTAGTAAGGCGCCAAGTGGCGATGGACAAAGTTGGAGATGGTGCTTGATGTGGCCCAACTTGCTCACTACAAGTTGCCATCAGGCACATCACGTCAGGCTCAAACATCTCCTCTGGCTAATTTTCCTTTCAGACCCCTCTTTTTAACAGGCCCATTCGCCACAGATTTTTTTAATTCGCCGTTTGGCTTTAAATCGCCTAAAAAAAGGACTGCAATGAGCTGAATTTTTTAATTTAAAAAAATTATTCCTGTTTTCTTTTCGGTCACAAATCAGCTTGGAATTCATGCACATTCTCGATAGACATGCACAATTTTTATTCCTTTTTATCTCCCTGCTGATAATCTAACAATTCTTTATGTTTGGCCTTCTCAATAAATTGAACATAATATACTATTCTGTTACTAAAAGACCCTCAAGCTGAAAACAATTCAATACAGAGAAACAATTTTGATCGCTATACAGCAAATGTGAAGCTTGAAATTTTTTCCTATATCCAATTTCTTGTATGAAATGCTTAATAAAACTGCAAGAAATAATTGTCTTGCATCCCTCAATGATGAAGTGGATTTGCCTAAATACCCCGGTCGAGCGTTGCACCAAGCTTCAGGTTTGGAAATGTTGGGGAGGGTAGGGACAAAATCGGCCCCTATTTTTATATTGGAGGGGGGCCCTACTTGTTATGCAGAAGACCTACCGAAGGTAATTTGGGGCCGCAGGTCTCAATTTTGGCAAATTTTTTTTCAAAAAAAGCCTCTAGAATCCTTAAATGGGCAGGGCCAAAAAAATGGACCCACCCGAGGCTAAGGTTTGGTGCAACGCTCGACGAGGGTCAATAAGGAGATCCTGGTGAAGTTAAAGCAAAGAACATGTGGCTAGGGGAAGCCGCACGCCCCCCGCTACACATGTCGTTGCACGTGGCGGATCGGGCTAGGCGATGAGGAATGGGGAACAATGAAGTGCTCACGGCAAATGGAGAGGATTTCCCATCTCGAAACTGAAAAGACGCTAGGCCGACGGACCAGGACACCGTGGTGGCGTCTACGGTGCAATGTTTCACACGCCAACTAGGCAAATCTGCCGGGGCCCATGCCGCAATGGAGATGCTCTTAATCAGGTAGGTTGTGGCGTTGAGATTAAAAGCCGCATGGAACCAACTTCGCCTTTTGTTGTGGGCAGGGTTGTCTATTGTGTCGTGACGAGGACAACTTCCGTCACAATGTCACAATGTCACGACACAATGACGGCATGACATTGTGACGGATCGTGACTTTACTGTGACGGATCGTGACTTTACTGTGACGGGGCCATTTTGACGTCAGAATACACAATATTTACATTTACCTCGAGAGAGACACGTTGGATACAGAAAGGAATCGGTATGCCACATGTGTAGACATGTCATCAACTACGGTAAATTCATGTCTGATTAATTTTCAGCATGGCTTGAAGGAGTGTCCGCGCAAATCCGCGCCTTACTCCGTTTTCAAAGACTGTCTGCAGGTAGTCCACAATCAGTTCGGGGTCAGTCCGCGGCTAGTCTGCGGCCAGTCTATAGTTAGTCCGCCAGTCTGCGGCCAGTCCGCTAGTCCGCCAATCCGCGCCAATCCGCAGTCAGTCCGCCAGTCCGTTAGTCCGCACCAATCCGCAGTCAGTTTGCTAGTCCACTAGTCCGCGGTCAGTCCACTAGTCTGCGCGCAGTCCACCGGTCCGCGCGCAATCCGCTAGTCCGCCTAAGTCCGCCAGTCCACGCCAGTCCGCGAGCAGTCCGGGGTTGGTCTACGGCCAGTCCGCGGGTCTACATCTAGTCCGCCGCGTATCCGCAGCCAGTCCGCAGCATTGTCCACGGTCAGTCCGCGGTGGGTCCGCCCCTAAACCGCTCCTTTTCAATACCCCCCGCACTTAATTGATTTTTGCTCAAGGTTAATACTACACACTATAAGATAAATGCGATGGTATACACGTAGGATGGCAATGCCACATAGGACGGCCACGTCGACATAGGGGTAAAGTTCATCTTTGACCCTACGTTGACTCTATTGTGTTGTGACGAGAGGGACCGTCACAACTTGTGGCGTCATGACGGCACGTCACTATCACAGTGTCACGATAGACAACCCTAGCTGTGGGAATGGCGAAGTTGGTTCCAGGATGCTATTAATTTCAACGCCGCATGGAACTAACTTTGCCTTTTGGTGTGGGAATGACGAAGTTGGTTCCAGGATGCTATTAATTTCAACGCTTCAACCTACCTGATTGAGGAAGTTACAGTAGAAAGTCATGTATTTTGTAGAGCCCAGCTCAACAATAGGTCATTGTCATGATCAGTTAGTTGAAATTTTTCAGCACTGTGACCATTGACATGATATTTTATTGCAAGAAAGATTGCATTGTTTCATTTTTTGACATCCCAACCCAACATATCATGCATGTTAAGCATTGAAATGACAAAGTCTTCAATCATTGAATTGCGAGAGAGTTTGCATTGTTTCAATTTTTTACATCCCAACCCAACATATCACGCATGTTAAGCATTGACTTGACAAAGTCTTCAATCATTGAATTTGTTGGTGACTATACTACCCGATCTCAGACATGCCACTTGTGAAGTAGCTAAGGTAAGGGCAACTCCCCATGCTACACTTGACCGGACGAAGTCACATTATTTTGGACAATAGATCACACATTGCTATATTTAGCATGTTTTGATGGCCAAGGAGATGAAATCAAGACCATGAGCCTCGTATTTGAATTCCTCATGCACACACTTTCCAAGGTCAAGGCTTTTCGTAGCTCCATTATCCATTGATGCCCTCCAAGTTTGAGGGTAGTGTATATTAATATTTTCTTCAATTTTGACATATTCACTTAATAATTTCCACAAATTCATCATGCCTTTTTTTGAATTAATAAAAGCCGAAGGTGACCTTTACCTACGATAGTTGGTATAGAATATAACAAAAACCAAATATCCTAAACACAGGTTTGCAATTAGTGTAAGTTGAACGAGGTGTTTTAGTGTTGCAATTTCTAGATTTTGATGATGTTTGCATAGGACAGGTAAGGTTGATGGTTTAGGATTGAAGTTTTGTATTTCTAGTGGAATGGTGGGCTCCATATACAACATTGAATTTACTTCAAATAGTGCTATGATGTGAGTCTAGAAATGGGCCTAGGTGTTGATTGAAGTTTTGGTACTAGTTAGTGTCAGGCGTGATAATGATAGTGGTGGTATGATTGGGATCATTGTTTGCCGCTACTTGCGCCCAATGCATTGCTTTTTGTGGTTCTTCGTCATTGTGGAGGTGTGTGAGGCCTATTCCTTTCCACTTATAGTCATATGCTTTCCCAAGTGAGCGAAATATTTTATCTTGTTCGAATGGAGAGTAGAACTTTGAAATTTTTGTGGAACATGTGATGGGGGATAAAAATATGATTGTGTTATTTTAAAAGATGTGATAAGAGAGTGTAGTATGGGGGTGGATAGTGTGGAGTGTGCATGTTTAAGGAGGTCATTTTTGGGTATGCGGTATTTGTATCTTTGGTATAGCCAAACAATTTCGGTGTCAAATGGTTGAGATGTGGGTTCAATGTTCATGGGGGTTTTGTATAGCATTATGATATTGGTTCCACAACTATTGTAGTCTAGCAATTGGTATAGTGATTATGTGTCTGCGGTTTCCTTCATATATGGAAGCATTATCTTGTTGTATTTTTATTGTGTTCGTTTGTGTAAGAATATCGGTTTCGGGGTTACATTCGGTCGTAAAGATGCTAAGGAGGGGGTGGTGTCATGGGCGGTGTGACAAATCTTGTATCTCTAAGTTGTGATTCCTAGGTAGAAGTTGTTTTGGACTTTATCGTAGTATTTTTTAAGGATTACGGTGTTATGGAGAGAGGTGTTCTGATTGAGCCAGGGAAAAAGCTTTCTTTGCGGGAGCCATTTACTATAGGTTATGTTATTGTGTTGCCAATGGCATAGGTATGATGTCTCTTATTGCTTATTTTATTTGAGTCTACGTATTTTCTTTATTTGTGGTGAGTAATGTTATTGACATGATATGTAGTAGGATTTTTTTAAATATGTCGCGCTGAGGGGGGGATGGAGTGGGTGTGGTGGGTTTGGTGGATTTGGTGGATTTGGTGGAGGGTCACTGGCAGGTTGGATGACAGTGTTATCAATGATGTATGGTTCTTTTAGTGTGTAAGGTAGGGCGTGAGTGGGGCATGAGTTGGGGCATATAGGAAGGCATGGCGGGTGGCAAAATAGTTGTTTAGCAACATTGAGCGCGCTTTTTAGAAGCTTGTGTGGGTGCCATAAAACATTTTATTGCTATTTGCGTCCATAAGGTGTGTACCATTTGGTACTGTTATTTGTTTTAGATTGATGATGTTTACGGAGAATAGCTTTTGTAGAAGTTTGGAGGATAGTTGTCGGTTGAGTCTAGGGAGGTTACTAGTTTTGCTTGACTAGATTTGTTCTAGTGGCGTAGGACCGAGTAGAAAATCCGCTACTGTACTTTTAAGAAATATTTGGCCTTCCGTCTTGAGTAGGAAGAGTGTACAGGTGATAGGGGACCGCATGCAATTGGATTTTTTTAGCCTTTGGAGTTGTTCGGCACGTCTTTATTTGGAGAGAATATGGCGAATAAGTCCATGGTATAATTTACCCAGTTGTCCCTTGTCGTTAAGGGCGTTTAGGAGTTGTTCCCCAATGCAACAAAGATAGGCATTTTTTTAATAGGAAATGCTTCTAGTCCAAATAGATCTTGAGGGAGTTGTATTATGAAATTGGGTGTGCAATTGAGAAGGCCACATACTTTCTTTTGTATGGCTATGATCTTTTTGTCAAGATTTTTAATGGCGGGCTACAAATAAGGGACCGCGTAGAAACTATATGAAATTCCTTGTCGTATAATGGTATCAATCATTTTTATTTGTTGTTGCATTGTAGCCGGACATAACGTTAGTTCTTTGCATTGCTTGATAAGTTTGGAAGTAGTGACGTGGATTTGTATTTTCCATTTAAGCGATGGAACAAGGTTGATTCCGAGGTAGGTGCAAGGTTGATTTTGGTGTAGAACTGGGATTGGTTGGATACGGTAGCTAATATTGGTAGCTTGGGTACGAGCTTTGAAGGCAGCTGGGTTTGTTTTGGATTTGTTAGGGCACCTAGTCACGGCACATTTTTGAACTCCGAGTTCCATGCCGGTCCAATGAAAAAACTTATCTATTTTGTCAATTGGGTTTGGAGGGATTTAAGACGTCTGGAGATGGCAGCTACGTCATCGGCGTAAGCGGCTGAGTTTATGGTGATTTTTGAGGTGCCAAAGGTGTAATCGTTATCACCTTTTTGAAGCCAACGGAGTAAAGGTTCAAGAAAAATGATGAAAAGATAGGGGCTCAGTGTGTCGCCTTGTATGGTGCAACGTTGTTTGAAGATAGTTCGGGTTTTACCAAAGTATTCTTCGACATATGTAGTGGTAGATTGTAAGGAGATGTTGCCAACCAAGGTAACTGCGCCTTTCGGATATCCTAGATCGCTCGTGATAGCTAAAAGCAAGGGATGGTCAATAGACCCAAAGGCGTTTTCAAAGTCAATGTAAAGCATGTAAATGTCTTGGTTTGTAAATTTTGCGTCTTCAAGGGCAGAGATGAGGGTTTGGAGTTGTCATGTGGTGCTTCTCTCGGCTCTAAACCCTTCTTGGCTATCATGGAGTATTTGATGATTTTCCCCATATGCCGACAATATTGATGATAATGTGCTAGTGTATAATTTATAGATGGTGTTAGCGAGGGCTATAGGCCGGTAGTTGGGTAATACGGATGGGTTACCTTTTTGTATAGAAGAATGGTGAGACTCGTTTTCCAAGATGCTAGTATTGATTTTTGTTAGTAGCTATGGGCAAAGAATAGTGATAACAAGTCATGGAATCTTGGAGGCATGTTTTTAAAAATCAAACTGGGTATGTGATCCAGGCCGGGGGCTTTGTTGTTTCCCAAGTTTTTTAGGCACATATCGTACGTATCTTTGTTGTAGTAATTGTGACGAGGGGTTGCAGGTTCATCCCTTTTGTCAATAGTAAATCCATCAAGGTCATGCCATGGATATTGTCTCACTCCACACGTGCATGTAAGTGTATGTTGTGGTTGAAAATGACATGGTGGGGTGGTCGGTCTTTTACTTATAGATTGTTGAAAATGGATTTCATTGGCGATGTCATCTGGGCTAGTCAGAATGTTGTTATTTTGATCCATTATGCAATCTAGGGGAAGATTCTCAGTGTTTTTGAAGACTCTTCTATTAATCTTTTTGGGGCTTGTTCCATAAGGTTGGCCGTATTTAGAGATGGCTTTTTTGATACATTCTTTGGTGTATTTTGTAGTGATTTTCTGGGCTTGTTTGTTGGCATTTTTTGCAATGGTTGCGATCTCATTTATCCATTGTTTGTGTGGGGTGTTGGTTGGTGGTATGTTTGGTGTTTGAATACGGCGTATGTTTAATAGTTTGGAGAGTATAGGGTGGGAGTGCCAATTAGAGTTAGTTTTGGCTATATATTGTTTTTCGTATGGTGTGGTATGTGGTAAGTTGTTGTTTCCATTTCTTTGCCAGTTTACGACGAAGATAACCCCTTGTTGTAAGGTTCTGGGTGTCAGTTGTGGTATGGAGGGCGCTTTACAGGTCTTCTCTAAGGTATTCAAGATTCATTAATTGTTGTCCAAGGTAGTGCAAGCTTCTTGCCATTGTGTTTGTATAAGGTGTTCATGATTGGAAAGGGTATTTGTAAGGTTGTCAATTTGTAAGGAATTTGTTTCAAAAAATGTTGTATTAAAGGTTTGTAGGTTTTCTTTGGGGATGGGGTTGAATATTTAAATATCATTTGGATTCGTAGTAGTGGGAGGTCTGCTAATAAGGGTGTTATGTGGAATATTGAGTTGAATTGGAAAGTGGTTTGAGTTTAAATTGGTTGTGATGTTAGTAGTAGCCATATAATGGGTGGGGTTTATTTTTATTTTTATAAAAACCATCAATTAGGCTTGGTGTGTTTGTAGTTGAGTCCGCCTTGTCTAGAGTATGTGATGTTGTTTGGAATATATGTAAGTTTTAGGTTGTCTGTGTAATTTTGCCATTGGTAGTCTTTTTTAGTTTGGGGGGGTTAGGATATGGCCATTTTGTTTTCAAAGTAGGGCAATGTCTTGGTTGAAGTCTCCGCACAGAATTATGGTATGATTGATGTGGGAGTTAATTTGAGTGGTGATGGTGGTTTGGATAGCTGGAATAAGTCTAGAGTCTTCTAGCTGTGAGGGCATGTACAATGTAGAATAAGCCATGGTTGGAGTGGTCAATTTGCAATTTCGATAATTTGTAAGTATGGCAATATGTTAACCGGGATAGGAATTTTGATAATGTTTATATGGAATGTGTAAGATTGGTGTATGAGCAGAAGAAGTCCACCTCTCGCTAGCATATATGGCATTTGTTGTTGGATGCAACGTGTGAGTGCATGTGTATTGTTGAATATGAGCTTGTAGTTGGGAAAAATTCTTTGTATATACTTTGAAGATTTTGTAGCGGTTATTTGGTTTCTTGAATGGCGATTATAGCCCGGGGGGGTATTAGTGTGAGAAGCTAGATTATGAATGCATGGTAGGGCGGTGTTTAATGACGAGGCATTCCATGTTGATATATAGGTGTCTCTAATTTCTATGCTCGGTGTATGGGGGAGAGGAGGGATGTGGGTGGATAGTTGAGGAGGATGTGTGTATGCACTTATTGGATCAAAGCATCAAAGAGCTTCTTGGATGAGATTGTGCGGGAAGAAGGGAAATTGTGATTGTATTGCTTGGAGGGTGGGGGTGAGGTTTGACTGTGAATGAGGTTATATTAGTCGTTGTGGAGAGAGTTTTTGTGTTGCAAGAGGTGTTGGTTGTCTTCTAGGAATTTGGCATATGGGTGTTTTGTTTCAATATGTCTTTTGAGGGGGTTTTGTAAGGAAGAGAGGGTGTTTAGTAGAAGCTTTGTCCAATATGTTGGGTTAATGTTTGTGGTATGTTGTCCAATGATGTTATTACATTTGTCTATTGAGGGGTGAAGGGTAGTAATTAAAGCATATAGAATGTGCAAGGGTAGGTAGTTATTATTATTTATTATTTGTTGTACAAAATGGGAAATGTGTGGATATAGTGCACTTTATGTTTGATAGAGTACGTGGGTATTTTTAAATATTGGTGCAAAAGTCAAGGCTTGATGTTGGTATTCTGAGTGGAATTTTATTGTGCTTGGGATAAAGTATGTGTTAGCGATTTTTTGTGTTTTTTTGGGTGAGAGTGGAAGACATTAGGCATTGGACCAGGATTGGTTTTGATGTCTCCACATAGTGTTAGTAGCAGTGCACATTGCATACAATTTCCGTACGGGAGTAGGAATAGTATGGAAAGTGGAATTTTGAATATGGACTTTATTTTTTTGTTTACTTTCTTTGTGTTGCTATCCTTATTATTGCGTTGGCAAGAGTATCAAGGGTGGGAATTAATAGAGTCGGAGATAAGATAGGTGTGAGTGAGGTTTTTGTAGGATTTAGGGTAGGAGTATAATATGTGAAGTATAAGCATGGGGTTGGCTTCAATGACATCCTACAAGAAGAGTGATATGTACTTTTTATTGTTATCGATGAATATGTTTTGGGGTAGGGTTGTATGTGGGGGTTTGTGTGTTTCATTAGTTTTATGTTGAGTTTGGTAGAGGTGGTGGTTGTTTTCAGTGATTTATTGGAATTTGAGTATTGTGACAAATGATGTGGTTATGGTTGTGTTGATGAGAGGGGGTTTGTAGTGAAAGGTGTAGTTTCCTAGTATTTAATTGCGATGTGGTATGTATTTAGAGTTACAAATTTCTTAGCTTTGGTTGTATAGAAGTTGCAATTGTGTCTTGGATGGTGTGGTTGAGGGTTTTGTGTTAGCATTGGAAACATTTATATTTTATGTACTATCGGGTATGTGTGGCTATTATGATAACTATCAATGTGATAGGAGGAGGGGTGGATTGATTGATTGTAATTATAGGTGTATTTATGAAAGGATGAATGGTGTGGTTTGTGTTTATAATCGTAATTGTGATTAAGTGTGGGCTTATAGTTGTTTGGATGTATGTGTTTGTGGCTGTGTTGAGGTTTAGCGATTTTGTATGTGTGTTTGTTTTTGTTTTTTGAATGCCTTGCCATATGTGTGTTATAGGTGTGATTCCAATATTGATATGAGTGGAATGGGAGCTGTGGTAAGGCAATGCTTTGTGGTTAAGGGTGAATTTGTAGTGGTGTAGGTTTTTTTGTTTGAGGTTTTGGGAGGTGTGTAAAATGATGTATATGAGTGTGGGGTGGCAAGTGGTTTTGGTAGTTGAAGGTGTCTGCGGGAGTAGGGCTAGTGTATTGTATGTGGATGTATGAGGTGTGTTTTTAATATTTATATGCGGTAGGGGTGTATGAGTGTTGAGTGTGTGTATTCCATGTGTGTTTTTCCAAGAGATATTTATACCGTAATGGTATATGTAGCGACAACGTTTATATATATGGAGGATTGAATTCCAGCACCAATACAACCATCCATCATGTGGTCTCCAAGTCGTGTATCTAGATGTAGGTGTGTTGTAAAAGTAGAGAATATGTCTAAAGCTAGGGAGGTGAGTATAAAGACTATAGTGAGGCAAGAGTAAACTGCAAAGAGAAGAGTAGAATGGCATGCCATTAGTAAGGGCAAAACGGAAGGAGAGTAGTGGCTTTGGTAGTTTACAACTAGCTGGAGGGGTGTGGAGAGTACTAGTGCAGTAAGTATGAGAGTACAAACCAACAAATTATAGTCAGGGGGAGAGAACACATTAGAGGAGATCACAAGTTCAATGAACAAAGGAATGCATAGAAAGAGTGGGAAAAAGTTGAGGAGAGGAGTGATAAACTTGTTCACCCTTGTGATTTTAGATTAGTGATATCTTTGGTCGTGGTCCTTGGTCAATTCACGTTTGAGTAGTCCTGTAGAGTTGGAATACTTGGTGGCCGCTGTCGGGTAGAGAGGAGCGCGTTTTGAGAATACGTGAGGTATCTGGCTGCGGCTTTTTATAGTCTGCTATGGAGTTCTGTCAAATCTTATAATCTTCAGTCTTCAATCTTCATTCTTCAGTCTTCAATCTTCAATCTTCAATCTTCAAACTCTTCCCCGTTGGCCTATCATGTGGTGGTTCTAAAGGGTTAAGGGTAAAAGTAAGGTGATAAGAACCCACGGCCTTGGACGGGTAAAACATGACGGCCAGACCACGAGCTGAAATCGTCCGTTAGATTGGCTCCTAAATTTCACCTACGTTGACCAGCAATCGCGCCTCACTGGTGGAAACAACATAAATATGACCGTGTGGGTGATCAACCCTACTTTGCCGCAACAAAATTTACGAAGCAGAATTGAAAACAATTAGCCTTCAAATCTGGCTGGGAATAACAAACCACAAGCCACAACACACGAGTCTTCATGTCTTCTTGTCTTCTTATCTTGAAGTGTTCAAAAACACAAAGAAACTCAAAAGAAGTGTTCAAAAACACAATGAAAAAGCTTCCACCAAGGTTGTAACCTTCAAACAGATGCGACAAATGATTTAAAATTCCAAATACTAAGTGTAGTAATTTTTTGGAAAGCTAATACAAATAACTAACTCCTCTAAATTTCAAGTCATTTTAAACTACCGTCCGAAAGTTATATGAATTCAAAGTTTTGCCCCTTCTAAATATTCAATTGCTTATAATTTCTTATTCAAAACTCAAAATCTCAATTTTAATATTTTTTTGAAGAGCTATGACAATTGTGCACACACCTTTCAAATCTCAAACCATACTAAACTATTGTCCAGAAGTTATGGCTTGTTGAAACCTCTACCCTCTCAATGGATGGCCTCGGGATTTTACAATTTCAAACCTTCATAACTTTTGCAAAACAATTCCAATCAACTTCAATGATAAGTTTTTGGAAAGCTAAAAAATAGTTATACATTTCTTGAAATTCTCAATGAGAGACGCCAAAAGTACAAACTTTGGCAGTCGCCCGAATCTTTGCTCCTCTTTGTTAGGTGGCAACAAACCCTCCTCCACTCACACGCTTGTAACTTTTTATCCATAACTTTAAATCAAGCAAAAATTATCTCTATGGAAGCACATTTCAAAAAAAAAGAAACTTTCAAAATTTTATTTCAAAATGTTTCTTACAATCCGAGTTATGGCCCATCAAACCGTCGGCTCTCTACATCCACACACACTTCATTCTAAAAGCACACTAGCCATTTTTCCCTAAAAAATCCGACTAAGAGGGAGAGAGAAGATGCCTACCTACTCTCTAGACCCCTAAGATAGATGAGATTAGCCCATGTGCATATCACATGGGCCTCAAAACACCCATTGGCCCTAGGAAAACTCAAAAGATAAGTACCTATTTATCTTTTAAGGTCAACAAACCTCTAGAGTTCTAACTAGGAGGTAAACTATCCTCTATCTACCATCTTTTAATTTCTAACATTCAAATGGAACACAAAATACTTATATTTAGTACAAAGGTTCAATAAAAATCAAGTAGAGGTAAAAACTAAAGTCAAAGAAGAATGTTACTCCATCTGCACGAACTTAAGGATGCGCTTGATAGTGATTGTGATGTAATCTGCACGCTGAGTTTTTGTCAAAGGATTCACTGGCCCTTCTAATCAACGATGGTGGCCAGCGCTTATCTCGATTGATCTAGGTATACAAAAGTAATGGTCTTCGTTCAGACCTTCGAAACTTTCTTCAAAAGTCACTTCACGGGTGCCCGGTTGAACACATCCAGTTTGAAGTAAGATTACTTAAACACAAGCGTTTTTTTGGAGATTACCATGCCAACGCCGCTCAATATGAGGCTCCTTCAACGGACGAGAAGGTACAACTTCATCTTGTGGGTGGAATGGCACTGGTGTGGAAACCGCCGGCTGGGATGGTTGAATTGGCAACTGAGACAAGGAAAACTCTAATTCTACCTCTAGTTCAGACTCTAGATCTTGTGACTTCATAAAAACCCTCCAGTTCAATATTTTACAGTTCGAACTTCAAATCTAAACACAAAGTCTAAGAACGTAAATGAATACTTTGAACTGGTGAATATTATTTACGGCTTTCGTCTTTTAAACAATTCCATGAGCAATAAACATCACCTTGAAGCTACTCGAAGCTTCATCAATAAGTTTCATCCTCCTAATCAAAGATCTTTTCAAAATATAAAAAGTTATATATTTTACACACTGTAAATATTTACATCAAGACACCGCAATCTTGTGATTTGTTGCATAGCCATCAGTGTAGAGGCCATCAACTGTTCAACATTTGAGATTTTTGCTTGTAATTTACTAGTGCGGTTGTCAGTGTAGGCCCTTGTATCCTTAATGATGTCCTCTCTAAGGGTAGAGAGCTCTTGGTGTAGTCTCTTGTTGCTTGTATCTATAATTATAGTGGTCATTTTTGACCTAGTAATTCCTACAAGAGTGGGTGTAACTTGGAGGGACGCCATAGTGTTTACAAGTGCTTTATTGATGTCATTGAAGCTCCACTTCTCCAATAAGACGGTAGATGGTGGATCATCACGGTCGAGGCTGCGGCGGTGGAGACAAATCTCCACTTGATGTCGCCCTATATTAAAGGTCTTGTGTAGAAATTGGCAGTAGATGATGGAGTTAGGGAATTGCACATTGGCACTACCATTGTGCTTTCCTCTCTACTGCATGTGGAACCATAGAGAGATTACATTCTTGGCATCAAAGATTTGGTGAATAGCATTCGTGGTTTCAGCCATGGTCATGACTCATATCATATATAGATGGGAAGTCGGAAAGGATAATCGTAAGTGCCTCTTTCTTGGCTCTATCAGCAGGCAAGAGGCTTCTAGAGCTGCTAACACGAGCTGGTATCACCTCATGGTATGTGGTTTTATGGTCGAGCTCAAATTTTTTGGCCTGTTGGGGAGTTGGGGCAACTATAAATGCGTGTGACTTCTCCAATACCTTCTACACATTTGTAATCTCAAATTCCAAGTTTCTTAGAGACTGTTTGCCACTACATCTTGGAAAAGGGTGTGAGCACCAGCATCGTGGAGAGTCTCATTCTTGATTCGCACTAATAAATTCTTTTGTGCCACCGCCTAAAAAAATTTGCACACTTTCTCAAGAGAAGCATGTCTTATAGGATCCACATGACATTGGATGAAGTAGCGGGTGCCTCAAAGGAGAGCAATAGCATCTACCTCCGGCCTAAAAAGATGTAATTTGATGATACCTGACCAAATTGTCCCTCTTTTTTGACCCCTTTGCATAAAATTGCAATGGGGTCCATTAGATTAGTGCCTAATGGCATTTTCATGTGTTTGAGCCTAGCTAGAGCGAGTCCCTTCAACTCATCATGGTACACGGGATGCTGTGGCAATTTGAAGTGAATTGCCATACAAAAGTCATAGGAGATTCCAATGACAGGGTTTGTAGGAATATCAAAGGGTACCTCTGTAAGATTGTGATGTTGGCCCTCGACATTGTGGCTACGCACCGAGGAGTATAGGAGTTGTGGGATCCTAGGATAGGCCACAACGGCGCCCAGGGCCTCCTTTGCTTCTTCTTTGGATGCTCCACAAGTGATCATATCTCTAACACTCTCCCCACTGAATAAGGGCTTATGTCCCACATCCATGGCAAGCTTTTCTATGTGGAGAAGCCCAACCATATTCAAAATGAGGAGAGGTCAGGGACAAAAATCTAGATTGGGATGAGATAATTACCTTTGGCTTTTTTAGCAGGGGTGGATCTTCACTTGACACTGAGACTAATTCTTCAGTCTTTATGGTCTTCGTAAATCCCGAAGGATAGTTTTCAGTGTCCATGTCAGCCATCTTGGCAGTGGGTGAGGGACGCTAGACTAGGAGGTCACTGGACTAGGGAGTCGTTGAAGGTAGAGTAGGTCTTTGGGCAAGGAGGTCGTTGGGTCGAGGAGGGTCGTTGGATCGGAGAGGGTTGCCGAAGGGGTTTGTTGGAGTCGACTTGTGCTTAAGGGTCGTTGGCTCAGAGTCGCTGGTTATAGTACTGGGATTTTGCACTTGCGCTGGGTCGCTGCGTAGGATCGTTAGCCTGGAGTTGTTCGTTCCAATACTGGGGTTTTGTACTTGCGCTAAGTTTGCTTAAGTTAATATGCACGTGTCGGTCATTGGCTCGGAGTTTCTGGTTTCGATACTGAGGTTTGAGCTTCCGTTGGGTTCTCGCACTCTCTGATTGGTTTATCATACTTGTGTTTTTTTATGGGCTCTTGTACTTGTGCTCTGAGATTGTGTTCTTTCACTTGCTCTCAAAGTGCTGGACCTTGCCCTTGGAGTTATGGACCTTGACTATTTGAACCAGGAGATTTACATATGAGGTTCTTCGTCTTCCTCGTCAAGTGAAGCTATTCTTGTTGTCATTTGTGTTGAGTGCAGCTCTTCTTGTCGTCTTCTTTGTCAAGTGAAGCTCTTGATCAAAATGCAGTAGAGTCAAAGATCACACTTGCACTCTGGAGTCTAGCACTTGGGCGGTCGCTCTTCTTGTCAAGGCTGTATTACAAAAGTGCCGACACTCCTCGATTTTGAAATTTGGGCAGAGTCGTGCTCGTCTTGCAGCCCTTGATTGGAAGATGTCGGCTCGAGTCTAAGGTGCGCTCTTCTGCACTTGGGGTTGATGATGTTGATGCGGTCTTGGCGTTCATACAGCCTGGTTTTTGTCAAGTGTTTAGTTGGTGTTGATGGATCGCTAGTGGCGTCTTGGTATCTTAGGGCGAGGTTGTTGGTGATGCCTTGGTTTTGCAGGGTCACTTTTGGGGTTGCGGGTCTTGTAGTTACTATTGGTCAGTCTTGGTTGAGTGCTGCTACGGCGTTGCAGATTGTTGTGTTGAATGGAGGAAGATAGGCGTTTGTAGGTATTGATGTTGGCTTGAGCTTGGCAGGTTTAGGAGAAGCGGGTGCTTAGCGTAGCGTCTTTCGTAGGCCTGCAAAACTCTAGGAAAAAATGTGCAATGCTTCCACGTTCTACTCCAGATGTGGAGATCTCTATCTATGTGCACGTGATTATTGTGATCTAGGGTTAGGTTGTTTTGTATTTGGTTAGGTTATTAATATTGCTGCTAGTGATATATGTAACTTGTTAAATTGTATCAAGGAGATAATTGTAAGACAAAGGGTGTTGGTTTATGGAGTGTAAGCTACAGATCTATTGCAATAACAGAAAGGATGAGGAGGAGTGGATATCTTTGATAGTACTCACAAAGGTATGATGCGTTTCTTGTTGTTGAGATGTGGGGCGCGCGTGCTTTTTGCTTCTCATTGAGGTGCTCTTCAAGGCTGTGGATGCGACTGCTTGAACTCTGCATTCCAGTGCTAGGGCATGTGCTCTTGCTGCCTTAGATTGCGTAGTGACTTGTTGTCAGTGTTGTCGATCTTGGTCTATAGAGAGTTGTTGATGTTATGGAGTCGCATTGGTCTTGCCTTTCCTACAATAATGTAAGATAAATATTTGGGTCGAGGAGGTGCGGTGACTAATAGAGAGGCCTGCAGATCTGATATTCAGCCTTCAGATTTGGGGCACATCTTGTGGGGTGAGACTTAGCTAGATCTATGTGCCAATACTTGCTTCCAAACTTCTCAGTAAATGCAAAACATAGATCTAACACAAATATTACGTTCACTCCTCTAACCCCAAATTTGATGCTTATGAGCCCTTTCCAACATGGTCTGCTTCCCCAGCTTCTCCTTCCTCTCAAATCTAAGATGTGTGGAGAGCTCTCACCAAGGCCAACCACCTCTTGGTGTCCATAATTTTGTTTTTGAGACCTAGTCTCACCTCCCCTAACCAGAAATTTTGGAGCTCACTCAGCCATCCTCAACCTCCTCTGGAATGATATTATCCTATATTATAGTAGGTTATATTTTGTAGGATTAATATAGCAAAGTGGTAGGAGCTTGGTGTAGATATTAAACTTTACCTATGATAAATTTGAAATGTATGCTTCAATCGCTTTCTCTGAAATAATTTCAAATAATACCGGTTCAAGCTGATTGAACATTTTCTAGTAAAAACTGCAATTACTTACACGACTTCTTCTTGATCAGTCTCTCACTATTGAATTACATAAATATTTTTTGAAGATATTGTAGCCAATTTTAAATTTTTAGTTTTTTTCTAAATTTTAGTATACATAGGGTTGTAAATATTTTTAAACTAGATGAATAATAGGATTATTTCCACTAAGAACCTTTAAAATTTTGAAAACAAAATTTTATATTTCAAGACTTAAAAAGAAGTATGAATAGGATTAAAGATATACTTTTAGGGAGAGATACACTCTTAAGTGAAGAGGTGTTGGAATAAATGCTTGGTGGAAATTAGGAAAAAATCCCTTGCCATTAGTTGTATTCTTTAGGAAATGCTAGTAAACTTGAAAGCAAGTGTAATCATTTTTAATACACAAGATTAATTGAGAACGTGTGAGTCCTAGCTTGGAGCTAGTTGTTGTTTAAGGAGTCTTCTATAAGGGATTTGTACAAAGTATCTTGTAACTCTATTTGTTTTTGTCTTTACATTTGTTTATGTTTTTGACTTGATGCATTGTCTTGTATTTGAGAAGAGTAAGAGTATGTATAATTCAATATAATATTTTAAACTACATAAAAGAAGAGAAAGATGCAACAATGTAAAACAAAAGTGCAAGGAGTTCAAAAAAATGTTGCCTGATAATAAATATTTTTTTGTAGAAATTGTAATTAATTTCTTTGTTCATGATACAAACTAAAACAAACTTAAAAAATATTGATATCATACACTATCTTATAAAAATTGATATATTAGTAAATTCAAATACAAATACAAATAGAGAAAAACAAATTAAATTCAATATTTGGTACCATTAAATAAACTCCACTTTTTTCAATTTACACTTTAGAACATCCAATAGGTTTATAGAGTTGGATATTTTTTTCTTGATTTTGTATCCATTAAAAGTTGAATATTCTATAATGTAGTACTTTTAAAAACCATGAATGCAACATACATTGAAAGCTAACATGAAATTTCTTTTATAGAAGAAATTGATTGAAGTGTAGCCATACTATAATGAAATGTGTAGAATACTGGAACAAAATATAAGATGTATTTTGAAGATAATGCATACTACAATTTGATATAACTATTATTATCATACTACGATACATCCAAATATATACATATAAATATATATATATAACTATTTTCTATAAATAGAATCACTATCATTTTCCACATGATTACAATGACTATCATATATGATATTATAGTTTATCATAATACACTTTATTATATTAATATACCATACATAGATATTAGATTTGGATTAAAAGTAAAATTCATTCAATAACATCCAATGAAACTTCAAAAAAATGTTCTTTTTTTAAGCATTCAATGAGTTTATGAAGTTGAATAGTAGGCGTGCAAGATAAATTAAAAGCTAATATGAAAATTAATTAAATTATTAAATTAATCTAAGTGTGGAAATACTATAATACGTTGTAGGGCATTAAAGTAAAGTACTATGTTGCATATAATACAAGTTCATAATCATATGATAAAATGTGTTGAGTATTGGAACAAAGTATAAAGTATATATTTCACATAGTGTATATTACAAACCAACTTAACATACTATATTATGCTACAATACATCCAAATTATTAAAACATTTATGTACCAATTTATTATAGATATATAAACTAATTTATTCAATCTTATAAAAATATTAATTTTTTTCTAGAAAATATAATTTTATCATAATACATTATTACACCATACTTGACTTTATTCAATTTCATTTTGCTATATTGATTTAACAAAATATCCAACTATAATCTAGGATAATACTATGTTACAGTCCTATTGAATATGATATGTTATTATCGTGATGATATAATTTCTATTTTCATATACAAACTCTATATCGCATCACAATGTAGTAAACATTAGTCTTGAATATGTATGATATATAATACCACAAACCATATTTGGTATTTGTTATATTATATACCAAGTTCTATCGTAGGTAAAGGTCACCTTTGGCTTTTATTAATTCAAAAAAAGGCATGATGAATTTGTGGAAATTATTAAGTGAATATGTCAAAATTGAAGAAAATATTAATATACACTACCCTCGAACTTGGAGGGCATCAATGGATAATGGAGCTACGAAAAGCCTTGACCTTGAAAAGTGTGTGCATGAGGAATTCAAATACGAGGCTCAAGGTCTTGGGTTCATCTCCTTGGCCATCAAAACATGCTAAATATAGCAATGTGTGATCTATTGTCCAAAATAATGTGACTTCGTTCGGTCAAGTGTAGCATGGGGAGTCGCCCTTACCTTAGCTACTTCACAAGTGGCATGTCTGAGATCGGGTAGTATAGTCACCAACAGATTCAATGATTGAAGACTTTGTCAAGTCAATGCTTAACATGCGTGATATGTTGGGTTGGGATGTCAAAAAATGGAACAATGCAATCTCTCTTGCAATAAAATATCCTGTCAATGGTCACAGTGCTGAAAAATTTCAACTAACTGATCATGACAATCAGGGTTGTCATACTCGACGGACGTCCGGTTCGCTCGTCCGGTAGAGCTCTCGCCCGTCCGATACAGTCAACAGAGGGTAGACTTACCCGCAAGGTAAAAAATAGGCGACGTGGCAGCCATGTTGGCACCACATCGCTGCCACGTAGGACATGGACATGTTTGAGTAGGGGCGGGGACTAATGCCAAGAGGGAGGTGGGGCAGAGACGTCCCCGCCCCTGCCCATGAAGGGGCGAGGACGTCTCCGCCTCTACTAGTGCAAGGGTGGGGACGTCCCTACCCCTTCATGAGTTAGATTATAGTGTTTAAAGTTACAGTATGTTGGCAGTGGAAATTGTGGAATTTGGAGGGTGTACAACTTTAACTATCAATAGAGTCTTGCAAGATTTTTTTTACTTTGAATTAGAGCGGTTCACATGTGCACTAGGTTGATAGCCTTGCATTGGCATGTTATATGTGAAGAAAATATTTATACCCAATTATTTGTGTTTGAAGAAATACAAATCTCGGACTGAAAATTTAAGATTTGGACGTATCCAAAATTGATTAAATGAGACGTATGGCAATTGCCAAGTACACATATTCTTCTACGAAGATGCCGTACTGCCTACTTAACCACTACATGCGAAACTAATGCAACTAATTAACAAAAAACTATTGTCGGTAACAACATAGAGGCATAGTCCAACCGTGGGGGGGTTTCATTAATGTGTCTATAACATCTGGCACAGAAGACCGGTCTTTCACATCTTTTTGCAAGGCTGCAAATTGTAGCTTCAGGTGTACATATTGCTCCGTGTTTTTGGCGGTGAAATACGAAGTGTCCCAATCTTCTTTCCAAAAAAAATTCACAAATCCAACCCACCGGGCCACCGCAAATGCATCTCCTGCCTTGGAGTAGAGGTGTGACCGTTGCATGACTTCAAGCGAGTTGGTGGAGTCCCGCGGCCCAAAAACATAGAACAGTTCTGGTGCCACAAACCGTCGCCGCTCTCTCTCAAGTTGAACCTGCTCCTTGAATTCATAACCATACCTTGATGGCTCATTCTCCACAACCCGACTAGAAAGCCCCCAATCGCAAATTCCTATGTACACCGTATTGGGTTTCCACTCATCAAAGTGAAGCAAAACATTTGATGGAGGGATGTCATTGTGTATATAATTCGCGTCGTGGCATTTCCCCACAATGACAAGCAACGATAGCGCGAGGTTCACTCGATTTTTGCGGTAAGTTTTTACCCATCAAAGTTTTTGGATCGACAACCCGGTATTTGGATGCATCTCAATCTGTTCAAACGGCAATGCTTTGTCCACTTTCGAGTCAAACTTGGACAAAAAACTCCCCAGAGATCCCCCATTCGACCAGAGCGTGTACCCTTCTATAGTTGTCGGGTGGATGTATGCAAGTCTAATGATCCTTGGATGCACTACCGGACTCCCTCGAGCCTTGTTGATGATGTCTCGGCGCTTCTCCCTCTCGTTGGTGTTGGTCAGAGTCTTTCCGGCAAAGTAAATCCAACTTGGAATGTTTTCCAATTTGGTTATCATCACCTTCCGTACAGCCCCATAGCCACCCACCGCTTTTTGTCCTGGCATTGGAATCACCTTAGCGCAACTTTCAAGCCATTTGAAAGTTCCACGGACGTAGTGAGCCAAAATTTACCCCTCAATAGACGCTTTCCAAGGAGCCAGTTTCTTCTTACGGGAAGAAGAGTATTGTTGAACGAAGCCCTGGATCATCCTCATCTTCGCCACTAGTGCGTGCTCCTCCATGTTCCAATTGCTTTCATCCTCCTTCTTCTCCGTGATGTAACACCAGTTCGCAACAATATTGGTGGTTAGTGCGGTCACTTGTGTGTCCAACCACTCCGAATGCAACCAATAAATCTGAGAAATTATTAAATTTCTCAAATTTATCAACGTTTGATATTAATTCGTGTCGCATGTCAACGGTCAACGTGTGGTATCCCTCTTCGTTGTGCGCCAAATAGCTCCTCATCAAGGCCCTCTCGTTCGGCGGTTGTAAAACTCGACGGCAATCCCTCTACATTCAACCATGTATTCGTGCGGGGGCATGTCCGTATTTGGTGACTTCTTCCGCCTCTTCTCGCTCGATGACGACGGATTCAATGATCCCGAAGTCAACTCCGTGTTGGTGGACGGAAGCACCGTCTCACCAACATCATCCAAATCCATAAATTGGGGGTGCTTCTCCATCGACCTACTTCCTTCTCCTGCCATATGTGATAGTCAACTCCCTACCGTGGTGGAAATTCCAAGTTGATGGTTTTAAAAAAAACCGCAAAGAGTCTGGGTGCAATAAATGGGCCAAGCCCAACCATCCACCAAACTCACTTTCAGGCAGCAAAGCAAACTGACACGTAAGGCCTAGGGAGTAGACTTGGCAGAGAATAAGGACAAAAGTCCCCTATTTATGTGGTTTAGGGTTCTTTTCGCGAAGACGTCCCCGCCCCACCCGGGGAGCACCTGGGTAGGGGCGAAGACGTCTCCGCCCATAAATGGAGGGGGCGGGGACGTCTCCGCCGTGCTTAGGGTGGGGCGGAGACGTCCCCGCCCCTGCCCGGGGACCCTAGACCGGTGCTTCGTCTATCGGCTATATAATATCGTGCACGCCCCTAATTGTCCCCGCCTCACATACTCCCTCTCCATCCACCTCTTAATTGAGTTGGTTGTGGGCGTCGTGTGAGGACTTCATCCATTCGCATCACATACATTATATTCAGATTTTCCCCATCCATGGCCACGCCGGTAAAAATGAATAAAGAAGAACGAGACAAGAGTCGACATTGATCGGAAAACAAACAGCGGAAGAGGTTGCATGTGCTTCGAAATCTTGTTAAACTGGCTTTTTAAGGTTGGGAAGAAGTTCCAGAGCCATGGAGTTTCGAGGATTGCGCAAACTTCATCGAGTGGTGCCATATCGACAAGGCTTTCCCAGAGGAGCGACACAATTATCATCGACGCTTTTGCAAGGCAAATTTATGGAAGTACACCGACGAGGCGTTCAAAAATCGGTGCATTGAAGTATACCAGGTCTTGTACAACATCACTTATATCAAACGCAATGAAGTAAATCTCTTCCTTGCGCGAGGTGTCCACACGGAGGTAAAGTTGGGCAAGAGGGTGGATTGGTCCACCTTGAAAACCATGGGAGATAGCATAAGAGTTCCTTCTCCGGCAAACAGATTGATTCCAATGGGGACACGGAGGTATCTAGAAGGCGGATTGGGCAAATTAATGGCGAAGACTGAACCGGTCGACACGTACGAGACCGATCCCTCGAACACGGATACAGATTCTCATAGATCCCACGTTCCAATCACAAGGAGCCAAAGCACACAAGCGCGCACCAAACGAAGGAGGGCGGAACAGATGGTTAACGTAGTTGTTAACGATACCATTAATGAAGTTGTAGCTCAGGTGCAATCTCCCGCGGTTGTTGGTGGAACGTTAGAAGCCTCTATTGGTGCTATTTTTGCCAGCACTATCCAAACCTTGTTGAACCAATTGGAAGGGAAGACGACAAAACTATTATCATTGCGCGATTAGGTTTGCAAGTTGAGAGCTCAACTCAATGACAAAAATATTGTTATTGACTAGCAACAACGTGATATGGAGGAGCTCTGACTTGCCCTACAAGCTAGTACAATGACCACAAGAGCACGGGAGGAGGAAGGGCTTGTACACGTGTCAACCGAAGACGATTTATTGTCGTTTGATGAGGCCCTACCAACGCAGACAAAACTATGGTCAATAAAGAAGAGGGTGCGGCGGGTGACGGCGGCAAAGAGCTCGCCAAAGCGCTTGAAGAGAATTCAAGACTACAAAGTCCCTTGGATGTGTTGGTAGAACATTACTATCAATGGAAATTGGCTTGCGTGTTCACGGTCGATCGGTTCCAAAAATTGGTGGCGGAATTCCAAAAAATCAACAACAATTATACCGAAAACAACCAAGAGAGGGTGTTTGGTTTGACGTCATGGGCCCTCGTAGATGATCTTTTCAAGATGGATGAAATGGCGATGGTGAAAACCGCCGGTGGGCAAACAACCATCGATTGGTTCTATTACAATTGGGATTTCAAAAAAGAGGTTTCATCCACCCTCGATCATCGGGGCAACCCCATGTTATTGTGGCCACAACCTTCGAGCTTCGTATCCGACGGTACGACTTGCTCAATTTGTCTAAACCCATTTGGTCCAGAAGGTGGGATGCATCTAGGCACTTATGAGCACTTGTACCATCCATTTTGCTTGATTAGCTTGATGGTTGTACACCGGCGGTGCTCATTGTGCAAGGCCCCATTTGACGAGCAATTGTACGAACTTTTTGAATTAGTTCCATACATGCCCCCGCATTGGGAGTTCAATGTGACGAACGCCCCTGATCAATCACAGATGTGGGGAAAGGATTTGGTGTGGAGCTGGAAACTAAAGATGCACTCGTTGGATAAGATGCACCTCTCAAACGAGTGGGATTGGGAAAGGGACCCGGAGCAAATTGTCCGGGTGTGCAAGAATTTGATCCCGTTAATGGACAAATACAGTCAAGGAAAACGAAATTTCTTCTATCCATGCTTTAATGGCCATTGGGACGAGAACGGGGAGCAATTTCGATTCGGACCACATCCACGGCAATGGTTGTGGACCGTTGACGGAGTTCGCATCACAGACGACAACGGGGATCGCATTTCTCACGACGTTGACCAACCGGACCCGCAAGAACTAAGACAATTATCGGAATCAGAGTGGAAAGAAATTTTCCGAAATGACATAATGGACTTCTTGCTGGATGTGCACAGTCCAGGGACACGGCAAGCGCTCGACCAGCTCATGCAATCCCAAATCCTAAGGGCCGTGTTGGATGAAGATGGACCAGCGAGGAGAATACGATCAGCGTCTTGTAGACTTGTATTGGGCTTAGATGAAGACCTCCCTATGCATGTAGGGGCACACGACAACGAGGCAGGGGCGAGTGGCACTACTAATAGCCCGATGAATACTGACTACGTGTATTTTTTGTTTTTGTGGTACCAAGAGACATTTTTCTTACAATGCTTCATCTTTTAGCGTTTAATGTATTTTCCCATTTTTGTACTACATTATGCATGGTAAAAAAATATGAATAGTAGTGTCTACATTCCACTTGATAATAGTGGTGTGATTATGGATGTACTTAAGCCTCATAAGGATTTGTGCGTTTGTATAAACAAAAATGGTGTGGACCAATTTTTAAACCTCCAAACATTTTTAATCCCTAAAGGACCAAGGCATTTTTGCACCAAAAACACTTCAAAACTGCCCGGCTATAGTATAATGCCTAAGAAGGGAGACAAAACATTTTTTATTTCTACATCTAACCGTAGGATCTCAATAAATACTTCTTTGTTAATGTCCCCACAAAATTTCATAAATTTTAACCGCACGGATTGAAAGACTTGCATAGCTCCCATGCTATTCACTACTTGGTATCAAATTTTTGCACTACATAAGGCCTAAATCCATTACTAATGGTAGTTTAGGATGATGCTAGTTCCTTATACACCAATTGTTAGAGGTAGAAAAAGGGTGTAGCTTATTCAAGTCAACTATGCTAGTAGTGGAAGCTCAAAAATGGGCAATTAACGTTTTAGTTTTTAGATACTTGATATGTTTTAGATTGATGATCCAAACGGTCAGTATGAAGGTCTACACCACATATTGTTGTGGAAAAAATCAAAAGTATAAAAAGTTAAAATCTCTAAGTTTTATGTGGTAAGACGTTTTTGTTTTTGGTACCTTGCCCGTTTTATTTTTGGCAATATGTGAAAATCTTTGACTTGAGTTGAAGCGTTATTTTCCACTAAAGACAAGAATTTTTTTAAAAATTTGAAAGTAAATAATTTTCTACACTCTTATGTTTGCTCCAAAACTAATAGGGAGCTAATAAAGGTGTTCCTTATTGGAGAGCATGCCGTCAAAGTACAAAAGTTGTACTTTCCATTTCGCCTTCCTCCCTAGAACTAAGGAAAGACATAACCTACGTGTTATTTTAAGTGCATTAGGATCTTGTCAGAACCAAAAATAATGCACCCTTATTTAATTGTGCACCCGCCTCATGGAGAAGAGGAGTGCCTCGGCCAAGCAACAATGGCCTCAAACGCCTCCTTCAAGAGTTTTGTGGGGACGACCCCCCCCCAAAATTTTCAAGCAAATGTCCTCGCCCCTACCCTGGTGGGGCGGAGACGTCCCCGCCCCCTACCGGATTACTATTTTAATGGAGAAACTCTTCATTTGTCCCCGCCTCGCATACTCCTCTCCATCCATCTCTTCATTGAGCTGGATGTTGGCGTCGTGCGGGGTCTTCATTCATCCACATATACCAAATTTTTGCAAAAACACGTGCAAACCATGGCTTCACCTGGACAATTGGCCAAGGAGGAGCGAGACAAGACCCGCACACAAGCGGGGAACGCCCATTGGAAGCGGTTGCACGTTTTTTGTAATCCCGCGAAGTTGGCTTTTCGAGGTTGGGAAGACGTACAGGAGCCATGGAGTTTTGATGATTGCGCAAACTTCATCGAGTGGTGCCACATCGACAAGGTTTTCCCAGAGGAGAGACACAACTATAACCGACGCTTCCACAAGGCAAACCTGAAACACTGCGTCGACGAGGCGTTTAAAAATCGGTGCATTGAAGTTACCAGGTGTTGTACAACGTCCCATTCGTCAAACAAAAATCTCTTAATTGCGCAGGGTATTCATGAGGAGGTGAATTTGAACAAGAAAGTGGATTGGTCGACTTTGAAGTCGATGCCGGGGAAGATAAAAATTCCTTGCCCAGAATATGGAATAATTCCAATGGGATGGCGCAAGTATCCGGAAGGTGGATTGGGCAAATTCATGACTGTGATGGACGACACACCCAACTACGATACTGACACGTTGAGTTCAGATGCAGACTTCGACGGAACCCACGTCCAAGTCGCAAGCAAAAAGGCACAAGCACGTGGTAGGCAGAGGAGGACCGAACGAGCCCTTTACCAACGTTACTACTGACTAGGAGTATTTAAAGGCTTAGGACATAGCAAAAAAAATTTGCGAACAATACTTTTGCTTTATACATGATATGATTTTAAATATCATTTTTGTTTGTAATGGTACATTTTATTTAGAGAACTTGCACATTACACTCTACTAGAAGCTTACACTACCCCTTATGGATGGGGACTTGCATAGTTCCCATGCTATTCACTACTTGATTTATTTTTTTCTTTAATGGTATGTGGTACATTCCTAATCTTTTGTGGGGCACTTGTGTTTAAAGTTTTTATTTAGAGAACTTGCACATTAAATTCTACTAGAAGCTTATACTATACCTTATGGATGGAGACTTGCATAGCTCCCTTGCTATTCACTACTTGATTTATTTTTTTCTTTAATGGTATGTGGTACATTCCTAATCTTTTGTGGAGCACTTGTGTTTAAAGTTTTTATTTAGAGAACTTGCACATTACATTCTACTAGAAGCTTATACTACCCCTTATGGATGGAGACTTGCATAGCTCCCTTGCTATTCACTACTTGATTTATTAAATTCTTACAAAACTTGAAACGTCTCTTATTTTAATCTCCTTAATCTTTTCAATATTTTTCCAATTTCCTATGTCAAGTGGTGCATTCATTTCTAGTCTCTTATGTCCGCCCCAAAACTAATAGGGAGCTAATAAAGGTGTTCCTTATTGGAGAGCATGCCGTCAAAGGACAAAAGTGGTGCTTTCCATTTAGCCTTCCTTTGTAGACATAATCTGCTTCTTATTTTAAGTGCGTCGCAATCTTGTCGGAACCAAAAATAAGGCACCCTATATTATAACCTCCACCCTCCTCATGGAAAGGAGGAGCCTGGAGTGCCTAAGCACCTAAAATGCCCCAAAGACCCCCTTCTTCTAGGTTGGGAAGACGTCCCCGCCCCTGCCCGGGTAAGGGTGGGGACGTCTCCGCCCTCACCCGGACAGGGGCGGAGACGTCTCCACCCTTACCCAGACAGGGGCGGAGATGTCTCCGCCCTTATCCAGGCAAGGGCGGAGACGTCCCCGCCCTTGGCGTGTTAGGTCCCACCCGTTCTTGGCTCGTGTATAAATGGATCGGGGAGGGCCGTTTGTCCTCACGATTGTCACCTTGGCCTCTATCCCTTGGACCTCAATTCAATTTGAGCTCCTTGCAAGTCTACTTGGGTGGCAGGCAACATCGGTGTGCGGCTGAGGTGATGTAAAAATTGGTTCAAGCAATGCACTAGCGCTATCAGAACTCATATTTTCACCCGATTCTATACTATATCTATCCCCGTATTTTGGCTTAGACGGGACTTGCACATTATTTGGCATAAGCCGTGAATGCAATGGGAAGTCAAAGGAAGCAAACAAAAGAATGGAAACCTTGGTACAATTTTGGTGACAACGGGGGCAAAGTGAGTTGTGTTTTCTGCAACTATACTTTTAGCTATAAACGTGAGCGTGCGTTCGCTCACTTTGGATGTGGTGCCAAGTCAGAGAGGTCGATTTGTCGTAGCCTACCTCCCCATGTGCGACATCGATTTGCCAATTGTGGAAACATTGTTCCGCAACGAATGACGGGCGGGGATATGTATGGCGGAGATTCAGGTCCGAGTGGTCCATCGAAGGCACCAACTATTGACGCTTCAAGCCAATCCGACGTTCAAAATAATGTGGCGGGTAGGGTAACAAGTGGGCCTTGGAAAGGAGTGCCTAATCTCTCTGAAGGAAACGACCCTTCACATGTGTCGGGTGGTCTTACCGCCTCGAAATTCCACTAGATCTGGGCAACTACATCAACAACGGATGCTTGATGCTTTTAACATTGCAAAGAGGAAGGAACTTGATGAGAAGTGGGCGACGTTTTTCTATCAGGCGAATGTGCCTTTTAATGTGGCGCGAAATCAGGTGTTCATCGATGCAGTGAGGGCAACATCCGTGGCAAAGTTTGAATACACTCCTCCTTCATATCACCAGTTGAGGACTAGATTGATTGAACCTAAGAGGTTGTAAATTGAGAAAGAGATTGAAGCCAAAGTTGGTTTTGCAATCAAGAATTATTGGGTGTCGATATGCACGGATGGTTGGGATGATGTCCACCGGAGGCCCCTCATGAATTTAATGATGTCGTGCCCCACTGGTGATGTATTCTTGGGGAGCATAGACACCAGTGGTGAGAAGAAGTCCATGCGGTACATAGCGGACCAAGTGAAAGTTTACATTGAGAAGGTGGGTTCCAAAAATGTGACACAGATTTGTACAGACAATGCTCCCAACATGCTTAGAGCAATGGATGATATTATTCTCACATACCCGCACATTCACAAGCTGGGGTGCATGGCACATGCATTGGATCTCATGTTGGAAGATTGGATGAAGGTCCAAGAATTTAAAGATTTAATAGAGAGGGCAAAGAAATTGTGCCAATATATTAGAAACCACCATGCGATAATGGGGACACTTCGTGAGTTGAGTCCAAACCTGCATATTGTAGTGCCCACTGAAACCCGCTTTGCTTGTAATTTCCTTATGTTGGATCGATTGGTGAGACTCAAAGGAGTGTTGGAGCAGTTGAAAGACCACCCCCGTGTTATAAACTACTTTACAACCCTACGGAATAAACAAAATAGAAAGCAAGCAACAACCGCTTTGCGTAATGTGCTGCTCACCATCGAAGATGTGGCCTTTTGGCAACGATGTCAGAATTACGTGCATATGACTGGGGATGTTTTGAAGGCATTGCGTGTGTTTGATGGCCGCGAACCAGCCATGGGTCATGTGTGGCTCGTGATGCATAATTTGCGAGAACACGTGTACTCTTTGAGAGAGTCACCCTTTACTCTAGGAGCTGACATAGCATCCACTCTTGAGCAATCTTTTGATGCCCGGTGGCAAATGGTTTTTACCGATGTTCACTACGCCGCGCCTCTTTTGAATCCATACCTCAAGGATAATGTGGCGCTTAGGGCTGACGGAATTGCACAAAGAGCATTGAATCGGGTTGTTCGTAAAATGATGGAGGTATTGGACATCTCTTATGACGACGACCAATATGAGTTAACACAGTACAAGGAGGGCACAAGACCATATGGCCCTACCGAGGCATCTAACATCCGCCAGACAAAGCTTCAACTCCACCAATGGTGGGCCAGGATCGCAGACAAGGCATTGTCTGAAATAGCTGTTCGTATTCTAGCCCTTACGTGTTCAATTAGCTCTTGCGAACGAAACTGGAGTATGTACTCGTTTGTCCACAACAAGAGCCGAAATCGATTAGCGGCGGAAAATGCTGCGTCATTGGTATATATTTATACCAATAGCCGATGCCTTCAACAAAGACCGGGGGCCGATCCCGTTCGATGGTACGATGCAAATATTCACCTGGAGGATTCCGACCCAGATGCCCTGGTGCCGGTCCCGGTCGGTGAACCTAATCGTGAATTTAATGTGTTGATAGCCGAGGAAGAGGAGTAGCACAATATGGCAGCTCTACTCTCTCCGCTGGAGTACCGGAGAAATCCTAATCTTTGGGCGGAAGGCGCCGATCACCTTGAGGAAATAAGAAACTATTATGGAGATGATGACGATGTGGAAGAAGAATTGGCTCAAGGTCGTTGGGACCTTGGAATTGAAGTCCTCGTAGTAGTTCTTCGCCTCATTTCCTCAAAATGAGGGCATTTATGAAGTGCAACCTTTGTCTACTTCCTCAGAGAGCAACATCCCAAATGTGACTAACCTTGAAGAGCCTGAAACCGGGGGGGAGGCAATGTTGGGAATGTTCGCGATGATGACAATTCCCCATCAGACTATGGAGGTGAAAATGGAGATGCTGACAACAACGGAGCCAGAGAGAACGCAGTAAATATTGCGACTCAAAACAACCAAGGATCGGTTGAAAACCGGTATGGCGAGGAGAGCCCTATTGGAATGGGTAAATCATTTCATAGCATTGGAGTCGTTCAAGGAGACTCTAACGCAAATGTTGTAAATACAACAATTGTAGGGACGACTTCAAGAAATGAAAGGGTTGTTAATCAGCGAAAGCGTTTTGACCCGGAATATTTAGACCCCTCTGATGATTTTGCATTCACAGAGGACCTTGAGCCACAACCATCTCCGATTGTGGTGTTGCCTACTATTATCAATGACCAAAATGTACCAACGCCGCCTTCCTGGAATTCCTCTTCTCCTAGAACGGCGAATGCCATGTATGGACTTTTCCAGCAAAGTGCAGGCGTTGAGGGGACAAGTCTAAACACTTCCACTACTACTACCAGAAATAGCAGACCCCCTTTGGCCGCTAGAGCTGGGCCAATTCATCCAATGGGTCAATATCAACAACCCAGTGGAAGGACTAATGCTCGTGGAGGGTCTAGAGGTCGTGGAGCGGCTAGAGGCCGTGAAGGAAGAAACAACGGCGAAGCATCATCCTCAAGGCTTCGTAGACGTCCCCTCCTTGGAATAGGGGCACGAGATCTGAACGTGGTTGTACAACCGTTTTTGGACACGTATGTTCCAGGACGCTCTTCAACAACTCCGGCGTTTGTTGTTCCGAATCGAGCAGTTCGTCCTACCAACGGCCCAACTATAAATTCCGACGGCGATGATCCTCACGCACATCGACAAAAGAGACTCAGACACTCGCGTTGCGACGGTGAAACAATCGTAGAGCTTCGCAATGACAACTCTAAAATAGAGGGCTTTTGGACTACGGATGGTAGCAATGGAGAATTCGAAGATGAGAGCGATGAAGGAGCAGATCATGACAATCGTCCAGATTGCGATGAGGCACCAGATAATGATGATATCGTCCTTCGAGATGCCGTTATGGGTGGCCCGTCCACCGAAGGAGTGCGCAGATTGGGTTGTTTGATTAATTAAAGGACAAAAAAAGTAACTGCGTATATGTATGCAAAATCAAGAGAGTTGTGATAATTCATAGACGAAGCTAGGAGAGAAAAAGGTTTCTTAGATAACTAGCGCCAATATTACTTCGTTTGGAAGTATCAAATTAGGGAATTGTTGTTAAATCGTAAAATAATTTAATATAATAAACTTATTTTGCTCTCAAACATTAAGGTCCCCTAGGTGAACGATGCAGGGATGGGGACGCCTACATCAGAGGTGGAGACGTCCCCGCCCTAGTGCCACGGTGGCTTAACACATCCGAATATGACGTGGCCGTCACAGTAAAAATTTCTTACTTACAAAAATTATTGGGCGTACTTCAGGTAATCCATCCGAACCGTCCGTCCGTCCGGTTCGGACCGCCCGTCCGGTTGTCCCGTCCGATCACCTCAACCCGTCCGTTATGACAACCCTGATGACAATGACCTATTGTTGAGCTGGGCTCTACATATTACATGACTTTCTATTGTAACTTCCTCAATCAAGTAGGTTGAAGCGTTGAAATTAATAGCATCATGGAACCAACTTCGTCATTCCCACAGCAAAAGGCAAAGTTAGTTCCATGCGGCATTGAAATTAATAACTAACTGGAACCAACTTCACCATTCCCACAGCTAGGGTTGTCTATCCTGACACTGTGATAGTGACGTGCCGTTATGACGCCACAAGTTGTGACGGTCCCTCTCGTCACAACACAATGGAGTCAACGTAGGGTCAAAGATGAACTTTACCCCTATGTCGACGTGGCCGTCCTATGTGGCATTGCCATCCTACGTGTATACCATCGCTTTTACCTTATAGTATGTAGTATTATCCTAGAGCGAAAATCAATTAAGTGCGGGGGGTATTGAAAAGGAGCGGTTTAGGGGCGGACCCACCGCGGACAATGTTGCGGATACGCAGCGAACTAGATGTAGACCCGCGGACTGGCTGTAGACTGACCCCGGAGTGCCCGCGGACTGGCGCGGACTGGCGGACTTGGGCGGACTGGCGGAGAGGCGGATTGCGCGCGGACTAGTGGACTCACCGCAGACTAGCGGACTGGCGGACCGACCGTGGATTGGTGCGGACTAACGGACTGGCGGACTGACTGCGGATTGGCGCGGATTGGCGGACTAGCGAACTGGCCGTAGATTGGCGGACTAACTACAGACTGGCCGCAGACTAGCCGCGGACTGACCCCGAACTGATTGTGGACTATCTGCAGACAGTCTTTGAAAACGGAGTAAGGCGCGGATTTGCACGGACACTCCTTCAAGCCATGCTGAAAATTAATCAGACATGAATTTACCGTAGTTGATGACATGTCTGCACATGTGGCATACCGATTCCTTTCTGTATCCAACGTGTCTCTCGAGAGGTAAATGTAAATATTGTGTATTCTGACGTCAAAATGGCCCCGTCATAGTAAAGTCACGATCCGTCACAATGTCATGCCGTCATTGTGTCGTGACATCGTGACATTGTGACGGAAGTTGTCCTCGTCACGACACAATAGACAACCCTGCCCACAACAAAAGGCGAAGTTGGTTCCATGCGGCTTTTAATCTCAACGCCACAACCTACCTGATTAAGAGCATCTCCATTGCGGCATGGGCCCCGGCAGATTTGCCTAGTTGGCGTGTGAAACATTGCGCCGTAGACGCCACCACGGTGTCCTGGTCCGTCGGCCTAGCGTCTTTTCAGCTTCGAGATGGGAAATCCTCTCCATTTGCCGTGAGCACTTCATTGTTCCCCATTCCTCATCGCCTAGCCCGATCCGCCACGTGCAACGACATGTGTAGCGGGGGGCGTGCGGCTTCCCCTAGCCACATGTTCTTTGCTTTAACTTCACCAGGATCTCCTTATTGACCCTCGTCGAGCGTTGCACCAAACCTTAGCCTCGGGTGGGTCCATTTTTTTGGCCCTGCCCATTTAAGGATTCTAGAGGCTTTTTTTGAAAAAAAATTTGCCAAAATTGAGACCTGCGGCCCCAAATTACCTTCGGTAGGTCTTCTGCATAACAAGTAGGGCCCCCCTCCAATATAAAAATAGGGGCCGATTTTGTCCCTACCCTCCCCAACATTTCCAAACCTGAAGCTTGGTGCAACGCTCGACCGGGGTATTTAGGCAAATCCACTTCATCATTGAGGGATGCAAGACAATTATTTCTTGCAGTTTTATTAAGCATTTCATACAAGAAATTGGATATAGGAAAAAATTTCAAGCTTCACATTTGCTGTATAGCGATCAAATTTGTTTCTCTGTATTGAATTGTTTTCAGCTTGAGGGTCTTTTAGTAACAGAATAGTATATTATGTTCAATTTATTGAGAAGGCCAAACATAAAGAATTGTTAGATTATCCGCAGGGAGATAAAAAGGAATAAAAATTGTGCATGTCTATCGAGAATGTGCATGAATTCCAAGCTGATTTGTGACCGAAAAGAAAACAGGAATAATTTATTTTAAATAAAAAAATCAGCTGGTTGTGTACAAATTTCAGGAATGTGCACGAATTTCAGGAATGAGCACAAATTTCAAGAATGTGCAGGAATTTCAACAACATGCATGAATTTCAGCAATATGCAATATTCAGCAAAAGGGCTTAAAAAACTGTAAAATTTTCAATTTAAAAATTTTCCCAGAGGAGCTAAACCATCCTACAGCAACCTTTCGTGCAGGAAAGGTACTGCTGAATGCCGTGTAACATGGAGAGCCCAGTTGAACAATAGGTCATGGTGAGGACCAGTTGGTTGAACTTTTTGAGCAGTGTGACCATTGACAAGATATTTTATTGCAAGAGAGATTGCATTGTTTCGTTTTTTTTTGACATCCTAACCCACCAAATCATGCATGTTAAGCATTGACTTGACAAAGTTTTCAATCATTGAATCCACGGCTGACTATATTACCCATGCTGAGACATACCACTTGTGAAGTAGTGGAGGTAAGGGCGACTCCCCCATGCTACACCTACAAAGTCACATTATCTATGACAATAAATCATAGATGGCTATATTTAGGATGTTTTGACGCCAAGGGGGATGAACTTAAGCTTTAGCATGTTTTGACGGCCAGGGGGGATGAACCTAAGACCTTGAGCCTCCAAGTCTCCAACTCAATTTCCTCATATACACACTTTCCAAGGTGAAGGCTTTTCGAAGCCCCATTCTCTATTGATGCCCTCCAAGTTCGAGGGTACTGTATACTGTATATTAATATTTTCTTCAATTTGGACATTTTCACTTAATAATTTCCACAAATTCATCATCCTTTTTTTTGAATTATTAAAAGCTGAAGGTGACCTTCATCTATGGTAGTTGGTATATAATATAACCAAAAAAAATATCGTTTGTGATATTATATACCAAACATATACAAGACTAATGTATACTACGTTGTGACGCAATATAGAGTTTGTGTATGAAAATAGAAATTATATAATCTTGACAATACTATATTACATTCAATAGGACTACATAGTATTATCCTACATTATAATCTTGACAATACTATATTACATTCAATAGGACTACATAGTATTATCCTACATTATAATCTTGACAATACTATATTACATTCAATAGGACTACATAGTATTATCCTACATTATAACCCGACGTGAAGAATGTGGGAAAGAGAAAGTAGGGTCACTTCCATGTGCTTGACCCGTCGGCTATTTAACCTCTAAAGGCCCGAAGGTCCACCGAGGAGACTATTACAGTCTTCGGAGGGGACTCTTTGGCCTTTAGGGATTAAATCAATCGATGCTTAGATGGCTGCCAAGAACATGTTTCCAATAGGTTCTTCCACACCAAATTGCCAAATCAAGTGGGTGCACATTACCTTTAACCAAGGCCGACAAAATCTACTTTGTTGAGAATAGTAAGTTGTGAAGACTTTTGGGATCTCAATATTGTGGTTGCTCAAGCCATTTAGGGGAGGTGGCCCCCCACCTCAATGGCACCCTCTCATTTTTCTGGCCCTCTCAAATTAAGGGGTCCAAAGGGTTTTTAAAGAAAATTTTGGGCAAATTTTTAAGCTTGTAGCCTCAAATTAATCTTGGAGGCCCCTATTTTCTATAAATAGGTCCTCCATCCAAAATTGAAATAGGGGCCAGGTTTAACTACACCTCCCTCCTCCAATGGCTTGAGCAACCAAATTATTGAGATCAAGACTTTTGAAGATGATGGGCTTGCAAAGTGAGAGTCGCATTTCCAAAATTCTTAGCTACACCCGACTTATTTTGTTCGGGGAGGGTGTCTCAATCAGAACATGTGAGTGACCCGACCCCGTCAAAGATGATGGATTGGATGGTGCATGAAAAGAAGCTCTAAGCCCCCCTAAAACCGACAAGTTAAGGAATGTGCGTATTACCCCCTAAAGGACCAACTCCCCTCGGGGTCAAATTGGATTTTGGGCATATACCTACAATTCAAAAAAATATCCTTTTTAATTGAAAATTTTATCCAAGATAGCCTCTGATAAGAGCTTCGTGGAGATATTTTTATATTATTTTTTGGATTTGTGGTTTGAAAGATATTGTTATTTTTCCAACAATATGTGGTGAAAACCTTCTTATTGACCGTTTGGATTATCATTTGAATACATACGTAGTTCACAAAAAAATAAACGTGAAATGGCAATTTTTGAACCTCCACTCCTTGCACACTTGTTTTGAATATGCTACACCCCTTTTTACCTCTAAAAATTGGTGTGTTGGGAAATAACATCATGCTTAAGACAATGGTAAAAGATTAAGACCTTGTACAATGCAAAAATTTGATACAAAGTGAAGTCAAAGTCTACTGATCTACTCAATGCAGGAAAGCAAATGAACCATTGTTTTGACTTCATACACTAAAATCTATTAATCCATGTGGTGGATTGCAACCGAAATTTAGAGGCATGTTTATGTAGAAGTCTATTTTAAGATCTTACGGTTGAAAATCCAAAATTCACATTAAAATGTGATTTTCATGTCTCTTTTTGGCAGTGGCAGTTTTGGACTGGTTTTAGAGCGAAAGTGGTCGTGGTCCTTTAGGGGTTAAATATATGGTGAGAGGAGATAATTATAGTATTATTTTCTGGTGATAGCCAATAGAATTACAATTCCAACCCAAGTGATTTCATATTTTTTTGATGAAAATTGAATCAATTATGAATTTTCAAACTATCCAACCATGTTTAGTGGGTGGCCAGCAATAGGTACCTCCAATAACCAACGACCAAAAGTAAGGGTCGTGACTAATAGAAAACCTCCATTTGGAGCTGAGTTGGTGGTAATGGAATGGAAGAGGGTAACTTGGATATGCCCCAATTTTATAGGCGTTGGTTATGGGTGTAGGTTTGTTATTAGGGGGGCCTTACCATACATGAAAGTGCAGCAGCTGAATTTGCAATAAGACATGCATAAGACATGCATAAGATTGCATTGTTTCATTTCCTGACATCCTAACCCTATCAAATCAGGCAGGTTAAACGTTGACTTGAGAAAGTTCAAAATTTGAATCTGCTCGCTGACTAAATTACCCATGGGCGATGCCACTTGTGAAATAGCCACATGAAGGACCACAGCTGAATTTACAAAAGACATGCATAAGACATGCAAGGAGATGTATTAGAGAAAGCTGACATGCGCAGGAGATGCATAAGATATGCATAGCATACGCACAAGAGATAGACAGGAGGTGCATGAGATATGGAATGACCACACGGAGGCTGGGGTGGAGAAACACAAGATGTGAAATGAGCACATCCAGGCTCGGGTTGAGAATCAGTTTGCCACATTTGTCATGCCTCAGAGGAGACAACATACAGTTTATGTTTTGTATTCTACATTCTTGATGGCACACAGCCCACAGCCCACAGCCCACAGCGCACAAGAGGGTCCACTTTCGTGACTTTCATGTCCCCATGAAAATGGGCACTACAGGAAAATGCAATTCTGTCAAAGCACGTCACCTAAGTATATACTTAATGGTAAGGCTTGGTACTTCAGCCTTAGACTCGAGCACTATAAAGACCACACCCCATTCTCCACTCTTCCCACCTCTCTCTCTCTCTCTCATTCACTCATCTCTGGCCATGGCTCCCTTGAGGATGTGCCTGGCTGTTCTGCTGGCCCTGGTGGTGGTTTTTGTTGGGGCTCCAGCGGATGCTAGGGGGCGTGACTTGACGGGACACCATCCTCCAAAGTACGAGAAGCCTCCTCCCAAGTATCACAAGCCTCCTCCGAAGTACGAGAAGCCTCCTCCCAAGTACCACAAGCCTCCTCCAAAGTACGAGAAGCCTCCTCCCAAGTACGTGAAGCCTCCTCCCAAGTACGAGAAGCCTCCTCCCAAGTACCACAAGCCTCCTCCAAAGTACGAGAAGCCTCCTCCCAAGTACGTGAAGCCTCCTCCCAAGTACGAGAAGCCTCCTCCCAAGTACCACAAGCCTCCTCCCAAGTACGAGAAGCCTCCTCCCAAGTACCACAAGCCTCCTCCCAAGTACGAGAAGCCTCCTCCGAAGCATTGGTAGATGTGCAACATGGAGCCTGGACTTGGGTTCAAATTCACGAACCTGTGGTAAGCTACGGTTAACATTTGATCACTTTTTGTGTGTCATTTTTGGATGGACTGAACTTGTACCAATAGCTTAGCAAATTTCATGAAGTCATCCAAATTTCCCTGTTGATGTCCCTACTTCATAGAGTTATTCCCTACATTAGCAGCTTCTCCTACCTATGACATGAGTTTCTACTAATTCTAGCAGCTCCTCTCTAAACATGGATATGTTGTGTATTTGAACCCACCTTCAACCTCAAATTTAAAGCAATGAATATGATCTCCATAATTTGCTCTGGATATTGACTGGCAATTGGTTTGTGAATTCCAGGTAGCTGAGACGCTTGAAGGAGTTGAAGGGTGAAGAAATCAATAGAACAGTCTGTTGGAGTCTTTTAAACAGAATATGTGTTGTGTTTGTGACCGTTATGTTGTCGCATTTGGCGCCAGGTGCAGCTTGAGACATGTTAATATTGCAAGTGGTGATGTTTTGGTCGATATTATGTTAGTTGCATCAACAGTAAGGTTTCAGCGCCAGTAGCGGTAGCCTGATGGATGAATCAGGAGAAGTACTATGAGTCGTAACTTGGCTTCTTGCTGTAGTGGCTCATAAGTACTGAATAAAACTGCTCAGAAACTCTGGGCCCAGTTCTTCCGTGTCAAGAATCTGGTTATGAGCTGAGTTATGGACATCGTTCTGTGTCAAGAGTGCCTTGTTGTATCCTCAGGCAGAGTGTTCAAACCAATTCTGCCTCTCACCTGTGAAGGTAAACCGGTAGCGCTTTGAGTAGATGTATCATGTTGCAGTAGTCATGTGTAGCACTTTGGGTATAACCATCGCTGGAGATGCACTGGTAGAGATCTGGACTTCTACAGCTCGTAATGGAGGATGCTGCGGAAGCAGTGTTGCACTTTGGAGAGTGCCTTGTTGAATCCGCAGGCAGATCATTTGAATTTGGGTGTTTAAACCGATTCTGCCTACCACCTGTGAAGGAGAAACGATGGCTCTTCTGCATAAATATTCATGTTGCAGAAAGTGTGTAAGGATCTACCAAACTTCCCCGGAGATGCACTGGTAGAAATCATGAAGACAACCCTGCCTCGATGAGGATTTGGGTGAACCGCTTCAACTAGAATGTTGGCCTAAGTTTTGGACGAGTGGAGATATAATGTTGCAAACTAAGGACAAGTTGACACATTTGCTGTAAACATACTAACTTGGGAGATTTGTTTATTTTCTTGAAGATTATATATGAGATACCCCACGCGTTGTTCAGTGTCGTACATAATTAATTCACAATGGAGAATGTTCAAAAAGTCTGGAAAATTCAAGAGATTCGTCTAGGCGATACCCATGTAATGCTTGCATCATATATAGGTGATACCCATCTAATATATGTATGTGATAACCATACAATACCTTAAGTGATATCCATTGTGATTTGGAAAAACTAATAATTCCGCACGGAGATGCCGAACCAGACCATGCGTATGGTAACCGCGTGTATGATAACTTGCTCATAGCCGACGCACCAATACACATGGAGTTGTTTTCGACACACCCTTTGGCAAAGTGTCAAAATAATTTGAAAAAAGTGTAACACTTGTAAAAGAGTGGAATAGAGTGGAATTTAGAGTGTCAAAAACCAACACCATTTGTGCTAGTGATGCTACTTATCAGTTACTATACAACCAATGAGTACTAGCGCCATCTCTTAATCACAACACTTGGAATTCAAGGTTTGAGGTGCATGAGTGTCACGTTTAACAAGCATCCACCAGTCACATGCCAGTTCAGTCTACATAATTTCATTGCCTTCCTTGAATTTGAGATCAACATCTGGACAAAGTCAATTGCTTTTGATCAAGAAAAATTCTAAGAGTTCAAGTTTTTAGTCTAAGGTGGAGGATACTACACTATCTATGGGATTTAGTGTTAGAGCATCGCTAGTAGTGAGGACAACCGTCACCGCAGGAGGGCTTTAAGCGGCATCGGGTCTCTAGAGCTGAAAGTGGCTCTCCACTAGCAACCCCGCAAAACTAGAAAAGTGGCGTTTGTCTCTTCACATATACAATTTAATGCTACACTGAAGGCTTTTTGGCGTGTCATTTTTTATTCAGTGTATATCCTTCAAAGTCATCATTACATCTCATAACCAGCTGACAACCAGTCATCTTACGATTTTGGCTATAGCGTGGTGTGAGGATTGAACATTGCGAGACGCGGTATGTCGTGGTCCAAGGGAACCAAGGTGGGATTTTGAGGGTTGTTGGGGCGATGACCACAAAATGAACTTGAATGTAGGTTGTGGACTATATTTGGACTTTGCAAATGACATGTTTCCGGGTTGTTGTTGGCAATGCTCTTAGCAACGCTAGATATAAACACTAACACTAAATATAAACATAGGCGGAAATGTGGCTAACACTATTTATCAAATTTGAGTAGAAAAAAGTTATATGTGTACATTTAGCATGAGGCCTCTCCAATGCCCTTGCTTGGCTTGACATTTGTTGATGATTTAACTTGTTGTATCGCACACACTAAATTTCAACTTGCTTATATATAGAGTGAACTACATTATGAGATGACTATCAGTAAATGTCAAGCTATACCTAACACCATCGTTAGTGTAGTTTTGTGTGGAGCATGTAGTCATGTAAGCCATTTTTCTAGGTTTTGTGGTGTTGCCAGATTTTCAACAAAAAATTTCTAATGGTACTAGAATAGTACTAGCAAGAAAAGCTATTATCACTCCTAATTCTATGACATATTTATCCAAAGTAGTGTATAGCTCATCTACACCTAAAATTTTTCATCCAAATGGCCATAAACTCAAACTTAGTAGGCATTTTCTAGCAAATGAAAATCTTGGAATCAAGAATGTTGAGAGAAAACTTCAAAAATTAGAAGAACAAAATCACCACGCCCGTGATGTTTTGCCTCTAGGCTGTAATTGTCTCCATAAAATGTCCATGACTCCTTAGTTCTTAAACTAACAACCTTCTACAAGGATTGTACATGATATAACAGTAAAGTGGAGTGCTCAGAAACCGCACAAATTTTCAGTACGCAGCCAGTTTAGATGGAGAAATTTGGGAACTAATTTTCCCTGATTGGCCAAGTATGAAGGAGGTAAGTCCAACTATTTTTAATTTTTTTGGGCGTGTCCTGAATTAGTTACAAATAAAAAAGGTTTCATAGTAGCAGGGCCCTGACACAACTGTAGAGTCCTTGTGGAGGTGTGCTACAAAGTCTCACCAACTATCCACAATGGATTAGCTCAAAAATATACTATAGTGCTACTGAACTACACAAGGTGAGCCAGAGCCTGTACAAAAATGGAACCAAGTTTCAGCCACGTCCCATGTTGGAACTCGCCCTCTGTTGTGGATGTACCGGCAAATGAGGGCCATGCACTGTGCCGGGGAACTACAATGATCGCGCCCACATGCCGGGCCTTCTAACCAACTGGTGGCACATGCCCGCTCCGCCTGTGTCCTCGGACTCTCCATAGCGGCACCCTGATCCCTCCCGTGACGGCCCCCTTCCCAGTTGGATTCACATGCCCGCTCCGCCTATGTCCACGGACTCTCAACCCCGGCACCTTGATCCGTCCTCTGAGGACCCAACTCCGTGGTGATAAAAACCAGGTAATACAAAGTAGTGTGGCATCCATGCAGATTGACCGTTGCATGCATCATTCAAATTCAAAGTTAGAGAGAGAGGGGGGAAGGACCACGTGAGAGGATTGTAGAAATGTTGTGAACTCATGCATGGTGGGAGGTTGAACTGCGGAGGTGGGAAGGGTGGTAGTTGCTGGCCTGTGGCAGAGGTTTGTAAACCCCCACCACCCCTCGATCCACTGCGAGATGCATTGCCCGCTGCAGCATAGACTACTGTAGCACCCCCTGCCCGTATGCCTAATCCGACGTCACCTGCGATGTTTGCAGCCTCCACCGCTAGAACTGATCCACTCCGCCTGCGCCCTGTACCCATGCACGCACGCCGCTCTGCCTGAGCGCGCTCCTTCTCCTACCGATTTGCCTCCCCCTATACGTTGCTCCCTGATCTGCAGGTCTCGGTCCTCTTTCTCTTTACATCGTATCTCCTTAGTTTCCTCCCTCTTTGCTGTCTTAGGCTTTGTTTCATTTGCATGGGCTTTTCTCTGTGCCAAAAGGCGCTCGCAACCTTGTGTGTATGTAACAGATGTAAGAATCTTGGATCTAGTGTAATCCAATAGAGGTTGCCCTTTTCGCTTCCTTGCACGGATGATTTTAGGGAGGGCAAGGAATGTGCTGATGTCTTCTTCTTGTTCTTCTTGCAGTTGTGCTTCAAAGTCTGGATCAATTTCCACATTTCTTTCACTTGCGTCGTATGTGGATTCATGAGCATCAGGGACATGGACATAGTAATGCACAGGCCGTAGAGGCGATCTGGAGCTTGCACCACCATTGCAGGTGGAGTCTTCACTCACAGGCACCTGCAATTCACCAAACGGCACCTGCAATCCATCAAAGGGCACGTGCGATGGAATTGCAGCTTCGTCGATGTCGGAGTCAAAGGCGGAGTCAACAGCCTCATCGTCGTCGGCAGTGATACCGGCCTCGCCGGTGACAGGTACGTATTGTGTTGACAGGCAACCGGTCTCGCCGATGGGCTCACTGGGGCCAGCCTCCCGGTGACCTGCTGGGCCGGTCATCCCACCCTCTTCGAACCTTGCGGCAGTTGTCATCGCAGACAGAGCTGCGTCACGGTGCAGAGGCTAGATCCCAATTAATCGAAAACCCGATTTAATGTTTTTAGGACGGAGAGCTACTTTCAAAGCCTATATTGTCCGCTCACATAAATCTTGCTTATCTAGTACACGTTTGTTTTTATTCATCAAGGTCCAGGCATCTCTAATTTTTCTAAACGCAGTCTTGAAAGGTTTGAAGCATTCCAGAAGAAGAAGAACGCCGGTCCCCGAAGGGGGCCGGCGTGAGTAAAGTGTCCGTTCGTTCCACCACTAAGTCCATGCCCACCGGGCATGGGTTAGTAGTATGGAACTACTTCCCCTTTTCGAGGGTGGACACTATGTACCCAGTAACAAGTAACCAATACTAGGGGACCCAAGGTCCCAAAAAAGTCCTAAAAGAGGGAGGGCAAGCACGGTGACCTGCAACATGCAAGTGTAGATCTATGGAGGGGGGTTTAAAGCGTCCGGAAGGGGTTGATTGTTTTCAAGTTTACGTTTATGTAGGAGTATCGACATAGCATGTTGAATAGCAATAGTGTTAATATTTGAGAAGGTGGTTTTGATTGAAGTGATGGGGGTTTTAAAGGTTTCTTCAAGAGTTGTCATTGATGGGATGTAGGTGGTGGCTCTAGCACCCGCGGTGATGACAATGAGGGGGTCTACTTTCCATCCTAATGCTTGAATATCGTCAAGTAGTGGTTGGTATTTATTTGTTTTATTTGAAATGGTGTCCGGAGAGAATCTATCATTTCAATATGTGAATTCAATAAATTGGATGGTGAGAGTAGGGTCTATGTGATTTGGTGGCGGGTCTTTGTATGAAAGTCCTCTAACACATAGTAGGTCCGGTTTGAGTCTTGCATTACAGTGGCATCTTTGGGTATGACAGATGCATGGTAATAGCCACGGAGCAACCGTATTTTCTTGTGGAATGTCATTAAAGGTTCGAGCATTCATGAGAATGAAACATCGGGATTTGGTTGATGATATAAGTAGTTTACGAATAGCCCATACGGCTTTGTTATGTCTTTTAACAATTAGTGAGTGTATATGGGGGTTTTGGCACCTGAGTAAGACATGTAGCCATGTGTCTGGGTCCGTGGTGTTACAAATTGAACATGTAATTGTAGGGAATCTTTCTATTCCATAGAAGAGTTGTTTGCGGGCATTGCCCATGTATTGTCCGGTGCGAAATTTGATTAGGCATGTGATTTGTGAATCCGTTATTATGGGGTTTTTCCAGAAATTGTTGGATAGTACGTTATGAATGTTTGGGTTGCCGGTCCATTTATCAATATCAGGGAAGTTTTCTGTAAGTTTTTCTAGGTTATTTACAAGATCATGTTTTTTGAGGTAATTGTCCAAGAATCGTATGGGGCCTTTATCGGGAGTTTCACCCATGGAGGGCCATTCATATCTATGGAAGTAGTATGGGGTGGCATGGGCGTGTTCGTATGGGTGTTCGGCATTCTTGTGGGTTTTTTCTCTTCCTTCCTTTGCTAGTTTGTCGGCTTGTTCATTACCGTCAATATTAGCATGCACACGGACTTTATGGAGTGTAGTGATCTGTGTACGGTTTTGGAGCATTTCAACCATAGATGTAAGGATAGTTTTATCCGGGTGACTATTGTGTAAAGTAGGGTGCTTAATATGTGTATTAAGGAGATATAATACATTTATGCAATCTGTAAAAATGTGAGCCGGTTCGTTTGGGTATTGGGTGGTGATTATTTTAAGGGTTTTGTGTATAGCCATCATTTCGGCTCTTAGAATATTTTGGAGTCCATGTAGTCTTTTACCTAATTTAATTTGTTTGGTTGAATTGTATATCCCATAACCGGCTTTTTCTCGGTGCCAATGTCCTGGGCTTACTTCGGATGGTTATTTGAAAGAGCCGTCAGTGTAGTAGCTAAAGTTGGGGTCAAATTTAGGGTCTGTATTAGTTTGGTAGTAGGAGAGGGGGAGGCTTAATTCGGTAATTTGTGATGTGGAGATGTTTGTGTGAGGGGTTTTAGACCATTTTTTGTTGCGATTAACCCCGGTTGAAATGGGTGTGGGAGAAGCAATTGCGGTGTATACCTTGTTAATGTTTAGATTTTTTGCTATCAAGGTGAGATGAGTGAGGTTGTCTAGAGTACCTATTTCACAGGTTTGTTGGTGTATACATAAGATACGTAGAGTTGCCGGTTCCAGGCGGGGTGTTTGAATTTGCGGTGGAATAGTGGGTTCTTTGTATGTCATAGAGTCCGCTTCGAATAATACTATGATGTGGGAGTCCGGGAATGGGCCTAAGTGTGGGTTAGGGTTATGGTACCAATGAATATCGGGAGTGATAATAATGGTGATGTTGTGGTTGGGGTCATTATTTGCCGCCAGGCGTGCCCAATGTATTGCTTGTTGTGTTTCTTCTTTGTTGTGAGGGTGTGCAAGGCCTATTCCACTCCTCTTGTAATCAAAAGCTTTACCAAGAGAACCAAAAATCTTATCGCGTTCGAATGGAGAGTAAAATTTGGAGATTTTTGTGGGGCATGTAACGGGGGATGAGAAGTATGAGTGTGTGATATTTAGGGATGTAATAAGGTAGTCTAAGATAGGATCAGGTATTGTGTAGTGTGCATTTTTAAGGGGGTCATTTTTGGGTATCCGGTAGTTATATCTTTGGTATAGCCAAACAATTTCGGTTTCAAATGTTTGGGGTATTGGTTCAATGCTAATGGGGGTTTGTAGTGCGTTGTGATATTGGTTCCATAGCCATTGTAGTCTAGCAAGTGGTATGGTTATTAGGTGTCTCCCATTACCTTCGTATATGTGGGCATTATCTTGTTGTATTTTAATAGTATTTGTTTGTGCGAGGATGTCTGTTTCGGGGTTGCATTCGGCTGTAAAGATGTTAAGGAGGGGGATAATAAGAGGTGGCATGACAAATCTGTTATCTCGAGGTTGAGTTTGAGGGTGGTGTAATTGTATGATATTTAGGTAGTAATTATTTTGAGTTCTACGGTAGTATTGTGTGAGGATTTCGGTGTTATGTAAGGAAGTATTTGGGTTGTGCCAAGGGAAAAGATTTCTTTGTGGGAGCCATTTGGCGTAGGTGGTGTTATTGTGGGACCAATGGCATAGGTATGACGTATATTGTTTGCTTATATTGTAAGAGTCAATGTACTTTCTATGTTTGTGCGCGGTTATGTTGTTTATTGGGTGTATGAAAGGGTTTTTTAATATATGTGGTGGGGGAGTATATGGTCGTGAATGTGGCGGGTTAGGAGTAATTAGTGGGAGGTTGATGTTGTGGTGGATGTCATTGTGATCTATGATGTATGGGTCTTTAAGTGTGCGCGGTGTGGCGTGAGTGGTGCAAGGGATGGGGCATATAGGGAGGCATGGAGGATGACAAAATAATTGTCTAGCAATATTTAGTGCACTTTTTATTAATTTGTGAGGGGTACCGTAGAATGTTTTATAGATCTTGTCGTCCATAAGGTGTGTTCCATTTGGTAGTGTAATTTGTTTTAGATCGGTAATATTTGCAGAAAAAAGTTTTTGTAGGAGTTTGTCGGATAATTGTCGGTCAAGTCTAGGGAGGTTATGTATTTCAGTTGCCCAATTTTGTTCAAGCGGCGCGGGGCCTAGTGGGAAATCTTCTAGTGTGCTTTTTAGAAATGTTTGACCTTCTGTTTTGAGTAAAAAAAGTGTGCGGGTAATGGGAGACCGAAGACAATCAGTTTTTTTAAGTCTTTGGAGGTATTGTGCTCCTCCATAAATGGCAAGGATGTGCCGAAGGAGTCCACTATAGATTAATCCTAGTCGTCCTTTGTCGTTAAGTGCATTTTGGAGTTGTTCTCCGATGCAACGTAGATAGGCATTTTTGAGGGAAAAAACTTCTAATCCGAATAGTTCGCGGGGGAGTTGTGTTATGACATTGGGCGTGCAATTAGGGAGTCCGCATACTTTCTTTTGTATGGCTATGATTTTTTTATCAAGTTTGTTTATGGCGGGCATAGAATAGGGGACCGCATAGAAACTGTATGAGATACCCGGCCGTATAACGGTATCAATCATTTTTATTTTTTGTTGCAATGTGGCCGGACATAGTGTAAGTTCTTTGCATTGTTTAATAAGTTTTGTAGTAGTAGCGTGAATTTGAATTTTCCATTTTAACGATGGGAACGATGGGACTAGGTTTATTCCAAGGTATATGTAGGATTGGTTTTGGTTGAGAACCGGGATTGGTTGGTTACGATATTGGATATTGGTAGCTTGAATGAGGGCTTTGAAGGCGGTCGGATTTATTTTTGATTTGTTTGGGCATCCCGTTACGGCACATTTCTGGACCCCAAGTTCCATCCCGGTCCATAGACAAAATTTGTCTATTTTGTCTAATTGAGTTTGGAGGGAGATGGCCGCTAGATCGTCGGCATATGCGGCCGAGTTTATGGTGATTTTTGAGGTGCCAAATGTGTAGCCATTATTGCCTCTTTGAAGCCATCTCAATAGAGGTTCTAGAAAAATGATAAAAAGGTATGGGCTCAATGTATCGCCTTGGATGGTACCACGTTGGATGGGGATAGGGCGTGTTTTACCAAAGAATTCTCCGGTGTATGTAGTAGTAGATTGAGAGTATATATTACCAACTAGTTTGACTGCGTCTTCCGGATATCCAAGATCGCTCATTATGGCTAGCAATCGAGGATGGTCAATGGAACCGAATGCGTTTTTAAAGTCGATGTAGAGTATGTAAATGTCTTTATTAGAGAATTTTGCATCTTCAAGTGCGGCAATGAGGGTTTATAGTTGCCGTGTGGTGCTTCTCTCGGCTCTAAATCCTTCTTGGCTTTCGTGTAATATTTGGTGTATTTCCCCGTAAGCCGATAATATTGATGTTAGCGTGCTAGTGTATAATTTGTAGATGGTGTTAGCTAAGGCAATACGTCGGTGGTTAGGTAGCACGGATGGGTTACCTTTTTTGTATAATAAGATTGTTAGACTTGTTTTCCAAGATGCGGGAATGGATTTTTGTTTGTAACAGTGAAGGAAGAATAGTGATAGGAGGTCGTGGAATCTTTGTGGCATGTTTTTTAGGATTGAGTTGGGTATATGGTCCGGGCCGGGGGCTTTGTTAGTTCCCAAATTTTTTAGGCACATGTTGTATGTGTCTCTGTTATAATATGTGTGGAGAGGTATTGTTGGCTCGCCTCTTTTGTCAATGGTAAATCCGTCTAAATCATGCCATGGATATTGCCTAACTCCGCACGTGCATGTTGATGTGTGTTGTGGTTGGAAGTGACATGGGGGGGTGGTTGGTCTATTGTTTATTGATTGTTGAAAATGTCTTTCGTTTGCGATGTCATCAGGGCTGGTTAGGATGTTATTGTTTTGGTCTAATATGCAATCTAGTGGCAGGTTTGTGTTATTTTTAAAGACTTTTCTATTAATCTTTTTTGGGCTAGTTTCGTATAGTTGGCGATACTTAGATATGGCTATCCTGACACATTCTCTTGCATATTTTGTA